>CM022393.1:107059902-107659902 GCA_011833715.1 Carcinoscorpius rotundicauda | reverse complement strand
TTGAGACTTTAGTGGATATTAACATAAGTTATTATCCTGTTACTGCCAAAATTATTCCATTCTTACACCACATCTTTCTAGGACAGTACACAAACTTTATTCATCAGTACTGAACATGTGCAATATTCAAGAAGGCTAATGCATAATTTACATTCACCTTTAAAATTCGTACCGAATATTCGTTTAGCTTACGTAATTTTGAGTATCCTGCTCATTTTCTTATTTTTACTCTTTCAAGCCCCTTTTACCCCTGGAGGACAGCAGTAAGCCTTCGGATTTACAACTCGAAAATCAGGAATTTTATTCCCCTCGAAAGACACAACGGATAGTCCCATGTGGCTTCACTAAAAAAAAAAGAAAAAGAAAAACACACTATTTTAAGTTTTTGCGCTTTTTTAGAAGGTAATACAATAAATCGTTAACAAATGGCCATCTTCTGTCTAATGTCCTTATTTATCAGACGCATGAGCACTTTCCTCGAAAATCAGCTGTGTCGAGTGTCCTATAACTTCTACAGCGATTCAAGTATCAGACACGGTAACTTTAATCCTACTTGACAAAATTCCTGAAAATTTACATGGGACAAAAGTTTCATAGCTTTAATCCTACTTGAGAAAAGTTCTGAAGATTTACAAAGTGACTGAATTTAAACGTGCTGATTCAGACAGCGAAACAGCAAATGTTGTTCCAGTTTAATGTTAGACTATTCTAGCATATTCAATGAGAACACATTGAATGTATTGGATACTTTTCTGTATTATACGCTAGCCAAAGGAAATTCTATCTTGTTTAATCGCGTGTGTGTTTTCCTTAACAATAGCTATTTTGAATAGTTTCACAACATTTCTATTTGTTTTCTTTTTTTTTACCATGAATTGGTATTGTATTTCATCTAGTTACTCAGTGACTACAGAATTCCATTTAAACCAATACATTTTCTACTTTTGACATCGAAAACAAATACGTTTGAACTAGCACTGCCATATTTTACTTCAACCACAAGCTACCAGTAATAAGTAGTTTTGTGTTACTTATTCCGCTCATCCACAAAGAATGGCGAATGCTAATGTTATTTACCTGATGACGATTCGGGTTTGTACTGTCCTGACAATCAAAAGCGAACGTGAATAAATTTCTGTGTTTTTTTTTTATTAAGGACTGTTTAATCCTTAAAAGTTAGAAAATAAAATGAAAGTTCGAGGCTGCATTTAAAGACTAGAAACTACTCGGTTAAAAGAGTGGGGGTGTTTGTGTGTGTGTTTTCGTATAACAAAGCCACAAGGGCTATCTGCTCAGCCCACCGAGAGGAATCGAACCCCTGATTGGGGCGTTGTAAATCCGGAGACATACCGCTGTACCAACAGGGGACTCAATAAGAAAAAAACATAAATTGTAATTATATTTTATTACAATTTCTTTGTCTTAAACACGTTCAAAACAATAAATTTGTTTAAACAACCTCTATTAGGACCTTGAAACAATAGGAGGAGCAAGACAGATTTCCTGACTCACTTCATATTGTGGAAGTATGCCAGTTATAAGATAACGAGTACGTTAGCGTACCAGGAATGATTGTACTGGTTTTAAACGAACTCGAAGAAGAAAATTAGCTGTTCTTAAACGGACGTCGATGAAAAATAGCAGTTAATGAATAAATGAAATTAAATTTCTATTGAACTTATTGTGAGACTATGAAAAGAAATAATAAATTGAACTAAGATACAAGGCAACCGTTAATTAACGAGTCCATACAAAACAAAGTTACTTGCTTATTACAAAGACACTTGAAAAATGAATACAAAGAAATGAAAAAAGTGATTGTCATGGATGTAGTTTTATGTAGAATGATCTTGCATTTCATAGAGTGAGCGCATGTTCGTCAAGACAGTCGAACGAAGAACTGTTTATCAACCAAGAGAAAGTTTATAAAAAAAACAAATTATCCGTCACTCGTCGAGTTCGTAAAGAAAGAAGATACATCTCGTTGAATGAATCGCTGCTATTTACTACAAAAACTTACCACTCGTTCTGTAAAGTTTGTTTTTGTTTTCTTGGAAATTCGCGCAAAGCTTCACAAGAGATGTCTGCCCTAGTCATCCTAGCTTTGCAGTATAACACTAGAGGGAAGGTAGCTAGCTAGTCATCACCACCCACCGACAACTTTTGTGCTACTCTTTTATCAACGAATACTGGAATTGATCGTCACATCATATAGCTTACACGGCTGAAAGGGCAAGCATGTTTGGTGCGATGGGATTTCATACCCATGTCTCTCAGGTTACGAGTCGTTCTGTCGAAAAACCTTATGCAAGATTGGTTGTTTTGATACTGACAAAGCTACATGAAGGGCTAAATGTACTCTGCCCACCACGGGTATCGAAACCCAGTTTCTACAGTGTAAGTACATAGACATACTACTGTGCCACTGGTTTCCATACGAAACCACCTTCTAATAGGTTTTTAAACTAACTACTTAACGAATTAAATTAATTCAGTTCCTTAGTTTTTACAGAAATACACGTGTATTTTTACTCCTTAAAATGAATATTTTGTTTGATAGAATGACGCAATATAAAGTAACAAAACACAAGCAAAACTCCAGCTTCTTTGTTTAAATTATTCACTAGCTCGATGGTGCTGCGAGTTAGGCTCAAAATACGTAACAAGAGTATTTATAACCATGGTACAGCTGCAGAAGTCTATCTGTTGTCAGGGCCCGGTATCACCAGGTGGTTAAGGCACTCTTCTCATAATCCGATGGTCACGGATTTGAATCCCCGTCACAATAAACTTGCTCGCCCTTTCAGCCGTGTTGGCGTTATAAGGTCGCCGTCAATCCCACTATTCGTTGGTAAAAGGAAAGCTCAATAGTTTACGGTGGGATTCTGATGACTGGCTACATTCCCTCTAGTCTTACACTGCTAAATTAGGGACGGCTGGCGCATAAAGCCCTCGTGCACCTCTGAGCGAAATTAAAAAACCCAACGAAACTATCTGCTGTCTGTAGCCTTGTTTAAGTCATTCGATTTTAATAACTAAATATCAGTTCAAACACCGTGTTAAAGTATTTTTTTTTATCAAGGTAGTGGTACTGGAACTACTGGATAATTAGATAATTTTACCTTTGTTTTGTCTTAGCATATTTAATTTTGAGTCATTCACGTAACCTACACATAATTTCCGAACAAAATATCGCGATGATTTTTTAAAAATTATTTGCGTATTTTAAAATAGAAAATGAAAAATATTGGTGATGATTTGTGTAAAATAGCTGGATACAATTATTTTATATATTACGAACAATATTAAATATACATATTTTTAAAAAAGCTATGTACTTGTATTCGCGTGTTAAAGAAATAAACATACACATGTAGATTGTCATTTCTTATTATATCAGTTTATATAAATTCAACTAAAAAATTTATATCTCTGTTTCCTACGCAAAACGTGTTACAGCCCCTCCAAAGTTGTGGGTCCAATTATTTACAGAATTGCTCCCTAGGAATTACACCACTAGAAACCGGATTTCGATACCCGAAATAAGCAGAGCACAGATTGCCTAGTGTGTAGTTTTGTGCTTAACTTTAGGCAAACAAAGAAACACATTTAGGGAATTAAAATATACCGAATATAAACATATGTCGAAGAAGTATCTTTTGTTTTTGTTTTAAGAATTAAATACAGACACAGTTACATATATGTATACATATATACTTACGTCACTGCTTAACTAACTGCTTATACATGTTGTTCTGCATTGGCTGTGTGTGCTTTATCAAACTATCCTTCAAATATTCTTTATAATTCTTGTCCTCCTTTATAATTTAAGTCATTAGTTTTGCTTACTGTCCTTGGATTGAAATCAAATATTCAACTCGAACACCTTATGCTCACATAACTCTAACAAGAAAGTTTGACTCCTCTTCAGTTCAAGTAAAGCTGTCTCTATATAAGAAAACTACTTATCAGCCACCAGCATCTTAAAGAGCATGTTCGGTTCTTTGGACTTAATAGCAGAACTGACTTTTATAACTAGAGCAAAGCGTATTCAGCAACATTACGTCTCGAATCTTGGACCATTGACTCTGTAATCGTACATATTAATTGCTGTGTTTCCATCCATCCTACTTATTATAGATTATTGTTTAGTATGTCGTTTTTCTACGTATTTGTACAACATACTATTTAACATAAGTAATTCAAAATCGAAAGGTGTGTTTTTGAATTTCGCACAAAGCTACATTGAGGGCTATCTGCGTTAGCCGTCCCTAATTTTGCAGTATAAAAACAGAGAGAAGGCCATCATCATCCACCGCCAACTCTGGAACTACTATTTTACCAACGAATAATGGGATTGATCGAGCATTATAACGCCTCCAGGGCTAAAAGTCATGGAGTCATGGAGATACGAAGCCCCTGACCTACAGATTGCGATTGGAGCGCCTTAACCATTTGGCCATGTTGAGCCAAACAATCGAAAGGAAACAAATAACTTGAAGAAAAACTTATCATTCATTACATTACCGTCTGATCTTTGGAATATGTTGTAATTAGATATGACAAAGTTTAATCCGATAGGAACGGGAATCTATTAAAATAAGAAATAATTATAATTGTATCGATTCAAAATGTTTTTAAGTAAATGCCTTGGGTGTTTGGTGTTGTTAAAACTGTACAATTTAAGTATGGTTAACAATCTTACAATTAGCTTTAGTCGTAATGCAATTGTAGGATAAATAATGCATTATTAAGTCTTTTACATGAAACATAAGCAGAGAGCATTTGGCTCAGCTATAGAATTAGAATGAATCCACTTAGGTTTTAGGTCATTTAAGAGTTATTGAATTATACTTGTTCTTGTGATAGAGACAAAGGTTTGTGTCTTTACTTTGTTCGATACAAATTACTTCTGATGTGAATTCTATTGAAAATACATAATACATTGAAAGAGTTTTAGATAAAAGAAACATACTTTGGAACACAACGTAGAGTTAAATTAAGCTATTGTTAAGTGCAAAGCTACCCAGGAATTATCTGTCCAATACATATACCGAAACAATTTTTAATATCGTGATGTCCACGAATTTACTTATTGAGCCGCCCGATAGGGGCGCTTTAATAGAATGTGCGTTATTTTTTGTATCGATCGCTTCAAAAAAATTTCGAATAATGTACAATCAAGTAGGTCCTTTTTCTCAACGATGAAAAAATTCTGACGACACGTATCGAATCTTAGAACTTGTTATTACCTGTTTTTCTTTAAACAATTTGTCTGAGAATTCTCAATTGATTGATTCAGTGGAGGTTCATCATTTTGCACGTGTGAGTAACATATAGCTTAAAATAACAACATAAAATATAAATAAGGAGGTTACACAATTAAGGTGTCTTGAACAATGCAATTAACAAGTAAGTTTGTATAGTTGTTTCACACCTCTGTAACCACAATTGTAATGAATAATTTTGATATGTGAATTTATATATATATATATATATTACGCACACGTGTATGTATAATTAAAGTTTAATGTTAATAGAATTAAATACAAAAGTAAGTAGATAAACAATACTTTCTACACTAAACTAAATGACCTTTTTTTACATTCTTTTGACTTTAAGCATACTTCAGATAAAAAACAAAATACGATTGACCAAGGTGAACGATCTGTTGAAATTACAAAATAAACACAAGATACGCAGGCGCGGAATGTGTGTGTGTTTTCTTATAGCAAAGCCAAATAGGGCTATCTGCTGAATCCATCAAGCGGAATCGAACCTCTGATTTTAGCGTTGTAAGTCCGAAGACTTACCTTTGTACCAGCAAGAGAACGGCACATGATGAGACTAGTCGATGATGCGTAACAAAGTACAAATAAAACTGTTAGCTAAGTCTGAAACACAACGTATACTACATTGTAATGCATTTCCTGATGCATATTTGTTTTAGTTAAATATATGTTTAGAAATCTATATAACATAAGAGAACTGCTCAAAAATACATGGATTGACGTCACAAAACAAAATGTATTTTATTTAGAAGTTACAGGTCTGGGACCCCTTCAAAGTACTCTCCTCCCCAACGCACACACTTATCCCAGTGGTATTTCCACTTGTTGAAACAGTCCTGGTACGCTTCTTCTGTAATGTCCTCCAGCTCCTTTGTCGCATTTTCCCTAAAATCGGGAATCATCTCAAATCTTCATCCTTTCAAGGGTCTTTTGAGTTTGGAGAACAAGAAAAAAATCGGAAGGAGCAAGGTCAGGTGAGTAGGGGTTGGGAAAGAACAGTGATCGAATGTTTGGCCAAAAAATCATGAGTTCTGAGGCACAAATTTCGCAGCAACGCGGTGCATCTTCAATTTTTCGGTCAAAATCTCGTAACAAGATCCAACTGATCTCCCACACTCGTCAGCAAGCTTCCTGACAGTCAGACGACGATTTTTCCGCACCAGGGTGTTGATTTTGACGACGTGTGGGTCGTCAGTTGATGTGAAAAGACGTACAGAACGCTCATCATCTTCAATGGACTGTCGACCATCCTTAAAACGTTCATGCCACTTTAAACGTGCCGTACGCTTCATAGCAACATCACCGTAAGCCGTGTTAAGCATAGCAAAAGTTTCAGTTGCAGATTTTACACAAGTTTAACACAAAATTTCACAGCAAGTCGTTGCTCTTTCAGGTCATTCATTCTGAAATCCGCCAAACGAAAAAATCGCACTTTACTAAAAACCGCGTAGCTAATACTCAAATAAAGATATCTGCAATCGGGAAATGGCGTCGTAATCAGCTGATCTGTGCAAACCTAGCGACACCAAGCGGATTCCCCTGAAACCAACTGGAGCCGCGCAATTCAAACAGTCCGCGTATTTTTTGAACAGACTTCGTATTGTTAAATGTGTATTGCAAAAGTCGCGACTGTTCTATAAATTTGTAGAAGATTCTCAAGCGTAGGTTTGATTTGGTTTGTTTTAAATTTCGTGCAAAGCTACTGATGACTATCTGCGATAGCCATCCTTAATTCAGCAATGTAAGACTAGAGGGAAGGCAGCTAGTCATCACCACCCACTGCCAACTCTTGAGCTACTTTTTTACCAATGAATAGTGAAATTGACCGTCACATAATAACGCCTCCACGGTTGAAACTATGAGCATGTTTGATGTGAAGATGATTTGAACCCGCAACCCTTAGATTACGAGCCGCGTGCTTCAACCACCTGGCTATGCCGGGCCTCGAGCGTAAGAATCAGTAATGTGCTGTATATGTAAGTAGAGTACACAAACTATATGATTATCAAAGATTTCCATTTTATGTAGCTTGAACAAAACGACTGTTTTTTCAATATAATGTGAAACACATATAAGGTTTTAAGAAGCTAAGTTACTGGTCAGTACAAAACATAATATTTTATCTGATATTGCTTTTAATAAATTAAAATTTTTATTTACAGTGTTGTAGTGAATCCTGGTAACCGTGAAGCTGGTGAACTTTTTGTGTTTTTTTTAATTTCGCACAAAGATACTAGAGGGCTATCTGTGCTAGACGCTCCGAATTTAGCAGTGTAAGACTAAAGGTTGTTGTTGTTGTTTTTGAATTAAGCACAAAGCTACAATGGGCTATCTGTGCACTGCCCACCACGGGTATCGAAACCCGGATTTTAGCGTGTAAGTCTGCAGACATACCGCTGAGCCACTGGGAGGCAAGATTATAGGAAAGGCAACTAGTTATCACCACCTACCGCCAACTCTTGAGCTACTCTTTTACCAACGAAAAGTGGGATTGACCGTCACATTATAACGTCTCCACGGCTGGGAGGACGAGCATGTTTGGTGCGACCGGAATTCGAACCCGCAACTCTCGGATTACGAGTCGAACGCCTTAACACGGTTGGCCATGCCGGGCCCCTGTAGGTGAACTACGAATCATTATTGAATTGGGATCAATAAGGGAAAAGCAAAATATCCGCTATCATCAAATTCTTATTACTTTCGGTTTGCCGACAGAGCAGAGTTGATGTTACAGTTAATATGGTTATGATTACTGCTACGTCGTTTACTTTCATTCGTACTCCAAACTGAATTACTTTTCTTGTTTTTACAAAACTGCTATCATCGTTTTTCACAAATATCTTAAAAAGCTAATAATTTTTGCTTTCATTAGTCGCTTCGTAATCACTTCAACAACCTCAAACAACAACTGTTTCTGCCCCTAAAACATACTTTATTCTTAACACAACTTACTTTATTTTAACAGAAATGATAGAAAATATTTATTAATGAAATTACTGTTAATTGGAGTAACTACTGACCTTTCTGAAAAGTTTATTGTACGTAAATTAAATCGGTTGTGTTTTTATTTTTAGTTCATTACGTTTTTAAATACTTAACACGTAAACCAGTTAAGGATAATTGGAATTTATAGTATTTTAGCTACAAGGTGGAAATGCATTTATTATAAAATTGTATCAAGAACTGCTTCAGAAAAGTTTTATATAAAGCAAGCATCTGATAATCCATTACGTGACGCGAAATACATATATACAATGATGTACTTAAATCTTACGAGTATTTCCTTTAACATTCATTAATGATTCATTTAATACCCTTTCAAAACCACATGAGTAATTTCAGAAGTATTGCTGTTAATTTGAAACACTTCTTTCCTAAGCGGCTAAAAATGTATAGATTCATTAAGTAAAACACTACAGTTTTGTCGTCATATATCATGCATTTTCATCTCATATTCTACATGCGTTATAAATTTATAATGACAAGTTTGGGCATTAATCCGAAGAATTAAAGTTCTTTAAGTTAATTATTATTTTTTACTTTAGATATAACTTTGAAACTAATTTATAAATTATCTCCTTTCTTGAAGGAATGTGCGTGTGTGCGTGCATTTTTAACAAATCCACACAGAGCTATCTACTGCTGCAACTAAGAGGAATCGAATTCCTGATTTTAGCATTTTAAATCAGTAGGCTTACCGCTGTATCTAGAGGGAACCCACAACTTTAATGTTCATTTGAACTAATGGGGTTGGAAGTTTATGCTAAGCAATGTTAATCCCAAAAGTAAGAATAATATTTTATTCTTAGAATTTTGGCAATTTTTTTTCTTTTAGATTAATACTAATCACAAACAATACGTAAAAGAATGACAACAGTATAAGTAATAGATTTCCTGAGGTTCAGTGAAGATTTTTATTTTTTAAATTTTCAACTGTGTTTATATAAGTTTTGAGATATTATTTTTTGTTTATTTTATAATTTTGCCCAAATCTACTCGAGGGCTATCTGCGCTAGCCGTCCCTAATTTAGCAGTATAAGACTAGAGGGAATACGGCTAGTCATCACCACCCACCGCCAACTCTTGGACTACTCTTTTACCAACGAATAATGAAATTGACCGTCACATTATAACGCTCTAACGGCTGAAAGGGCGAGCACGTTTGGTGTGAACGGGATTTGAACCAGCGACCCTCGGATTAGGAGTCGAACGCCTTAACCCACCTGGTCATGCCGGTGTAACGATTTCAAACTACTCCTTGTAAATGTTAACCCCCGGTATTTTATATTACCAGGGGTAGGACAAAATCGATTTCAGGTTACCCCCGGGGTAGTCTGAAATCGATTTCATGTTACTTCCCTGGTACTCTGAAAACGATTTCATATTACCGGTAAGTAACTTGAAATCATTACACCGGGCCGTGAATTATTAAGATATTATTAAACAGTTAATAAATATGTATGACAAGAAATCAAAACATTTAAATTAATGTTCATCATTTTATTGTTATTATTGTTTTTATTTTTCATTTCAATGTTTGATATGTTATAAAATATTTAGAATATATCAAACATTGCATTGAAAGGTTTTGGTGTAAACTTTAACATAACTTGCATGGTCTGGTTGTTAGGATACTACAGGGTGGCCGTAAGTCCAGTGTGTGGGGCAAGAGGTCAAATATTGTCACTTAATTTGCTCGCTATTTTAGCCTTGGGGATGTTGAATATAATAATCAGTTCCACCATTCTTTGGTAAAGAGAAGCCCAAATGTTGGTGGTGGGTGGGCGATGTTGATTAGCTAGCTGCTTTCTCTATAGTCTATCGCTTAAAAATTAGACAAACAGCTATCGTGTAGCTTTTCTTCAAATTCAATAAACAACTGACATCCAAGTATATATATATATATCCTGTAAAACTGTCTAACTCGTTAGTTGTTACTGAATAAGAAAAAAATCTTATAATTTACAATACCTTTCATCAGTCCTGCTGGGTTAAGCCAAACTGACATCCGTGGAATATTATGCGTTTGTACAATTACAATTACCTTAAATGAACAAATTATTTTGAAAATCATAGTTTATGTACTCATTTTTATGTAGAACAATTTTTCTTTTTTCTTGAAGCATCACTTAAATTAAAACATTGTGGGTCTGGATGTCTTTATTAACAAAACTAATGAAGTAACATTTTATCTGTTCCTTTTCTGGATGAGACATTCTCAGGGGATTCTTTAATCACGAGAATCAGTCTTAGTCTCTTATTTCCATTTAATTTAGTTGAATACTTTTGCTGACTGTCTCATTAAAGTAATAAGTACTTTATCTCTGTAATGCATGAATGCCATACTCTGGAAATAAAAGAAATCTCGGTTGGATTTGTAGTTAATTATGGACTGGTTAGGCTTTTCAAAGTAGATTTACAACATGGAAAATTTAAAACTGTATGATCAATTGTAATTCATGAGCAATATATGACAGCTCTGTCTAATTAATCTCGAAGGTTCAATAACTGGTTCGTGTTATAATTTTGATAAATAAATAAAACAATGATTAAAATATTTTATGCGTTATCAGATCCTGGGAATTAAACTGGAAAGTTAAGGACTGTTTCATGTTGAGGTAAGGCTTGGTAAGAGACAAATCGATACCTGACTGCTGTTTTATATGCAGGAGTGTTGAATGATATGTTTCAAGAATAAATTAGTGTTACCATGATGAACTTTTCAAACTTCTCCAATAAGTCGACTGAGAGTAAAGGAAAAAACAATTGAAAGCCATAACCTGTCGTGATTACAGCTTTCGTTCATAATTAAGAGCTTGCTTTTGGTTCACTTAGTTTCTTCATTATGATTGGTTCTAATTCTTAGTTTTTGAACTGGTAAACTGGATCAGGATATGAATGACGCCACAAAGTATTTCCTATTTGTTATGTGGGTGCGGCATGATTAGTTGTAATCAACCCCTTAGCGTAGATGGTGAGTAGCAGTATGCAGTTGACTGCATTTCCTCAGATCAGTTGTTTAACATTAGTGACTACGACAGATAACTTTAGTTGTTTTGCCATAAATACAAAATAAAGAAGATGCAAACGTAATAGTTGATACAAATGTAAATATTATTGTTATTAATAACGTATATTTGTTGTTATTAGTTATAAAACTTAAGAAGATTATTTTGCATTGTTAACTTACTATAAGGATTTAATACCTACTTAAAAGTCCCTAGCTATCTATACCTTATCATTAACCGCAATAGTGGTTCATAATATGGATTCCAAAGAATTCCACAAAACCCTAACAGAACATACGGGCAAAAAAAAGTACTTTGTGTAGCAAAAATTCAGTTCAAACAACACTTTAAAATAATTAATTTTAACTGTCAAAGCTGTAAACGTATAAAATGTACAAAACCACACATGTTAGACTTACAAGAAAAAGAAAATATGCCCAAAACGGCTCATTTGTAATTCGTATTATTCGTTTGCCAGCCTACAACAAAAATGGCTTGGTATGTTGCACTCAAACCTTTTGTAGAACACTAAGCAAGGTGTTGGAGAGGTTGTAGGTGTATTGAAAAGTCAATTTGTTTTTCTATATTTTACATAAACTAAAAACATCGTAATTCTAATCTAAACGATTTTTAAATGTAAATATCTGATGTTTTTAAAAAACTTAAGTACAGGGTAAAACAAGAATTATCAGTCAATAATAAAAGAAAGCATTAGATGACTGTAACATGTAGATATTCAATACTTTGTACACTAAACAATCAGTGTCTTTAAGGAGCCAACGTTTATACTTTGAAAATGTAAAAGAGTAAAAATAAAATCAATGCACGTAATATTACATTTTATGACACAAGTTCGTAAAATAATTATTTAAAAATCACTAAGGTTGATTTAAAGCAATGTTTTAGATGTATATGTTACATCTAAATAGGTTTTTTCTACTATTAAAATTTCTATATGCCTTTAGTGGGAGTTGTGTCTTCGTCTAAGCATATGTTTCTTCATTGATATGCATTATATATTTAACTGGTACACAAAAACTATAAATGTTCACTAAAATTTGAACCAAGCCTCCATGACAATTTCCAGCTTCAGCTTGACACTTTACTTCTCAAACTAATGCGATCAAGTAGTCAATAGCTATAGTTTATCATTATGAACCAAATCAGTTTGCTCTTAGCTAAGTTTATTTTTGTTATAATGTATGACATTAGCTACTATATGAAGAAATCCTTTGCCTCCAGTTGAAGATAAAAAAGCCACTGAACGAAATGAATAAAAAATTGGGAATTTGAAAATCTGCAAATTGGACATGAAAAGAGTAAGGAAACAAAGCAGGGGATTCTGTAAACATATTTACTCAAACCATATGTTCCTGTTTTGATTCCACCAAATTTAATACTAGGTACCAGTATAGAGCCAAAATAGAAACTTAATTTCTTACTTTTTTACTATTTCTATTTGCAGATTTTAAATTCCCAGATTTTCAATTTTTATTGTAGATTACAGCTAAAAGTTTTGTTAATAGTGAGGGATGACTGTATACAACTGGTAGTTTCACGCATTTTAATCAATACAGGTTTTAGTCTACCCGAGTATTAATTTATAACAATATGTACTTCTAATCAGTTTATTTAATTTATTTGTCTTTATTAATTTACAACTGCTAATTTACTGTATAGTAAGTTTAGTTTTGATCAGAAGTTATTGGTAAATATATGATTCTAAGGAAGAGTAAATTTTTAGCACTTAGTGATTCCATGGGAAAACAAAGTAGTTTCTGTAACACAAAATATCAATTATTTACTTTTAGGTTACTTTAAAAAATAGCAATATATTTGATTACGTAGTTATTTCGTTAAAAATGACAACGACATAAAACTGCTTAAAAAGATATAAAGCCGAAAATATGGCGGCAGAAACATTTTGTTGTATTACATTCGAGGTTCATCTTCCGCATTTTTACTGATTTGTCAAAAAGAAAAAGTAAATTAAATTTAGTCAGTAAGAATGCTAACAACTACAATACGCCTTGCATTTTTACTTTTACTCTTTAAATGCAGCATTACCGGCTTTATTATATTTTCAACAATCTACTTTTTTTTGTTGAACAATGACTGCTTTGCTTAGCCAGTTCCATCTCTTATGAAGGCTAAATTATTCAGTCACAGATTATGGTCATTTCAAACTCGGCATGTATATGTACTGAGTTCCACTCAAACTAAAACTGCGTCGACGATTGGCTCATTATTCTACTCATAGGAACTCATAGCCTCAATACCTAGAGGGTTTTTTCAACACTAACAACTACCTTACACGTCAGTTGATGAACGGTGTATACTATACGTTTTTATAAATGCCTGTATAAATGTTAATGGTTTATTAACCTAAGTGTTATGTTCACGTTATTTGTTATTAAAAGACTTTTAACGAATAATCGTCTAAAACCTGACATTTAAAACTTTGAGCTCTTTAGTTTTTCCTTTCTTTTCATTTAATATCTTAGACTTTTTTTTTTGGCTTTCAGTTATCACCCACTTTAAAATGAAAAACAAGAAAAAAAATCTTATATGCAAAAACGTTGTTTGCTCTTCTATGTAAAATATTTTCTCCACCCAAATGAGCCGTTTTTGCATATACAATTCTCAACAAGTGGGTTTCTCGACATCACTGAAGAAAAAAAATCATACACAAAAACAGTTGATGAATTTTGTGATCTATAATAAAATCTTCAGACTTTAGAAACTCAATTCTCACATTTTTATTTTTAGGTTGTAACAGTTAAATTCAATGGTGACAAAAAGTTTGTTTTTGAATTTCACACAAAGCTACTCGAGGGCTATCTGCGTTAGCCGTCCCTAATTTAGGGGTGTTAGAATAGAGGGAAGGAAGCTAGTCATCACACCCATTGCCAACTCTTGGGCTACTCTTTTATCAACAAATAGTGGGATTGACCGTCATATTAAATGCCCCCACGGCTGAAAGGGTGAGCATGTTTGGCGCGACGGGGATGCGAACCTGCGGCCCTCAGTTCACGAGTCGCACGCCTTAACACGCTTGGCCATGCCGAGCCCGAATGATAATGAAAAATACGTTTTACTCTAAGTAACGAAACTTGAGTAACGTTTCTTGAGAGTTGAAGATAATCTCATATTATTCAAGGTAGTTGTTTTCAAGGGATAAAAACTATAAATTTTCTCTTTAATTATTTTAATTAGTAGATTTATTACAATTAAATTCAAGAAAAATGAAAAGAAATATATAGTTGTTTGAATGTAATCGAACGAATTTGAAATTAACTATTATGCGGTTGTTGTTGTTGTTATGTTATTAAGCACAAACTATATAAGGGGCTATTTGTGTTCTGCAAACAGGAGTATCGAAACCCGGTTTCGAGGTGTATAAGTTCACAGACACACCGTTTTCTACTAGGGGCCTATTATGCGAAGAGAGGATTAAGTTTTATAATGTAACTTTTGGCTTCCTATTTCTGATTAGAAAATAAAGGTAAGAAATACATCTTTTACTCACTCAATTACTGAAAAAGAGAAGTCAGTCTAAATAATTAAATAATAATTTTGTTTAATATACTTTGATATAACTCGATCTTTACATGAATAATGTTGTAATTAGTGAGAGATTTCGGTTGCCTTTTTTCTCTCTAAAAGACTATAACACAGCATTCCTTATTTTTCGTTTATAGGAAAGGGACAAATTTTGAATGATTGAATCTCAACTCCCTGGTAATCTTTACTGGCAGTTTTTAATTTTTCCCGCAAGGTCAATCCGATTATTTTATGAAAATCTGGAAATAAAATATTAAATGAAATAGTGATTGCAATTCTGTATGAATTCACAAATAGATGACTATTAATAACATACGTAGACAAAAACAAAGCACAATATTTGTAACTCACATTTCATGAATTCCACATAACAAAGAATTCATGTGCGGGAACTGTAATCAGTATGTGAGGGAAGAAACAAATGAAAGTCAGAATAAATTATATTAAATATCTCGTGGATTCCAAATCCTGCAGAAGAAAATGTATGTGGGCAATTGTTTCCATTCGACCCCCTTCTAGTAATCGCGCTTATGAGGTAATGTTTTAGGATTTCGGTTCAGGAATAGCGAATACTTGAAATATGTCAGTAATTTAAAGAGCTGGGCGCTGTCGAGTGGTTAACAAACTAAACTTTGAAGCTGAGATTCGCGTCCCATTTTTGTGGTGAAATTATAAAAGTGTTCTCATAATTAGTGACGGATGTTGTTGACTAGCTGCTGTCCGCCCTCTAGTGTACAAATTCACACATAGCAACGAACGTTTTTTTTTCATTCATGTAGTTTTCATTTAATCTTTATAAATTAATATTCAGTTATACTCGTATATAATTTTGCCGTTTCTCGCAAAGAATAAAGTTTTTAAACAGTTTATTTGTTTAGTCTAGCACGAAGTTACACAATAGGTTACTACAAAAAATCGAACCCCAAATTTTAATGTTAGAAATCCGTAAACTTTATGCTGAATCATTGAGACATTTCAAGCGAATAAATTATCGCTTCTTTAAGGTTTTCTACGAATCATAAAGTTTATGATGTTTGTCATATCCTTGATGTATAATTTTGTTAATATAAAAAAGAAATCTTAAAAATACTCTTCAAAAAGTCAAGATGTGAAACATTAGTTCTTCAAATTTGAAAGATAATCCATTTGGCTTAAGTGTAAATATTGCCATCTGTTGACGTATTATCCAAATACTTTTCCGACATGAAATTACTTTATACTGTTATGCTTTTAAATAAATAAATAGGAAACCGACATTAAGATAGACAGACAAGCTGTTGATAAATAGAGTTTTGTTTCTGGTAGAATACTTGAAAGTGGTATTAAGATTCAATGCAATTTTTGTGTTTGAAGTTTTGGACCACTTTAATCTAATAGCTTTAAATCTTGCAATCTCACAGTTATTCTAAACTCGGTCCATTAAACGTCAGATAAGTAGTGTTTATGCTTCAAGATATTTGCTGTTTGAGTGGTTTATGAAATGCATTGATGCCTTCCATATGAGTGATGTTTCACTATGCAGTTTTATTGTCATAATAAACCAATTGATAGTGGGTACACTTGAATAGTTTTTTTGTAAAGAAGCCTGAAAGCGTATTGTTTCGTGTGTGTTTTCTTATAGCAAAGCCACAAAGGGCTATCTACTCAGCCCACCGAGGGTAATCGAACCTCTAATTTTAGCGTTGTAACTCGGGAGACATACCGCTGTACTAGCAGGGGCGCGTGTTGTTTTTATCTGGCACCAGTCATGTAACTGTTCTTTTTTACAAAGACATAGAACTGTGTTTTCAAGAGCAGTATTGTAAATTTTATAGTATTATTCAATATAAGCGAAAATTAAATAAACAGATAGGTATAATGAATAAAAATCTGGTTAAATTTTACATTGTTATTGATGCTGAAAACCAACAAAGAAATTATCATTAGAGAAATCGGATTAGTTTTTCATTAGTGGTAAATAAGTTTATAAAGCACGTAAACGGTTGTATTGTTTGAACAGTGTCTAGTAATTTTATTTACTTGTTTGTTTTGTTTATTTGCCAAGCCTTCTCTGATGCTAAATGTTGTGCTATAGAAAAAGTAGCTGCTCAATGCTGACACTTGTTTCTGAGTAGTAGAATTTGACTATCACACTTATAGGGCTTCCAAAACCTCAAAGTTAGCAGCATTTGATATTCAAACAGTTTTATGTGTGTTTTTTTTTCTCTTAGCAAGACAGCAGTTTCAGAATTCGTTAAGGGGTTTTAAGCATTTGCTGCCATCTGTTAGCTAAAAGTAAAACTACCAATATGCCTTGGATTTTTGGAAGAGATACATTTCATTTCGTCAAAAAAAAATCGTTCTCAATATTATTTTTCTCTCGATTAATACCTTCTGGCCAAACATAGGGTAACAATAGTGATTAGAACTTAAAAGTAATTTATAAGCTAATGAATGTGTCAGTTAAAACAAGTATATAAATACCGATTTTACATACTTTGATAAAGATAAAGATTTTGAACGTTGTAAGTCCGATGGCACAGTGGGAGCAGCTTGAATAGCATTCAATAGAAATAACTGTATACTCCAGAGCTTACTTATCACTAAGATAGATTTTTTAATAGGGTAGTATAAAAGACAGTCTTCTATGAACGATTTTATAAAAAGAAAAACATTATTATAAAATAGTGAAAAAGAGATAAATGCATGCAAGCGATTGCAGCTCATGCTTCATACTTCTAGAAGAGCAGAACTGTAAGGGAAATAGATTTTTTCAAACAATTGCTCTTCATCTCCTCTTCGTTTCACTTGCAATAAAAATTAAGCAAGTCACACCTGCACAACAGGGAATTAAATAGTGATGGATAACAAAACATCTGTTGTGTCGATTACAGAAATATCCTACAATTGTGATGTATTCACTTATCCAAGAAATGTCAGAAAAAATACTGTGTAGTCATGAAGCAAGAGGCTGAGATCTTGATATCGAAGCTCCAGAATGGTAACAGCATTCATTACATGAAAGTAGAGAGTAAAATAATTATATTGAAGTTAGTGATGGGATAGAATACATTTTGGCGAGAAACACATAACGCTCAAGCCTAAAAACGATTCATGGTTTAAAGTAATTAATAGTACACTTCCTATATTAGTCTATCGATTTACAAGGCTCAGTTGAATTATACACAACTTCATGTTTACTTTCTCAAAGTGACAATTCGTCATACAGAAGATTAAAAACACAGACCTAGCAGAGCGGAAATGACAGATATTTTGTGATTTACATCCACTATGCTATCAAATGTAATGAGTTACTATGTCCACTACTTATAATGGATCACTTCACACTGAAATTGCATTTTAGTTTAATGGTACGCTACCACAAAAAGTTTTCAGATGAGAAAAACTGCCATGTGCAGAATTATTCCAGTTCTTTCTCTTTTCAACCTTGCATATTGAACTGGTTAACAAGTGTTGCAGAAAAAAAAATTTATATAAAGTATTGTCGTGTTAACTAGAAGCCTACATGATCACCTAAGTTTATTAATATCTTTTTTTCTTTTGTTACGAAATAATAGCTAGTTTATAAACTACGTTTCAGCTGCAAATCTGCTGCCATCTCAAGAAGTCCTAATGAAAACTTCTTTGATGACAATGGCTGGATATTCTTCTTACAAAAGTTACTATGCTATGCATTTCACAGGTTCTTCCACTCACTTTCATAGAGCAATTATTATTTAAATGGTTTAAAGAGAGAAATCACCTAGTTTTGGTGACTTAGGTAAGGTCGCTAGTTTTATCAGACAAGTTGACACAGAAGGCTTGTGTTATCATTATCTCTTTAAGGCACATATGCCCCATTATTTTATTATCATTCCGTCTAAATGTACGGTTTTTCTTCTTTAATATGATGACAAAAAATGTGTATTACACAATCTGGGATGTCTATTATGATATTATACTCTCGTTATTTCTTTAATGCACTGGAATCCGCATTCATTCATTAGATATTTTTTAAATAATGTTGTTGGTCTCTCATAGATTTTTAAGTGCCTTACATGCACTAATATAATCATATCTTGTCACTTCTGAAGACCACTGTCCAGTTGCCGGACAGCGATATTTGCTTGAACCTGGAAGCTAGATATAACAAATGTTTCGAGTGTGTGTGTGAGGGAGGGAGGGAATGAAGGACACAGAAGGACAGGTACTAAGCTAGTTCCCTTGGATATCCACTCTAATTTTATATTTTAGAATGAATGATGATCATGTGATATTATAATTTTAAAATGTACAGCATTGGAAAAACTTTTCTAGTACTTGTAAATGTTAGTTCACGATTATACCTTTCCTGAAATGCTACTGAACAACAAAAGAACAACATGGTTATAACAAAATACGCGAAAAAGGATGACAGAGAAGTCTCAACCGGATTTATCTTTACCTGTCACTAGGTGGGACTAATGTCGTATTTCAAGTAAACTCTGATTATGTGAACCTGAAAGCTGTAAACATGCAGCCACAGAGTAATCTTTTTGCCATGATACTTCAAGGTTTCCATGCAGGTTTGTATAAGTGAGGTGTTGTGAACATTTTCAAAATGTTAATAGAATAAAGACAAGTGTGTCACAAATTAACAGCCACATGAATTTATTTCTGCACACTGCACAGTATAAAAGATGGCCACAATACTTGGCAATATTACTGATAACTTTCATTGCATGAATTACGTTTTCAAATATACTCTTCAAAAAAAGAAACGCAAAAGGGATATTTTTGTTATTTTAAAGACAAATATATGTAATAACGTTACAAGCTCAGAGTATGTGATGTTACACGTGTTAAGGCACTGATTGTCAGACCAAAATGACAATAAAAGTTGTGCACTTTGAAAACGGAGGAAAACATCGGATTTTTCGCCAAAACGCATTCGTGTCCAATAAATTTGTTTGAGAGATCCGCATGCTCTAAGAGTGTAACATGTGCAAAATCCCTATAAAAGTAACGGGTTCTCGGTTTCTTTAGCTCAGTGTTAAGTCACCGACACGCAATACAGTTACGCCAAGACTGACTGAAGCAGAACGCAACAACGCCATTGATCGTATGGAAGCAGGCGAATCTCGATAAGATGTTGCCAGAGCTGTGAATGTCCACCCAAGCACCATCGCAAGGCTATGGAATCGTCACCAACTACATGGATCAACTTGTTATTGTCCACGATCTGGCAGACCTCGTACGACCACGCCTGCACAAGATCGCTACATCCGGTTACGTAACCTTCAGGATTGGACCACCACTGCGACGTCTACTGCCTCAACCATACTAGGGCTGCGTAGGATTTCTGATCAGACCGTACGCAACCGTCTACGAGATTCTTAGGCCCCATGTGCAACCCATTACGGTGAACGTCAACGACGTTTTTCAACATGACAATGCCCGTCCCCACACACCCTGTCTTCTTGAGACACCACAACATCAACGTTCTTTCCTTGCACTCCAGATCACCAGATTTAAACCCCATCGAACATCTTTGAGACGAGTTGGACCGGCGTCTGCGACAGCGACAACCTCAACCGCAGACTTTACCTCAGATTGCAGCAGCTTTGCAGGCTGAGTGGGCAGCCATTCACAGGATGTGATTCGTTATCTCATCGCTTCAATGGACAGGAGATGCCCAAGCAGTTATTGATGCTCACGGGGTGCATACTCGTTATTGACGTTGAGTGACGTTAAACTTCAACTAGTGAGCGTGGACTTCGCCTTTGCAGACTTTGGATGTTCAGCAGTGAAAATGCAAAGTTTCACACATGTCATACAGAACTTCCCGGAATAAACTTGTTAACAGTGTGTCTCAAATTTTGTCTTTTGCGTTTCTTTTTTTGAAGAGTGGAGTAATAAAATTAGTAATTACTCTTGATAAATTTATATCTACTGGAAAACTGTTCATGTTTTTTGATATAAATAATTAAAATGTCTTTGCCAACTCTTGAAAATTACACATCAATACAATGTAGCACATAATTATTCGTACTTTTCATTGAAGTAAGATTCATTTAGTTCTCTAGTCTACATGCTCCCGAACGTAGACCTTCTATAGTGATGATCTGTTTATGAATTCTTTCACAAGCTATTCTACATTTATCTTGTCGACCTCATCTTTGTGAGTGTAATAAACTACCACATGGTTGAGGCTGCACTGAGACACAGTTGACCTTAACCACGTCTTTAACCATCTTAATGCAGAAAAGCTGCGTTCACATTCGCAGCCGGATCTTAGACACACAAGCAAAGTTTTAATGAGAAGAAACACTTTACTAAACATCTACTGGCTTGTTTTGTGGATTTTACAGTAAACATCCTTGGCACCTTTCAGAGATACTGTTTTTGTTGTTTCTTTGAACATGGCAACTGTAATTTGAGCCGTTGTGCAGAGATTTCTGGATAGAAGTTTATAACCGAGTTGTCAATCTTGCCCGATGTGATCATGTTCTCAAGTGCCAGATATTGCCTCAAATCATTGTTGTCTGCATTGAATATAGTGGTGAAATGATCTATGACTGTATTCATAAATTGGCTTCTGTAGCAATCTTTAGCTGTTGCAGAATGGTGTGCTGAGCCATCACCTGTGATCCTTCTGAAGGGTCTGAGAATGCGTGGGAGTTCAACAGGCACCAGATCTTGGGAAGTTACCTTTTTCTCAGCTTCATCAAATATCTTGTTGTAATTTTCCTCTGTTCGCAATACCCGCAGTTGCTCAAATTCCATTGCAGATGCTTCAATCATGCTAGAGATTCTCGCTAATTTTGCTTGGAATGCACGGTTTAGTTCCTCTGATCCAGCCAATGGATGCTGAGCCATCAACAATCCTAAAACTGTCTTTCCTGTCTGTTCAGCAGATCTCGTGCTGTTACTGCTACATCTGATTTTTCATTTGATAATTTATACAAAGAATCAACAATGCCACTGTAGTTATCACTATCACATATAACTTTAGATAGGCAGCACAACCAGCGTGTTGGATACAGTGGGCGGATGTATTTAATTGGACCATTGTGACTGTCTGGCGATACAATATTTTCAAAGATTGTCTTGTATTTGCCTGACCTCTGAAGCAAAACACCAAGTAACTGGTTTGCACAACTGTCTAATATCGGAAAGTTTCAAACGCTTGCTTGTCATAATTGGAATCTGTTTCCCAGATGACTCAACAGGCTAAAATACAGTCTTTATTGAAAAACTCTAACGTACAAGGAATGAAGATAGAACAGAATGGAAGTAGGACTAAACTGTACAATGTATTTAAGTCGAACATGCGAACTTTACAGTAACTGCCGAGCCGACTGACCGCCTGGGCATCACTGGGACAATAATGTGTGCTAGTTACAACATAAGTAATTGCAAGTTTCTCGAAAAATACTTAAATAATTACAAATATATTATATTCCTGTTAAAGCTCATCAAAAGGCAAACACGTTGTGATATAATGTCTAAAAGCACGTCTGTTAAATAAAAACACCTAAACAAAAATAGCAATACAATTCGAGTAGAGGCTTCAGGCCGTTGAAATCGCTCCTTTTGTGTTCTAATTATACAAGAAATTACAATATTTTTACTATCTATGATTAGAGAATATATTGTTCTTTTACCATAAAGCACCAGCACTTTATTAGAGGGCGGTGATAATCTGAAATTTCATGGATTAATGAGGGCTACAAACATAGGTCTAATGAGCCCTGTTGTAAAATCGAGGCTCAGACTAAAGGGAGCGTAGGGGGTGATGTAGGGCGCGTCTGGATCCGAGCAGCCCGAATCTATAGTTAACTGTACACTAAACGTACACTATGGTCAGCGGTTTCAGAAGCTAAGGAGTGTGAGGCATTCGACAACAAAACTGGCTAGACATGCATTAGAACAAATGGAGTAAGAAAACCGCACAATATACACATAAGATTGATGTAACTACAAGCTACAAATGGCCTGTCAGATCTAGATGACAAGAGTTTACACTTGGGAGTAATATTTTCGAATTTTATGCTCTGTTCAATCTGTTGTGATGAAAATTTTACTTAATCTTACACTACGTACAAGATGTAAGTAGATTCTGTGACGGTGCTTACAAGACGTGCATGTATACTTTGGCCTACTGACTGATACTTATGAACTATCGCTTAGATCAAAAGCTTAAAAGCACGCCTATATTAAAGATGTACATTTCGGCTACTGAAAAAGCTTACATCTAGGCCTAATTATGTAATTCGATTGGTAAGAACACGAGAATCACAAGAACAAACACACATTTTGTAGGTCTGTGATGCAATAAAACAATTCAACAGACCAAACTTTAGGAGAGGCTGATTGTACCCCCACCTAAAATCAAGTGGGTGTATTTCCCCATCCCCCAGGATCTACGCCCCTGGTTGAGGCTAATCTTTTATGAACGACGAATCTCTCTTTTGTTAGTTAGGAGGAATAATTTATTCATTAGGCTTAAAGCTCATATAAAAGCTGTAACAACACACGAATGTTGTAATGACTATTTTAATATCGAATTAAAACTAATGAACTTGCAGTAGAGTTCGTGAAAGACCGAAGACCGTAAAGCACGTTTTCGATCTGGATAGAGTAACAAAAGTTTGTAACACAGATGATTTGATTTGGCTAAAACTAGGAAGTTTGGTGAAGAAGTTTTTTGTTTTATTTCAAAAATGCTTTAATCATTTGTTTTCGTGTTCTCGCGTAAAGTTTATTTATCTGCCGTGCATCATCAGATTAATGGGAAGGCAGCTAGTCAACAGCACCAACCGTTATCTATTGAGCTAATCTCGTCTTACTGAATAGTAAGATTTTACCATCACCTTGATTATGCATCCACGGCCCAAATATTCAGAGTGTGATCCACAGCTATACATGATAGCCACTATGCAACACTTGGCGTCTGTGCATATGAATAGGTATAAAACTAAGCATAAGTGCATTTATTTTTGTTTGAAATAACAAAATAGTTTGACTTTAAATGTGTAACAATACAAGAAGTTGTTCTTCAAGGAACTTCTGGTCATCTTGTACAGTACTGGGCAAAAGTTTTAGGACAAGAGAACATTTTATCATTATTTCTTTTTTATGGTGCTAATTCTTCCATGCTATTATAAAATGTAAATTTCAACACTATAGTAACGCTTTACAGATCTCTGTTGACAACTGAATGAGCTATGGTGAAAATACTTATCGTTTTTTAGAATTCCTGTATACTTGTGCCAAGGGCATGTCATAGGGATTGTACTTAGATGAGCATACTGATCAAATGTAGGGTCTGAAAAACTTTCATAGTAACCCATGCAGTGTCTTAATAATATAGAAACAAGTTAGCAAGGAGCTAGCATAGATCTGTATTTACTATAAGAAATAAATTTCATAGCACTCCATAAATAAACCTTGATAAAAACAATGGTTAACACTATGTATTAAGTTTTGTTGTCATATTACGGCTCAAATAACATAAACACTTATAAATTGAAAGTAACTCACTACGCTTTATGAATCTCTTACTGATAAAACATTCGCCATCCCCAGTGGCACAGCGGTATATCTGCAGACTCACAACGCTTGAAACTGGATTTCGATAACCTTGGTGGGCTAAGTAACTGTGTAACTTCGTGCTTAACTACAAACAAGAAACTCACAACCTGATTTTTGATATTAATAATTGATTTACAAAATTAGTAACACTTTTTGCTCGTGTTCACAACGGTAATGTTGTTGGATGTACACATCACAATTCCTGGTGAAATAAACCGCTGAGGGCGTAGCGAGGTCAGTTGTTTGGAGTTCCTGACTTCAAATCACAAGAGTCAAAGTATGTAGCTAGACACAATTCACATTTTTAGCCACGAGATCGTTATAAGTATTGCAGTTATTCAGTCAAAATTAGCTTTTTGGCAGCAAGTGTTACTAACTGATTGTCTTCCATCTAGTCAATAATTCTCTATCAGAAATTAGGAGTAGCTTGAGTTTGTCGGATATCTCGTAATATTTGTAAACATTAGCAAGCAATACGAAAACTAATCAGGTTGAAAATACTAAACGCCTAACTATTGAAATAAATCTGACCGTATAATACATTTTCCAAATAATTATTTCAGGTACTAGAAATACCCCACCTTCATTTAAAATTGATATATCTAATTCTTGATGAAGAACTGGGAGTGGTTTAGTGAATAATTTACCAGTTAGCGAATCGTAACTCCATGTTCGCGATTTTTGTTTGTTTGTTTTGAATCTCGAGTAAAGTTACTCGAGAGCTATCTGCGCTAGCCGTCCCCAATTTAACAGTGTAAGACTTGAGGGAAGGCAGCTAGTCATCACCATCTACCGCCAAATCTTGGGCTACTTTTTACCAACGAATAGTGGGATTGACCATAACTTTATAACGTCCCCAGCTGAAAGGACAAACATGTTTGGTGCGACGGGGAGCTGAACCCGCGACCCTCAGATTACGACTCGAGTGCTTTAATAACCTGGCCATGCTGGGCCATCCAGGTTCGCGACATGATACTACTGAACATTTTGAGTTCTGAGTGCGTTATAAAAGTGACAACCAATCCCGTTGTCTAGCTTAGAGAGACGGATGAAGAATTTAAGAGGACAGTTCCGACTGGCTGGTTGTTGTTTTTTCATAAGTATTCGAAATTCATTTTACTATACATGAACATTAGATGTATCTGACCTGGCCGTCGGTCCACGTGCACATAAAGTTGTTTAAACAATTCAGATATATATATTCACAAGGGCTGTCTGTTTTACTCCAATCGAATAGTAAAATTTGAACGTCTCTTTTATAATCTCGAACAGCTTTAAAGTGCAGAGCGACGTTTTGTGGCAACGAGATTCGAATCTTTAACAGTCAATTTATCACGTAGAGTTTACTAAACTGCTTAAAGGAACAAGTACGTTTATTATATAGTTTATCTCGTGTTCCAAATGTGATAATATTTTTATTTTTTTAGGTAGCTTCCTTCATTTCAGTTCCATCTGCATCCATTTTCTAATATGTGATGAACGGTAAAACATGGAGAAATATATTTTTTTAAATGACCAATATCACCAAAATTGTTATCCCATATGAAACAATATTTTAAACAGTTTACATGCGTTTATTCAAAGAATGTTTGAATCATTCATTATCTGGTGTGATCTTCACGGCCTGTAACACACTTCTCACACCGATGTAATACACTCCTCACACCGATGTGGCACAATTCGAATCAGTCTATCGATGTTATTTTGGGGTATGACAGCCCATTCGTCTTCCAGGGCTTGTCGGGGTTCGTGTACATTCTGAGGAGGGTGTTGGCGTTCAACAGCACGCCTCAACAACATACCCCAACATTTTTTAATCGGGTTTAAATCCGGAGATTTGGCGGGCAACACAAAAGTCCTTGTTCCTTCCTCGTCAAGGAAATCCATACACAGTCTGGCGACGTGTGGTCGCGTGTTAATCTGCATGAAAATGAACCCATCGCCGACAGCATCGGCAAAAGGCTTCACAATGGATTCTTAAATTTCGTCTCTTTATATCGTTGTGCGCTCAGAGCACCCCTGTCGAGTATGAGTAAGTCCGTGCGGCCACCCAAGCATATGCCTGTCCAAACCATTTCCTCCATATGTGTCGACTTGCACAATGTTACAGGCAAAAAATCGCAATCCTCGGCGTCTACAAATTCTCGCATGCTCATCATCACGATACACAGTGAACCTGCTCTTGTCTGTCTGCAGTACGGTGGCCCATTGACGAAGTTCCCAGTCCAGGTGCTGACGATCAAACTCCAACCTGGCTGCATGGTGTCGCCCTGTTAGAACACGCTTCTTGCAGGCCAGCTTGCCCTAAATTGTCCTTTGTACAGACAATTACAAACTGTTTGGGTCGACACATGGGTTCCAGTGGAATGCTGAAGATCATTTCTCAGTAACAGAGCCGTATCTAACCTGTCCCGCGGAACGGTCGTCACGATGTAGCGGTCCTCTCTGGCTACTGTGCAGCGATGACGGTCTTTACCTGGTCTCCTGCCATAAGAGTTCGTCATCTGGTAGTGTCGCCAAAGTCGACTGATGATGCTTGGTGATACGCGCTGTGCCAACCTCCTTTAGGTCTGTCCATCCTCTAGCATCAGGACCGCTTTGGGTATCTCGTTGTCTGTCAAATGGCGCCTGACTGCTTGGGTACACAAGATGAAGCTATATACTGAAAAGACGACCAGCAAAAGATCCATGTTGGTGTTTGTTTCGAGAATTAATGAAGAATACATAGTTTCAAGTAACAGCCTTATATAAGTACCTTGAGATAGGTGAATTTCGTTTGAGTTGCTTCAAACTTTACTCGCAAACTTAAAAAATACACTTGTAGACGAACGAATATGTTTTTTTATACATAAATTTAGTTATAACAAAATATGCTGAAATATGTACTTGTTCCTTTAATTTTTTGTGCAGTATATTTACATTCAACAAAATATGTTACATAATGTTGAGACGTTAAGTACATTCTTTTGTAAATTTTAGGATATCAAGAAAAAATAAACCTAGCTTTGAGTGGCAACTCTTTGTAAAGATGAATACTACCGACACTGAAAATCAACTTGTGTAGTTTGTCATGAGAAGCTGTATGAACGTAAAGGAATTGTTTAGTTGGAACATAGACAAGCAAACTAGTTCCTGTACAAAATCATCAATATCACTAGACTTGCCGCCAGTTTTATTTTTTTATTTGCGTTACTCCTGCATGTTTGGTTGTAACAGGATAACAAAAATATGGTTTAACATCCTGTTTAAAGTTTCGTATTTCACGTGTCGTAAGAGCCACAACTTCATTGTTTCTGTTGAACCTGAATTAAACATTTATTGTAAATTTGGAGTTTAATTTCGTCAGTTTGTGAGAAAGTAAACAAAACATTGAACAAGCAGGGTGTACATCCAAGTACGGAAGTAAACTATTCTAACAAATGCTTTTTATTATCTTTATTTTAATCTTAATTAAAGTCTATGTCAGTTTGAAGGACAGGACACCCTACGTATGTAATGATAGAATATTATGGAGATGTAATATAATATTATACGAGAGAGTGTAACTAAACAAAGTGTACGGTAGAAAATTATTAGGCTAAAAGGGTCGAAGTTCATTCTAACTGCCAAGTTTCGTAAGCCATTTAGGAACATCACCACACATCATCGTATTTGTTTTTTTGTAAAGTATTTATGATAATACATATTTTGGTCTTACGTGAGTATTTGACAACATCAATCTTCACATGCGTGGGGAGGTAGTGGCACAGCGTCTGTGGACTTACAACGTTAAAACCTGGTTTAGATACTAGTAGTGAACAGAGCATAAATAGCTCATTGTGTAAAGTTTCGCTCAACTTCAAACAAACACTAAGGGAGAAACCATATTTTTCATAAGAGGGAATAAAAACAAAGGCCCGGCATGGCCAGGTGGTTTAAGCACTCGACTCGTAGTTCTAGGGTTCAAATTCCTGTCGCTCCAAACATGCTCATCCTTTCAGCAGTGGGGGTGTTATTATGTGACGGTCAATCCCACTATTCGTTGGTAAAAAGAGTAGCGCAAAAACTTAAAAAAATAAACTGTTGCGACATCTATAGATAACGTATCAAAACATTTTAGGAAAGGAAAATAAAAATTCAGTATGTCACTAACAGAATATAAAAAGTTATCAGAAGCTTCTATAAAACTTATGAATCTCAGATAGTGTTTCATTAAACCAGTTTTTTAGCTATACTTTATCAGATTGACTTTCCATAGACTAAGATGACATTAACATGAAGTATTAAATATAGCAAACTGCTTCTTATAGGATCATACAAAAAACTTGACGAAAATATTTCAAAAAATAAATTTGAAATATATTAACAGGTATAGGAAATACTTTCAGCAACAAATACGTCATTATTTCTGCTAACTTATTTTAACTGTCGCTTTTGCGCATCAGAAAGCTTACCGTTTATCCTGTGTTCTGTATAATCGAAAAGAACAGCCTTTGCGTTATATAGCTCATATTTCTAAGATTAGTTCCATATATTTCCATTCGAAACGACAACATTCGCATGTAAGTATTCTTTTTACTTTTTCACATTTTCATAATTTCTCTAACTGTTTCATGTGGTAACTCTAGCGTAACAAGACACTTCCATTTTCATCTTAGTCAAGGACATTCATTGAACCAACTTCTTGTTTTTTTGGGATATCAACTTTTCTGTTTACTAATTTCGTTATAATTCTTTGTATCTATGTTAGGATTGTAAAATGTTACAACAAATCTTGACTATAAGAAGAAGTTTGAAAATGAAATAAAGAGACTTAGATCATCTGAAAATTGTTTTCGACATGAAATCAGAATAACATATCTCAACGACTGTCAAACCAGATCTATAAAATAAAAATAAACGTAAAAACAACTTGCAAGACCAGAATGACATTCATTCGCGCATCAAGTAAAAAAAAACTGAATTGTCCCCCTTACGAATATTTGTGCATCAACCAATTACCTCTCTCCCAAAAAAGAACAAATAAATTTTAAATAAAAGGTAAGAAAATATGTATTTTTTGTTTGTTTTGGAATTTCGCAGAAAGCTACTCGAGGGCTATCTGTGCTAGCCGTCCCTAATTTAGCAGTGTAAGACTAGAGGGAAGGCAGTTAGACATCACCACCACCCATTCTTGGGCTACTCTTTTACCAACGAAAAGTGGGAGTGACCATCACATTATAACGTCCCCCACGGCTGGGAGGGCGAGCATGTTTAGCGCGACTTGGATGCGAACCCGCGACCCTCAGATTACGAGCGCATGCCTTAACACGCTCGGCCATGCGGGGCCGGAAAATATGTAGCTAGGGGATCAATAACTGCCTGTAAAAACTGTTTTTATACCAGCCCTCCAATGAAGTCAGAGAAGGATTTCTGAAACAACTGAGAAATGCTGCGTTAAATAATACATAGCCAATAATATGTGCTAAGAGGTGTTGCATTAAATAGTACATAGTTAATAATATGTGCTAAGAGGTGTTGCGTTAAATAGTACATAGCCAATAATATTTGCTAAGAGGTGTTGCGTTAAATAATGCATGGCCAATGATATTTGCTAAGAGGTGTTGCGTTAAATAATGCATGGCCAGTGATATGTATTAAAACTATTCATACGATTCACAAATGAAAGAAAAATATTGAGTAAAAAGTTTCGTTTACAACTCAATTTATTACAGTTACTGCCCGTTTCAGTGGAGTATAGACCTATATGACAACATAATTACATGTACCGAAAATAAACCACAGAAGAATAAAATGAGCTGAAACTACTTCATAGAAATATAAAAGTAACTAAAAAATAATTCATAGAAAAATAAACTCACCGTTCATTCTCGTTAAAAACCGGAAACTTGGGTATTAAAAACATTTCTTTTCGAGGAACCATTGTCCCACCAATAAGTTCTCCTGTAGATTTACAAACTTACAACACTAACTGACGTTCAATTTCCCTCAGTGGATACAGATGTGGTTTTAATGTTTAAAAACCACAGACTATTAAAATATAATGTACCAAGTAGAGACATCTATTGGCAATTACTTCAAACTCTGGCTGAATGTTATAAAGAGTTACTTATTTAGAACAATGAAAACTGGTAATTTGGGGTGTCACCAAACTGTATATGTTAGTCTGAAAAAAATAGAGACAACACTCTATTAAAATGCTAATGAAGTGTTCTAAACTCAATTCATTTAGTGTGACTGGATAAAGAAAATGTAATTATATTGTTGTTCATTGTTTGATATTTAAACCTCTAGAGAACATTTAAAATGAAGGTTTCAGTCACTGATAATTTAGTGGCTTTCTTTTAAGCGACAGTAAAAATGTGACTTGTTCCTTACCTTTAGGACCTACTTTATTATTATTATTATTAGTTTTTAAATCTGTAACATTATTGTATCTTCCCTACCAAAAGGCGATTCATGACCAGGAAGTTAAGACGCTTGACTCACTTTTTAAGGGTTGAGTGTTCAACTCCCTGTCAAAGAAAATACTCGCCCCTTTCAGCCATGGGGCCGTTATAATGAATCGGACAAACCCATTATTCGTTGGAAAGAGTACGCCAAGAAGTGGCGGTGGTTGATGATAACTAGCTGTCTTCCATTTTGTCTATCATCCTAAATTAGGGATGCCTAGTCCGAATAGCCTTCCTGTAGCTTTACTCGGATTTCAAACCAAACTATCCATAAAAAAAACACCCATCTATAGATAATTACATACGATCATTACAGGTTTACTGGGCCCCCCAGTGGCTCAGCGGTAAGTCTGCGGACTTACACGCTAAAATCCGGGTTTCGATACCCGTTGTGAGCAGAGCACAGATAGCCCATTGTGTAACTTTGTGCTTAATTCAAAACAACAACAACTACACGTTTACTGATGAATGGTCCAGCTCCATATCGAAAAAGGCCAGAAGTAACTAGTAACTCCAGGACCTTAGTATAAATATGAAATCTCAGTATAGTCACTTTAATTTCATGTTTTCTAAATAAAGTATAATTTTATTTATTAACTAATTATTTTCTTAGAAACAATATTTGGTGGTATGCTGTTGTAAATATTTATAAAACTAAGAAAACACAAGATATGCTTAAGATCCAGCAGAATTAGATTTGCGAGTCCAAACTTTATATATCTAAAACATTTACTTGTGTTGAAATAGAGTTACGACAGAAAGTGTTCGTACCCCTGCGTCCCGAGTGGTTTTTTGCTCATAACTTAAAAAGTATCAGAGTAGGCTAACAGAAGTATGTTATATTATAAATATTATACTAACACACATTTACATAAATTTGTATGTAAATTAAATGACAAATAAACTGTTTATAAACAAATAACCAAAAATAGGAGGGCAGAAAGTTTTCGTACAGTTCAGAATATGGGAAAAACTGACATTTTCGTAATTTTTTTTTTAGTTTGGCGAATAAAGTACATTATACCATTCCAAAACTATACACTGGGTTTATAATTATTGGAATTTAGCTAACAAAAAATTTACTTCCGGCAATTTAGCGCCGTCTCTGTCATTATTTGCTTGGTCATCATGGCGAACAGGAAACAACTGTCCAGTGATTTAAAGAAACGTATTATTATAAAATACATTTGTTTGTTTGTTTGTTTTGGAATTTCGCACAAAGCTACTCGAGAGCTATCTGTGCTAGCCGTCCCTAATTTTGCAGTGTAAGACTAGAGGGAAGGCAGCTTGACCGTCACATTATACACCCCCACGGCTGGGAGAGCGAGCATGTTTAGCGCGACGCGGGCGCGAACCCGCGACTCTCGGATTACGAGTGCACGCCTTTACTCGCTCGGCCATGCCAGGCCTATAAAATATAACTCTCGTGTGTCTCTTTTCGGTATTGCTACACAACTTAATGTGCCGAAATCTACTGTTTAAAACATAATTACCAAGTTTAAGCTTACAGGATCAACTGCTGACCTCCCTCGTTCCGGATTTTTTGTTGTTGTTTGTTTCGAATTTCGCACAAAGTTACTCGAGGGCTATCTGCACTAGCCCACCCACTGCCAACTTTTGGAGTATTTTACCAACTAATAGTGGGATTGACTGTTAGGTTATAACGCCCCCACGGCTTAAAGGGCAAGCATGATTGGCGCGATGGGGATGCGAACCCGTGATTCTCAGATTACGAGGAGAGATTGCGCCAAGTAATTCATCTGAAAGGCTACACAACTGACCATTAAAATAGACGCACAAACACTTTCTGCCCCTCCTATGTTTCGTTATTTGTTTTTCAACAGTTTATTTGTTGTTCAATTTACATACAAATTTATGTATTTATTTATAATATACTTTACTTTCATTATCCTAATCATAATACGTTTTAAGTTATGAGGAATAAACTACTCACGACACAGGTGTACGAACACTTTCTGTCGTAACGATGTAATCGTTGTGAGGTTCAAATGTATTTGTAGGTTTAATATGGATAATAATCAATAAATAGCAGATTAACCAAACAATTAATATGCAAAACAGCGTTTTTGAACTCTGTTTCTCTCCTGCTTCTCTTTGGTTAAATCGTTTGTACAAACATTTTACAGCTGATTTTTAAGTAGTTTAATTTCCTTTTCAAAAGCTTTTTTTTGTGTTTCTTTCGATATTTAATCCATTTAAACAATAATAATTGCGGGATAATTTTTGCAAAGCAGTCCCATCTTTACTGACATATAATGAGTAATTAAATACGATAAAAAAGATCCATGCATGTTATGATACTACACCTAAACTACACATGCACACAAAAGTAAAAGAAGAAAAACTAAACTAAAGAGAGTTTAAGTTACCCCTCCACATTAAAAGAGAGGTGAAATACGTGCTAAGTTGTCAAATCCTTCTTTCTATATCGCGTGTAAGGCGTACAAAATGTTTTCGAACATTAATGCTCGGAATACTACTGACAGTTTCTACTTCAGATATAGTCTAAGATGGCGCCACAATATATTCTAAACATCTAAATGGATAACAGCAAAGGACAGATAAGCTGACTCATAACCAGTGGCTTAATTTTGCTTCAGATTTAATGCATTTTTTTACAGTATAATTCTTATAAAAATTAAGCTAGAATAGCGAGTCAAAAGGCGAAGGTTAAAAACTTGTCCTGTTTTGTCATATACAATGAAATGATTTCGAAATAATCCAGTTAGCGCTTACCTAATATTAGGAGGGTACAAACACCAATCTGCGATTTTCCTTGAATACTAAATATCAGTCATTAGTAAAATTACTGTATAGATCAGAAGTCTAATTTTCTCTGTTAAATTATTGATATTCAACGAAAGTGTAAAAAATATGTTTCGTACGTCTTCATGATTCACAGAAGCCCCATTATACCATCAGGTTTGGGAGAAGTTATAGGGGTAATGCAGAAGCTTGGTGGTGTATTGGAGCTTCTGTAAATCATGAAGACGTATGAAACACGTTTTCCACCTTAGTTGAATATTAATAATTTAACAGAGTAACAAGTAAACCAAGGGGCTATATTTACCGTGCTCACAACAGTTATTTAAATCCGGTTTTTGGAGTTATAAGTTTTTAAGAGTTGTTGTTAAACTACAAGAGAGCTTTTCCCATGGTTCCTGAGCACATGGCCTAGTTTTGCCCCGAGAGCATATGAGTGAGGTATGAGTAGTTTTGAATATGGCGTCTCTGAGATTGTGAGGGAAGGGGGGAATACCACATTTAATGTAAGATTCGGGTTCAGAAGCCATGCAAACCTACTCTTAGTTCCTATAACCACAATGCACCAGAGACTTTCCAGGCACGTTTTATCTACCCCCACCGTACCTTAAATAAATAAGGATTGGTGATGTACTATATAAATAAATTTTCCCCTCTGGACACTCCACTAAGTTTGATCCTAATAATCCTAAACCGTGGGTTAGTTCACAAACAACGCAAATTAACACAGGAATAATAAAATGTTTAACATTCGTCTATGTACAAATATACTATTAAAATAACTTCTTGGCGGTGGCGATTTATGTCTTTTAATATTGTCTGTCTATAAATATCACTTTTAAGCGCTGTTACTTGTAATTTATTTTAAAAAAAGTCTCCGATTTATTATGCCACTTATGTTACGTATTACTATTTCAAATAGTTGGAATTTTTAATTTATAAGTTAATTGAATGCCAATATGTATTAAATTTATGATATTTGTCAACAATATTGATACACACAGTTTTCTTTCTTAATGCAAATATATTTTAATATACAAATAATAACACAATTCATGATAACGGTTATTACAAATATTGGTTTATATTAAAGAGTTTCACAAATTTACAAACTATACTGACTATCTGATCTAAAACTGACTATTTTATTGACGATCCATGTTCACGAGCAGCAAATTAACTATGAGTAACTATTGTTACTTCTTGCTTCAGATAGCTAGCTTGGTTGGCCTCACACCGCTTATAAGCGGATTTTTAACCGACGAAGATATTTAATGTTCTCGTAAAAATACTAACATCCGAAGTTAATTTATTAAAGATACACGGTGTGTAATGTTTAAAATCTATAAATATTGTTGTTTTTTAATCTTAAGAATCTTTTACGAATTTAGAGAAGAAGTGGAACTAGCACAATACACATCCAACAATATACGTCACATGTATCAAACTGAAACACACGTAGGTATTAAAATAAATGTATAACAGTAAATTTGTAACAAAACATTAATTTTTTAGACCTATTCACCAAACCTATACTTCCTGAGAATTTTTTAATTTTCGTTTAAATGAATCATTTCAACGTGACCTATTTGTACTTATTTAAAGTCTTTGTAGATTTAATAGTTCTAACTTTCAATATAGCATGTATACCCTCACAAAATACGGTAGTATTTCTTTTAATATTATGACTTATTGACATGCAAAAATCATATTTTTAATTGAAATATTTCTAAACAAAAAATAAAATAATTATTTGACTATAAAGTTTTTGAGTATTTGTTTTAAATAGTTTGTGTGCAAAGTAATTCCCTTCTTAAAACTAAAATACTTTTCCTTATCAGAAAAATCTCAAACTTTCTTTGTGTAATCTCTAACACATCCTAAAAACATTTCACACCTCTTCTTTCCTGTAAATCATGATATTTTATATATGTTATTTTCTCTAGCCTAACTCCAAACGGGAATGGTAAATCTGACCGACTTCGTAGCAAGCAAACGAAAATTTAAATAATTTTAAATGATCCTTTTCTTCTTGCAAAAATGACTTCATATTGCAATGTAAAGCAACATTCGTCTATCCAAATTATCTCGGAGTTTGCAACAGTATACAGTTACTTATAGTTAATTTTTTATTGTTTTATCGCCTTTTAAACTGGGGCTAACTACTGTCCGCGCGCTTATAAGTTGTAAATCACTCGGGAACGTGCAACTCACTTTATTCTATCGATTGTGATGTTTTTGTTTTTTTTTAATTTCGCACAAAAATTATGCTATACAACTGCATTAGCTATATTCTATTTCAACTCCTACAAGCAACTCGCCAGCGTGACTCGTGAAACATTTTTATTTTATTATTATTATTTATTTTACTTACGCTAACCTAAAGTACCCATAGTTTTAGATTTTAGTTGCTTTTATAATTGTACACAAAGAATAAACAAAACGAGAAGGAATAAAACACTTATCAAATCTTATTTCTCGCTTTTAGTTGTTGAAAAAGAGTAAAATCTAAATTTTTATTACACTACTTAGAGTACTGCAAGTAATAATTTTTATATAATATACGACTCTAAACAATATAAACTAATAACATGCAAAAATTAGTCAAATTCTTTTACCCCTCAATTTTTTTTAGCTTTAAACTCTGCGAAGACAGTCATTACAAATTCATCCAACACAGTCTTTCACTTTCTCACTAGAAAGCTGTTCGTACTCTAAGTAAAACTGGAATTTAATTGTTTGTTTGTTTGTTTGTTTTTAATTTCGCCGAAAGCTACTCGAGGGCTATCTGCAGTAGCCGTCCCTAATTTAGCAGTGTAAGACTAGAGGGAAGGCAGTTAGTCATCACCACCCACCACCAACTCTTGGGCTACCCTATTACCAACAAATAGTAAGATTGACCATCACATTATAACGCCCCCACGGCTGAAAGGGCGAGCATGTTTGGTGCAACCGGGATTCGAACCCGCAATTCTCAGATTATGAATCGAACGCCTTACCATGTTTGGCCATGCAGGGCCCATGGTGGTATGTGCGGAGCCCAACGAAAGGAATCGAACCCCTGATTTTAATGTTGTAAATCCGTAGACTTACCGCTGTACTACTAGAGAAGCTGGCATTTAATCGCTCAGAACAAGAAGTTATATCATAAGTTATTTGATAAATGAAAACCTTGAGTTTCTATTGTTTATATTTAGTATATAATTAAACGCAAGAGAAAATTATTGACGAATTATGAAAAAGAGGATGTGATAGGTGGTGCAGTGTGGTAGGAATAGTCTTATTTTCTAATCGATAACTCTGTTATCAAACAAACTTGAAGACTAAAATAGATATGGTTTGTGTGAACAATGTCGATTTTATAAAGAGTAAGTTTCGTGTAATTTCTTATATTTTCAAGGGGTGGTAGATAAAATAGGGATAATGACATGCTAAGAGAAAATGTGTCACGTGTGTCTCTCTTGAGAAAATTCAGGATTTAAAAAATATAGACTTCTAGAATTAAAAACGTAAAATTTATATACTATAAAAATATGGCTATTAGCTAGAATTTTATGTTATTACAGTTGAAATAATATAAAGAAAGTAGTGTAATAAAAATTTTGAGTATGAATAACTGAAACTTTGTGTCATGCGCAGTAAAAAATATTAAGTGAATTAAAAAGTGTTTTTAATGTGGCAAACATATTTTACCCACTTCTGTTTGCTGGAATCTATATGTCATTTACTAGTTTTTACCATGAATTATAAGTAAGAATGGGTCAAATGTGTAATATGCGCAATACAAAGCAAAATCTCAAACACTAAAAAGCATGTATACAAAACTTTATAAGCACAGAGTGTTGAGTGCTCAATAGACCATCTGCACAGTAACAAGTTACCAAAGTACTTGAAAAAATCGATAGAGTAAAGGTTAACACTTCTCAAAACCAAAATTTGTTAGTATTTCTATTTGACTAAGTAACATTATTGAAAATACATAGCTCTCTCCTGTCTTCACCTTATACAAATGTAAATACACACGATTGGCTAAGACTGCTTTATCTTAGTTTTACTTATAATATTTGTAATAACAATGACAATTGTGTGCTAAAGAGCTGACAGTACACGAGTAGTCATATTCTATGATTACCAACAGAATTTGTTAATTTCCAAGTAATAACGCCTACCGTCATATCACGTGCGTGTGCACGATTGGCTATGCGCACGTGCTTCATGATCAACCTGTAGTTGTATCAACTAGATAAAATATAAAACATAAAAGCAGACTACCTATATCTAGGTTCTAATTAACGTCTTCTGTTGATAACTTGAAAATTATTTGTCCCAGCGAAGACAGCAATACTGCAAAAATAAAGTTAAGGTTAGAAGTAGTAACACTGAATATACGAACCCAGCTTTATCCATTAATCTGGCCAAAGAAAACATTGATACCTGAGCCACATGGGATAAAAAGTACAAAGATATCAACAAAAGCCAGAAAATGTCGAGATATAGCTCTAAGAAAACCTACGAGAAAGATAAAGTGAGAACCTAGTCACTTTCAAGATTTAGAAACAAGAAAAGTTTCGAGAAGGACAGACCTACAGTCTTGTCACTTTCGAAACTTAGCATAAAAAAAGAAAGCTGTGAGACAAATGTAAAAAAAAACTGTTAAATAATAAATTAGGTAGTAGGAGTAGAAACACCAAAACGTAAGGAAGCAAGGTAGCAATGGGCGGGTTAATATTACAACACTTGACGGCTGTTGACAAGGTGCAACCTCAAAGTGGGTGTGATCTTCATTCCTTCATTCTAATTGCGTGTTTTACTTTAAACTTTGATCCAATTTAATCGAATTTTACCATTTATTAAATGTTTCTAATTACTCAACAAATTTTATAAATAAAAAATAGCGATTTTGATACTATTCTTTAGGCCCATATCTTACCAATCAGATTTCAATAATGTCTCCCATAAGCCAAGTATGACTGTTGAAACTTCTAGTCTGAATTGAATATCAGACCCAACCCTCCTTATGATGCCACGCATGTTGTTATGGTTATGCAATTTGGCTACATACACGTATTTATACTGGTTGCTAAAACAAAGCTTACAAAAGAGAAATATAATTATATATACACCTTTCATTTAGTATAAACAGTTTCAAAACACGAATAGTCACATCCACTTTGAGGTTGCGCCATGTCAAAACAAACAATTGTTGTAATGTTATCCTACCCATTCCTATCTTGTTTCCTTAAGTTTTGGGGTTTCCATTCCTACTTCCTGATCTTTTCATTTAAACATTACATTGAATATAATTAAAGCTGGGATATTCTAATTGAATATTAGTAGTTGATTGTCATCATGACTTCAAAGTACGAAGCACGACTTTTTGTGGTGACAATGGAGTACAAATATCAAAACCTTAGATTCATAATCCAGTACGCGATCTATTAGATATTGTCTAGTTGGAGCTTTACTGTATCTTTAATTAGTTAATGATAAAACAATATTATTGCTTTATATGATACCAATTCATATAATACTCTTTCTTCTGTTGTTCATCTTGTTATTTAGGTAAAAATGAAAGAAAGATGAAAGTTGTTGTTGTTTTGAATTAAGCACAAAGCTACACAATGGGCTATCTGTGTTCTGCCCACCACGGGTATCAAAACCCGGATTTTAGCGTGTAAATCCGCAGACATACCGCTGAGCCACTGGGGGACAAAGATCAAAGACAAATAACATAGTAACGTTAACCTAATCAATAACTTTTAAAAACTTCCTTCATTTGCGATTTTATATTGCATTTCCTTTCCAGAATTATTCGCTGAGTAGTTGTGTATAAAGACATGGTAAAATTCATCAAACTTATATTCGTGTTTAAAACAGTCAAATCCGCCGAGAATAGGAACTATATTTTTCATTCATGAGCGATCTCTGTAAAATGATATAATGAACACACAGTTTCTTTTTTTTCTGAAAAGTCCTTATACGTTTATTAAATATATCAAGATATACAATTCTGATAATTAGGAGTAAACTGATATCATTGTATGTTTTTTAGTTTATGGTTTGGTAACTGTGCCCCTTCACTGAACATCATGATTACCTCTCAGTCATACTTTATTTTACATCTCTTGTCTAAAAGGTTCATTAAGTTATACTCTATTAATTAACCACTATATTACAGTTGCACTTAATATAAGATTAGACCACTTTTCGTCATGATATTATCCTAGACTCAACCCCCTATTTACTGTAGAAAATAACATATCTTACACAAAAATTGAAATGCAGTATGAATGAACATGATTGAAAACAACATTTATGTAAATTGTGGGCTATATTCACTTTTTAAGTAGTTTACACTGAACTTAAGACAATCAAAATGGTGTTTAGTGGATGTGTTGCTCCTTAGCAGATTTACTGAACCTCATCACCAAACAACACGAAGTAAAAGTATTCAGCAGTAAGGGATTATACAGCTTCAACTTCATAATAAACCTAAATATATTGATTATTGATAAATGACTGAATTATTTACATATAGCCTTACAATTTAAATATGCTAAATTCAAATTTATTATATAATGAGAAATGTATCGATATTTATTTTGCTGTATTTGCTATATTTCGTCTGTGTTTCACCTATACATTTGTTAAAAATTATTAAATAGATCCATACGTTAAAATATATACATTATCATATGAATTAAACCCATGCAGAAGCCACTTAACACAATGTATTTTGAATGGTATATATATTTATATAGTTCCTTTTACAAATGTTTTTGTAATGAATTTTGAATTGTAAATATAATAATCTAATTCCTTTTACAAATGTTTTCACAATCTTTTATTAAGGTAAATATAGTCACTCAATGCCTTTTATAAATGCATAATGTATTAGTTTCAAAGCATAGCTTAGCAACCTTTTAAAAATATACAACCGTATAAAAGCCCTGATGTCCCGTTGAGTTAAATAGAATTCTTCAAAAGCGTAAGCCTATTCAACATAACGCCTCAATGAAAACTTTTCTGCTATTTATTTAGAATACTTAATATTTTAATTGAAATCTTCCTTTTATTCCCCAGGGAATTAAAATTGAGAATTTCTAATATTTAACCTAACTCATTATAGCAATAATAATTTTAGTAGCTTATATCTGGACTTGTTTTAACCTCACTTGATCCTTCCATTGTATTTTAATCCCTAATCATAACGTAACCCATCACAGCAGGAATCATTTTAATAACATGCCTCTGGATCTGTTTTAAACTGGCTAGACTCTTCCCAAGATAAATAATATAAATATTTCAAAGTGAGTAAATCCCTTAAGAAGCCAGCATCACCTTATTAGTTTAATTTTATGCTCACTGTTTGTATGAACGTATCTTAATATTTTCCTAACTTTCTTAGACACGAAAGCATAAAGTATTGAAGAGTTTCTTTTAAAGTTCTGTGTACCTTTTAACCATTAACCTTTTATCGGATTTGTTGTAAAATCAGCTCATCGGCGCAGATGATCAAAACTAAATATAAACTTGTAACGTGACAATACAAAATCACAAAAGCTTCAAAATAAAATTATTGTTATAAATACGAGCAAACAAGGTAAAAGTGTATTACTGATTATAAATGATTTACAATAAATATTGTAAATTCTAAAAACTGAACGTAAAACGCTAAAACTTAACATTTAGCTGACAGAAAAGATATTAAAGATCGAAGGGTATTGATTCTGGAATGAAAGTTCATGCCATAAGATTTACCACTATAAAAAACTTGCAATCCAGTAAGTTGCTTTCATGTCTCTTCTTTAGATTGGAGCTCAGCTCCGTTACTTGAGAGACATGTCACTGATAGGATTACTTCCTAGAGACCATCGAAGAATATAATGACAAAGGAACACTATCTTTCAATAGTCTTTGCATTATGGATATTTATTTATTCTTGCTTTCAAACTTTAGGGAGTCCATTTAGTTTATTTAATGTGCCCACAACCAGAAATAATTCTGTATTCAACAACTAGAATTATATTAAGACTAACGTACTGTCATGACTAGTACGATAACTCTTGAATTTTCTAATATATTTATGGGAAATATCTTAGATAAAAGAACTCCAAATCACGAAGCCTTAGAAGTTACATTGATGGTATATTATTCGTCTTTACTGCATATACTCAGTCTCTCTGAAGCCTTTTCACATGCTAGCTCTTTTTATAAAACTGCTAAGGTTATAACTGATCACTTCCTTTCCCACAGGCAGACATATAAACTTTCTTGATGTCACAATCTCAGTAAAGGACAGCCTTCTTACACACCGACTTATGGAAGAAACCAACCTTTAACCATTCATTACAAAAGTACCCACATTATAATACCAAACAAAATATTACCTAAAGTCAGATTCAACTTAAGAAAAAGAGTAGTTGTGAATAAAACAATTAAAAAATATACAGAAGTTATAAAACAAACCACAACACAAATACTGATAGACAGGAACATTAATATGAACATGATTATTCAGTCAAATCACAATACAGAGGAGATAAAATGATGATAGACAGGAACATCAACATGAACATGATTATTAAATCAAATCACAATACAGAGGAGATAAAATGATAGTAGACAGGAACATCAACAGAAAACCTGTTTTGAAAGATACACGTTTCAAATATCAAACTGACTCTGTCTTGTATTTAAGTACATCCACAAACTATATACCATTTTACAAAAACAGTAAAGAATATTGTTCCCGGCTTTTACTTAGCTATTAAATTAGAATACATCCAAAATTCCTCTCAATTCATTCAGAAAAACAAATCTCAAGTATATTGTGGTTCGTGCTGAAATTAATTATGAACCTCTTCAAAATGGTTACTGACTTGCAAGTTCATGAAATTGTAATAATTTGTCTAAAATTCATATGTAAAAAAACTACAAAATGAAGAAAAAATTCCATACAGTGTATTGAACAAACCTAATTGATTCTTATATTTTATAAAAATTGAAGTAACCAGTAATCATTTAATAAACGGCTCTTTTAGGTTTCGAAAGTAGAGTTCAATCTAAAGCTGTTAGAAGTGTAAAAGAAGGTTACAGGATGGCCTATTTCATTTTTGTTGCACCCTTGTGTTTTAACTTTGATTCTGGTATCAACGACCTTCAGACTTTATCTCTGTTGGCAAGGTTTCCGATGACCAACTGTTTTTATCAGATTAATTCCAAGCTTCGCCTTTTGACCTTCAATTACCACATTTATGTATCTGTTTTAGTTATTTTAAGCCATTAATATTCAATAATATATTTCTAATATTTTGTTTTTCCTTATTTTAAAAATAATTTTATTCTTATGGTACTTTGTTCGTACGAAGTTATAAAATGGGTTGCTTGTGCTGTACCAACCATAGATATCGAAGCCCGTTTCTTAACATTACCAGTTTTAAGATTTATTGCTAAGCTAGGACCAGCATGGTCAAGTGATTAAGGCACTTGACTTGTGATCTGCGGTTTCGAATCACTGTCACACCAAACATGCTTGCTTTTTCAGCCGTGGGGGCGTTATAATGGTTAGATCAAGCTCACTATTCGCTGGTAAAAGAGTAATCCAAGAGCTGACGGTGGGTGATGATGACTGCTTGTTTTTTCTTTAGTATTACGCTGCTAAATCAGAGTCGGCTAACGCAGATTGCTCTCGAGTAACTTTATGTAAAGTTCAAACAAAACTGAAACCAAAATATTGCTGAGTTACTGAGATGGGGAGGAAGTGTCTTGTAATATTTAACATTTGTTATATGCTTTATATTGAGTTAAAATAAAATTAGTAAATAATATTGGTAAGTTAATCTATTATTATTATCTTGTCTTATATTATATTTTTAAACTGTTCTTTGTTCTTCATGATAAGTAAAGTAATGCATACCCAACTACCTGGCACTTGGTGACTTTATCTCACACTCGGTCAATCACTCCAACTTTACATTTCGTTCATAATTTTATGCTTTATCTTATCATTTTTTGATGTCCAAAAAGAAAATATACGCGGTCATAAAAAGTATTAAGTTTTTGTGTGTGTTTGAAGTTAAGTTAAACACAAAGACAGGCCATTAATAAGCTGTCTGTGCTGTGGTCAATATGAGAATTGAAACCCAGTTCTTAGTGTTGTAAGTCCGCAGATATATCGCTATGTCTCTTAAGTGGGAACATAAACAAAAGCGTTAGGTCTTTACCAATTGTTTTATGTTTTATGATACTAATATAATGTACCATTGTTATATCACACTTTTACACTGTAAAGTACTATCACCATTAGCATTACTTGAATAATGGCATAATTGAAGAGGAAAATTGTGAATTACGTTTAGTTTCTTACACTATTTGCTATAATGCATTTAGTATTTATTTTTTCTTTAATTACTCTTTTTGCTATCAATATTTTAAGACATTTTATTTTATTTGTTTTCATGCCTCAAATCGACTTTCTTGTCTTTTCTTAGACTCGGATATTGAATTCGGCACTTGCATGCGTTCAAGTTTACTTTCCTCTCGCGCTAAATTACCACAAATGAAAGCGATAAAGTTATGAACTTTAATAGCATATCAGTGTTACATCCGCTAACACAATTTAAGCTTTCATAAAATAAATTTTGGAAATGAAAGGATAATTTTTTCCCCCGCAACCATCACTTAAAGTTTTTGAATAACTACACTTAGCATTACGTTGATAAAACTTTTGGGAAAATGGCTCATAATTTATTTGAGAAGTATCTCAGTCTAGAAGTTTTTATTCTACTTTTTTATTCAAGTAAGTTTGAAACGGGTGTTAGATAAGTGTCTATTCTTTAGTCCAATGGAGCAGAAATGAGTTATTCATCTTGCTGATAAGTGTTCATAAGTAAAGATGAAAGTCAGAAGTCGCAGAAAGTGCGGAGTATATATATGATTTGGTACAAACATCAGTCAGAGTTCTACTTTAAATTGTTTATATCATTACAAGATAAATCAAATAGATGGATATTTGTATTATTACAAGGAAAATTAAATAGATGACTATTTGCTTCATTACAAGGGAAATCAAATAGATAACTATTTGTTTCATTACAAGGAAAATCAAATAGATGATTATTCGTTTCATTACAAAAGAAATCAAACAGATAACTAGTTGTATCAATACGAGGGAAATCAAATACATTAGTATTTGTTTCATTACAAAAGAAATCAAATAGATGACTATTTGTATCATTGCAAGGGAAATCAAATAGATTACTATTTGTTTCATTACAAGGAAAATCAAATAGATGATTATTTGTTTCATTACAAGACAAATCAAATAAATGACTATTTGTTTCATTACATTGGAAATTAAATATATGACTATTTGTATCATTACAAGGTAAATTAAATATATGACTATTTGTTTCATTACAAGGAAAATCAAATAGATGATTATTTGTTTCATTACAAAAGAAATCAAATAGATGACTATTTGTATCAGTACAAGAGAAATCAAATAGATTACTATTTGTTTCATAACAAGGAAAATCAAACAGATGATTATTTGTTTCATTACAAGGGAAATCAAATATATGAATATTTGTATCATTACAAATGAAATCAAATAGATGACTGTTTGTTTCATTACAAGGAAAATCAAATGTATGACTATTTGTATATCAGCTCTGTTTATCAATTGTACAGTTGCCACAAGTTCAATGAGACATTGTACACTCAGGTTTTACGTTCTGAATGCAATTGGTTTTGGAATAAATCTGCTTGGAGGTTTGTCACGTTTCAGCTCGTTTGCTTTCAAACTAGTCAAGTCGCGTGAGAAAGTGCTTTCCCAATTTCCCTCATGCCAATAACTAGCGTGAATTTTTTTCTTCTTTACGTTTTAACCTTTTCCTTTAATATTTTATTATTATCGAATATCAGTAATTGTGAAAAGTTTCAGTATCGATACAACATTCATACGTTCTAAAGAGAACAGTCACATTTTAATTTCATACAACATTTAAACGCATATTAACGTGTTTGTTCACATATATTTCTCAAATTATTCTTACTGTACAGGCCCCCCTGGGGTTCAGCGGTGTGTCTGCTGACTTACAACGCTAGAAACCGGGTTTCGATACCCGTCGTGGACAGAGTACTGATAGCCCATTGTGTAACTCTGTGCTTAATTAAAAATAAAACATCTTAATGTACACGATACAAGTTTAAACGTGAAAATGACATCAAACCAAAAGCAGGATAGCTGGTAATTTGATCCATTAAATAAACAGAAAACAAACCTGCATTCCAATTTTTTTAAAAAAAGGAATGTCTGACACCAGAGCTCAGTCAGGACTATTGTTTATGAGACGAGTCGGTCGCCTCGGCAACCAGCAAAATGCAGTATGACAAACTAAGCAAAACGCTCGCGTCAAATTAGATTAAGATTATTGGGCGTAAGCCTAAATTTCTGTTGTTTACTAAATAGTGTCATTTTGCAGACGAAATCGTTTTTAACTATAAATTAATTATAATGTTTCCTTAGTTGTAAAAAAGTAAGAAATATATCAGTGTATCGTTTTGTTATTCAAAAGGATCGATACTTGATTCTATTTTTTGAGGATCGAAATATCGATATAATGATGCCTGTCTGGTCCTTCTTCAGTGAAACTTATTCTATTGCGCATTTATTTTATTCTTATATCTTCGGTGTCAGCGCCATAATACATGTTAGTTTCATTTATTTAAGAGTATCGATAAAGATTATGTGTTTTATTCCAAATTTTGCTTCTCGTGTTTTCATTATATTTTACTGTGCTATAGTTACTGTGGAGTTTTAATTACCTGTATATTTGATAATCTAATAAAGTTTACCAAAAACGAAATGTTCTAGAACATTAACCTTGATGAATTAATCAATCAGTGTTTTTTTTTGTTTTTGTGTTTTTTGCCCGGCATGGCCAAGCGTGTTAAGGCCTGTGACTCGTAATCTGAGGATCGCGGGTTCACATCCCACTCGCGCTAAACATGTTCGCTCTTTCAGCCGTGGGGGCGTTATAATGTTACGTTCAATCCCATTATTCGTTGGTAAAAGAGTAGCCAAAGAGTTGGCGGTGGGTGGTGATGACTAGCTGCCTTCCCTCTAGTCTTACACTGCTAAATTAGGAACGGCTAACACCGATAGCCCATGAGTAGCTTCGTGCGAAATTAAAAAAAAAAAAAAGTTTATTTTTTTAATATGACTAAAATATTTCTTAGTTTGTTAACTTAGTGGATGTTTTGAAAAATGCTTGCAATTACTTAACACTCCTACGAAAAAGTGATACCCTTAGTGGATGTTTTGAAAAAAAAAATTAAATATTATTTCGCAAATGTCTGAAAAGTCAATATTATTGCTCCTTAAAATATAAAGGTATAGGGTCAGTTAATGGCAATTTCATTTAAATACAAAATTATTAGTCTAATATTAATAACCTCTCAAGTTGCTCTGGGGCCTATTAGGCCCCAATTTTCGTAGGAGTGTTAAAAAGAAATAAGTGATCAGCATTTCGACGAAACGATCTACATTGATCCCGAAACCGTGACCAAAAATTGTGTTTTCCTTATAGTATCCTTTCTTCCTTTTATATGCAAAAACGGCTCGTTTGGGTTGAACCTGACGATGACCGAAGAAGGTCGAAACGTTGTTCGCTCTTCTATTTAAAATATTTTCTGAACCCAAACGAGCCGTTTTTGCATATAAAATTCTCAACAAGTGGGTTTCTCGACATCACTGACTTTCTTTCTTTTGCTTCCGGAAATTCAAAAAAGAAAAAAAAAATCGTTCAAAGAGATTTTGCTCTAATATTATATTTCCTCCTTTATATATGTTTATGTCTATTTAACTTTTATATTATTTTCGTATGGTTCGAGAGTGATTCTTCATAATACACGTACGTTATAAACGCAGGAAACATTGTTGTACAGCTATGAATAAGAAACGTGAAAATCTTGATGACACTACAGCATAATAAATACAAACTGATGACAAGAGTGAAGATGCAATGATGTTACTCATGTATTCTTGAGCACACTTCCCATCTGACTTCATAAAGTAAATGCATTACTTCGTAACATTGCTTCAGCTGACGATCTTTTAACAAATACACAATTTTAACTTCAGAATTTTCATTACTCAGAATAAAAAAAAGTTTTGGTATGTTGAAGTAAAATGTATCTTAGTAACAAAATATTGAGACATGGATGGTGTTCGCTATTATCCTTCTTACTTTGGGAGCGGGATTTATCAAGTATTCCTGGGGATTAACAGGAGATAAAGTTTATGTGTGTGTATGTTTTCTTTTAATAAAGCCGCGTCCGGTTATCTGCTTAGTTCACCGAGATGAATCGAAACCTCGATTTTAGAGTTGTAAGTACGTAAGAAATAATAGTAGGTAAAATTTAAATTTTCTGATACAGTGTGTCTGCCGCGAAGTTGTAGAAAGGTAAATGAATCAAATGAGAAAGTAAAAAAATTAAAAGCAGTAAGAAAAACCTCTAATTGGTCAGTTTTATTTTATCCACTAAAGCTTGATTTTGAATTTCGCGCAAAGCTACTCGAGGGCTATCTGCGCTAGCCGTTCCTAATTTAGCAGTGTAAAAATAAAGGGAAGACAGCTTAGTCATCACCACCTACCGCCAACTCTTGGGCTACTCTTTTACCAACGAATAGTGGGATTGACCGTCACAATATAACGGGGGATTGAAATGGCGGGGATTCGAGCCCGCGACCCTCGGATTACGAATCGAACGCCTTTAGAAGGGACCGTTACTCCGAATGTCCAAGAGTCCGAAGATGCAAGTTGTTGTTTTTTATGACAGTTAAAATTCTAAACTGGCATCGGTATTTGTGAACAAATACTTCTTTAATTTCTATTAGTTTTTATAATTGACTCAGTAACAATAGAATAGTACTCTAGTTTTATTACAGGCTAATTCGAATCTATTAACTGTATAATTTTGTTACTATCGAAATATTCAGCATATACTTTTTTACCAACAAAAAGTGGGATTGATCGTAACAATATAACGCCCCACGGCTGAAAGGGCGAGCTTGTTTGGCGCGACGGTGATGTGAACCCGCGACCCTCAGATTACGAGTCATACGCCTTTACGCGCTTGGCCATGCCGGGCCTGGACTAAAGCAGTCGAGCTATTTGCACCAGAACTTCGAAATAACTATAAATAAAAATTAAATAAGCAATCCTCATATTTTTTTTAATGAAGTAAAGTTATTTTAAAAAATCTTCGCCATATTCTTAGATGTTTATATATTCCTGAAAGAAAATAATTGTCTTCAAGAAAGAGGTAATCCGACCTGATAAATCGCATAATGTTGATAGCACATGAATGAAAGAATAGAATTAGAAGGCAAGAAAAAAAAAGCGGCAATGTTTAACTTCTCTGCATTTTAAATACTTGATTGGTATAATGTTAAACAAATCGATTTTGTTAAGTACATTTGTTTTCAGTTTTAAACTTAGCAGTTAAAACATTGGAACCAGCACATTCGAGCCTCAACTGCTTCAACTACTATCAGATTTCATCAGTCTGAGCAGATTGTTGATGAGCAAGTTAACGGACAATAAGCAATGTCTGTCCACTTAAATGTTCAATGTAATCTTTCTCTACTGACAGCATCTCGTTTAGATAACAGCTTCAAATTAACAATAAATTGTTCCAAAGATTTCGCAAAAACCTTCCGAAGATTACAATTGTCGTCTTAATTTCTAACAGAAAATTACATAGAGTTAACTGTATTTCGTTGTTCTGTATTTATCGTACTGACGCATGTAAAGGTAATAGTAAAAGTTAGATAAAACTAACCGCTTGTCAGTTCCCATACTACGACGCTTGACTGTACAAACGGAACTTGAAAACTATGGTTGTAATTTCTGTTTTGAATAGTGTTATGAAGTCACCATGTGCAATTTTTTTAAACTATACTTACAAAACTCGTTATAGAAAAAACCCGAAAACTTCGAAACTAAATAATAAGAAAACAATTGCATTTCCTATGCAGGGGATGCCCGTATTGTTTATTGAAATGTTATTTTAAATGGCGTCTTAACAACAATATCTGTGCAATAAACGAAACAAAAATTCTGTAAATATCACAACAAAAAGTTTGAATCTATTGTCCTTCTTTTTTCTGCTTGTTTTTATTACATGACAACTCAAAAACCAAAACAATAGTGTCAGAAGGAGTATCCATTTTTATAAGTGTTATTAACTAGTGTTTTTTGTTTAAAAATCATAATCTTAGCATGAACGATGTTATCATTACCCCTTATTTTATTGAAGGCATACAAATAAAAAAGCGAGTACAATTAAAACCTGGTTTTATAATTAATAAAAACGAAGCAACAACAAAAAACATTTTTAATTATTTTAAATTCCATCATCAGCGTTTTCATCTCAAAAAGAATTAACTTATAATACTGAAACTGCAACATAACATTAGCATCGAGCGAGTTTTCATGTTCATTAGGAAGTTTAGAACGAACAGACTGAAACGGTGGCAATATAATAGATGTATGATATAAAGTGCAGTATACACGGTTCATAAATAATATTGTTAAGGAAAATTACTGTAGAGAAAGGCTTAAATATTAGTACAAAACAGTATATTTAAAACAATAATAAATATCAAATACAAACGCATAGGAATTTCAGCAAAAACCGTATGTAATCTAACCAATCTACCCGAGTCTTGTACATGACTGCACAGTGAGAATAACAAACGCTCCGTCCTTCTTGATAACTTTAATATTCCCAACTCCGAACTGCAGATAACAAACTTTCTATATAAGAATGCCTTTCAATTTTCCACGATTACCCAATACTAAATAATAACACTAACTTCTTCCTGTTGTCACTGTTATAATTAACAGTTTTTTCTTACATATATTTACTAATATTTTAGAGATGCAGTGTTTATATTCATATCTAAGCCTTTTTCTATAATAGGCGTCCCTAATTTGGAAGCGTTAGATTACAGAGAAAGGCAGCTAGTCAACACCATTCATCTCCAACTTGTGAGTTACTCCTTTACCAATGAAAAAAGGATTGACCATCGCATTACAATACCTCCACGCCTGAAAGGGCGAGCATGTACGGTGAGAGGATTGAATTGGCGAGCCGCAAGCTACAAGTGGAGTACCATAACCATTAGCTTATGCCAGGCCTTATTACCATAGAAGTGTTTAGTTACAACAAAGGAAGCACTACATTTGTGTGATTGTGTGTGTGTATTACTTTAAGGGTTTTTACTTTTGGGATAACTGCTTGGTATCTAAAAATGTTGTACTTTAAACAATATTCATTACACTTCAGATATGTCGCTATTTTTACACATGTTTGTTTTGAATTTCGCTCAAAGCTACTCAAGGACTATCTGCGCTAGCCATCCCTAATTTAGCAGTGTAAAACTAGATGAAAGCCAGCTAGTCATCACCACCTACTGCCAACTCTTGGGTTTCTCTTTTACCAACGAATAGTAGGATTGACTGTCACATTATAACGTCTCAAGGCTGAAAGGGCGAGCATATTTGGTCCGACCGGGATTTGAATCTGCGACCCTCGGATTAATAGTCGAACGCCTTAACGCGCTTGGCTATGCCGGGCCTTACACATGTCTCAACCTCTTACGTATAGCTCTAAAAACAATGGAAGCTGGATGAAACAGAATAATATATATAAATATTAAAATATATACCACTGCACGTACGGTTATATCTATTGGAATAATTAAATCAATGACAGTAAATATGAAACATTAAAACTGAGTCTATTCCTCGCGAAACTAGACTTGAAAGTCAGGGGTAAGACTATTTATGCAATTGGCGAGTTAAGATAAATCATCTTTTTTTTAGTTTATTTAGACTCGATTCGAAAAAAATATTTTTATTTTCTGATATTGTAAGAAATTCACCTTCTTTACAAAGGAGTATAAATAAAATAGAATATTTTGAGAGATTACCTAAAGTAAACATTTTTTTAAAACAATGCAAAGAGTACAAATCTTGAATTTACTCGACGGCACCTGGATTCTGACATGTTTGGCACCTAGATTCTTAAGTGTTGGTTTTAGTTGGTTTAAGCACTGTTTAACAGACTTAGAAGATTGTCATGTAGTATGGCGTTATCTGAAAGTGTTGTATTCGGGTAGTTTGGCTTTGCTTGTCCTTCCCTTCTTACTATGGATGTCATATTTGGTTTATTTTTACTAAAATTTACCTAAGTTTGATCGTTTATGTTCGATTTATTTCTACAGGATGTTTGGTAAGTCACTGTGCACTTATATATTTATTAACAGACATGTTTCAATATAGAATACAGGAGGTAAATATGAATGACAATTTTTAACAATGTTGAAAGTGACCCCGTTGGCATCAATACAGGCTTGGATCCTTTTTATTTTGTTTTTAAACACTGCTGTCAGTTGTTGGCTTGGAAAAGACTGAATAAAATATGATTACAAAATTGCACAGTGACTTTCCGAACACCCTATATAAGTCTGCTCTTGTTAAACCTAAAAATCTTTCTAGTCAATTCAAGATGGATATATATCTGTTTTTGACCAATCAGGTACTTCTGTAAGCGGGTTTGTGCCGTATAACACTTTTACAACTTGACTAGAAAAGTAGAACATCTCTGTAACTTCGATCGAAAATGAAGGTGCACAAGCAACTGCTCTGAGCAACGTGAAGTTTATTTTTCTTGTACCTAAAGAAGTCGATTAAACACAACTCGGCGTCTGAAATATGGTCAGTTCTCTTTTGTAAGCGCTCATTTATTGACTCTGTGTTTTCACCAGAAGTTACTCGTTCATAAAACAGATCACATAACCTGGATTTTTGTTGCCTGGGAGGTCTAGCGCTATTTTATTAGACTTGCTTAACCTAATTAAAAGGTGTGAGGAATCACATTCAACATGCATAGTTGGGAGTCTATCATTTAACTTCAGTTATTAACAAGACAGGATTTTTCAGTGGTTTTGGTATGGTTAAATTATATTTTAGCATCACCCGTTCAGTGTAACTAATTATAATTTATTTGGAAATTAAAAATTTTATTGTATTAGAAAATATTTTATACCATCGAGGAAAGTGATAAAACAAAAAAATGTTACAAAGAAATTAGTAATTTGTACTTAATTTTCTTATTTGATCCCCCCAATTACTTTTATATGATAATCAATACAATGAGTAAAGCCTTTTTTGAACTGCTTCCTTGATTTGCCTGATCTAACTTCGTGTTTAAAAAAAATACATATTTGCCCGAGTAAGTTCTGGCAAACCATTTATAGCTGTATTTATAATTATTTACTCCAACTTATCACGATATTACTTTTTATAATAAACTATAAAAATGCGAAATAAAACATCTGCTTTTTTGAGCTCCTTTCCATAAAAATACGACACAAAAATGGTTAAAATATAATGAATTAAAAATATTGTTTTATACTATATCAAAATAAGAATTAAAAGTAAAAACATAATAATATTTAACTTACTAAAACTTGCGCCTTGGTAGTTGCAATGTCGATATTTTAATCATTTCTTTTATATTTAGTATTTTATCATTTAATCATACTTCCTATTTCAGTTTTACACGAAGCCATTATCAGTATTACATATTTCTTGTGTTGAGCGTCTTTACGTTCTTAACTTAGTCTGCTCTTTTGTTGTGTAATCTAATGAAAGTCTATGTTTGTTTTTCCTTTCATGTTTCAGAGTGTAAGCAAAAAACGAAATAGGAAATGTCTTTGGAATTATACACGAAGAGCTTGTAAAAGCAAGAAACATGACCAATTCGAAACATTTCATTTTTTCATATATTTTTTGGAACCAATAGCCATTAAAAGAATTGTAATTAAATTGAATTTAAGGTTGGCAAAATGGTGATATGAAAGCAAGAAACGTGACCAACTCGAAACATCTTATTTTTCATAGATTTTTGGAACCAATAGCCATTGAAAGAATTGTAATTAATCTGGACTTTAACGTTAGGAAAATGATGATACGGTATACTTAAGAATGACTGAAGAAACAAAGCAGCCCGACTTGATACTATTTTTTACACCATGGTAATAATGGAAATAAGTACAAATACAAGCATTCCAGACAGTGATGACGTAGATGTGTCAGTCGTAATGATACAAATAATCTTTCCTGAAAGATTTATTTTCCACATCAGAAATAAATTAAATCAGATGAAAGGAAAGAATTCATGAATCATCTTTCATCATTTTGATTGATTTTCTTACAAGTGTAGCAAATGAGAAAAATCTGTGAAACTAAAGTAACTTCATGTTTGTTACTGGATCTTCGGATGCAGAATTTATTGATCCAACATACGTGAAACATATTTTAACACAATTAAATAAATTTGTCAATAATCTTGGGCATCCTCTGATTGCTTTTCTCATTTGTTCAAAATCCTTATAGTTTAATCTATACACATTCTAAGACGTAAATATATACTTCTGAGGATCGTTGCCAAGACCTCAATAAATAGAAGTACCAATAAATCCAGCCATCACTGTACTTATATATTTGTATGAAAGTATACGAAACTTAGCATTAAGATTTTTTTCAACAACAACCATTAGTGATAAATCACTGAGGTGTTTGTCAAATAGCAGTACAAATAACCATATAAAAGATAGTTTTCAATTGTATGCTGTGTTATTACATCATAATAAAATTGATAATAACTTAAACCATACCGTTCTTTAGTGGTTCAAAACTAGTTTCCACTAAGAAAAAATATACAGAAATGAATTTCAAGAAAAGTGTATTTCTAGTCAAAAAGTCATACTTTAATCATAATTAGAATTTGATTGTCACTTTTATAATGTACCCACAATTCCAAAGTATGAAGTTTAATATTTATTTTTGTTATGGTAATGGGGCTCGAACTATGGAACTTATGATCACATTCCGGCTCGAGCTCGAACCAAAAGGGCCCGGCATGGTCAAGCGTGTTAAGGCGTGCGACTCGTAATCTGTCGCGCCAAACATGCTCGCCCTTTCAGCCGTGGGCGCGATATAAGGTGACGATCAATCCCACAATTCGCTGATAAAAGAGTAGTCAAAGAGTTGGTGGTGGGTAGTGATGACTAGGTGCCTTCTCTCTAGTCTTACATTGCTAAATTAGAGACGGCTAGCACAGATAGCTTTCGAGTAGATTTGTGCGAAATTTAAAACCAAACTAAAACAAACGACCCAAAAGATTTAATTTGGTTTGGTTTGAATTTTGCGCAAAGCTACACGAAATTAGGACACTCGATTCGTAATCCGTGGGTTGCGGGTTTGAATTCCCGTCGCACCAAACATGCTTGCCCTTTAAACCGTAGGCGTGTTATTATGTTACGGTCAATCCCATTATTCGTTGGTAAAAGAATAGCCCAAGAGTTGGCGATGGATGGTTATGACTAGCTGTATTCCCTCTAGTAAAAACAATGAAATAGTAACGTGTAGGTAAAGAAAAACTACAATAAATTCTTAAAAAAATATCATGAATTTATCTGTAAAAGAAAGAACTAGTGCTTATATAAGTTATAATAACCTATTAAGGGTACTTGTAAAGACGTGATAATGTTTACAAAGCTAAAAAATTTGTCATTTTCTCATATGAAATATTTCAGGCAACATGGTAGAAACATCAATATAGTAGTTCGGTAAAATATATAATGTACATATATATTACTTTATGTATATATAATACACAAAATTTAATGTAATAGCACATATGTCTTAATACGATTTTAAAATAAGGGTATCTGCGTTGTGTTAGCTTTTAATATTTAGAGACTTAATATATGTTAAATTATCTTAAGCACAACGCGTTAATGATTATTTTATAAAGTTCGCTGACTTTATTGAATTAAATTACACGAATATCAAATCTAGGTAATTATATTATTTCATATAAAAAACGGAACTGAACTAAAAGGCCATTAAGACAGTTCTTTTAACGTAGAAAGGATCTGCAATGTCATAATTATCCAATAAACAAGAAGACTAACCTTTTGCAAGAAAACTTGCAAGATAAATCAGTTTGGTTTGTTTTGAATTTCTCACAAAGCTTCACGTGGGTTATGTGCGCCAACTGTCCCTAGTTTAGCAGTGTAAGACAAGAGGGAAAGCAGCTGGTCATAACCACCCACCGACAGCTCTTGGGCTACTCTTTTACCAACGAAGACTGGAATTGAACGTCAAATTATAACGCTCTCACTGTTAAAAGGGCAAACATATTTGGTGTGACGGTGATTCGAACCAACGACCTTCAGATTACGAGTCGAGTGCCTTTAACACCTGGTCATGCCGAGCCAGACAGATCTGATCAACATAAAGTAAAGGCTTGATAAACTTACATTGGAAAAATAAGAAAATATGTCACCATGAATACACTGTATTTATTACTTCAGGGTTATCAGGTGAGAAAACAATTATGTTGTTTTTTATTAATTTCATTCTATATCTAGTAACAAAATGAGTTAATTCTGTGTTTGTTGAAAATTGTACGACGCGTCATTCTGGACAAATAAATCACAGTTCAAATTGGTATACGCTGGAGTAAAACATACAAAAAAATACAAAAACTGACGATAAAACCTTACCGTAAAAAACTGGCACATTTATAAAGTTGTGATCAATAGTTTGCTTGCATGCTACAAACAACGATTTTTCTACTTAAAAGTGTTTCATAAAATAGTTTTCTGTTTTTTTCAAGTTTTTGATATTGTACCAAAGAAATGGTTAAGCTTACACTTTAATTTTGAATCACAGATTCTGGGGCACATTTCGCTATAAATCAAACAATATCCTTTTAAAGTTATTCCTTGAGAACAATTCCTCTCTTGTCTTGAATAATCCTTAACAAAAAACGTTGACAAAAATATCTTAAAGTTGCAGCTATCAGGTAAGAATATTCCGTATTTCCTACTTGATGATTATCAGAAGAAAACAACATATCAACTGTGTACTAATTACTATGTTCTAGGACTAAACTTGTTCTATGGTGACTAGTAGGTGAGACTTTGAATGACTACATTGTTTATTTGTATAATATCAATTGAATTCAAACCTACAGGCCCGGCATGGCCAAGCGTGTTAAGGCGTGCGACTCGTAATCTAAGGGTCGAGGGTTCGCATCCCGGTCGCGCCAAACGTGCTCGCCCTTTCAGCCGTGGGGGCGTTATAATGTGACGGTCAATCCCACTATTCGTTGGTAAAAAAGAGTAGCCCAAGAGTTGGCGGTGGGTGGTGATGACTTACACTGCTAAATTAGGGACGGCTAGCACAGATAGCCCTCAAGTAGCTTTATGCAAAATTCCAAAACAATCCTAAAACAATCAAACCTACAAGACGACTAGAAATTCAACAGTACGGGCTTGATTTATTTATACGCTGTAACAACACTATTTCAGATACAATCCAGATAAAGTAAACATTTATTATAAGGAGTTACTGAAGGTCTGAAACATTTTGAAAATTATTGTGTTTTACTTGCCTTTGTATAAAGATTAAAAATACAGAAAAAAAACAGTATTTTCTAATTAATTCAATACGTACATTCTACACGATGTCACGAAATCTCCGAACATGGGGAAAATTCCACAACTTCCACAGCGGTCTACTCTTCCATCGGTATAAAGAAACGCTTTGAATGATTTCAACGACTTGAATAAAACTCATCCATCAATACCTTTTTCAAACATCCGTGAAAGGAGAAAATAAATAAAACTAAAATGCCTATTTTTAGAAAATCCACCAGACAAGAAAAATGAAGTCCATCAACAGAAGAAAAACTTAGAGGGATGCAATTATGAGCTTTCTCCTACAGGAGTGATAGCACACGCTAGTATTTATATGCATTACATACTGACTGCAATCAAACACAACACATTAGTTAGGAGTATATTGATATTCTGAAGGTTTTAAGCCTAAATCCGTATATCTATATAATATTGTGGTTACATAAATGCACAATCATCCATAATAAAAATGTACATACAAGGCACACTAGTTGCAGCATACATATATATGTTGTTTATAAGTTACAACAGGAGCATGGAGTGGTCAAGGAATAGCAGGAGATACATTTTGTATTCTCTCTCTTACATTGACCCCCGTTACTACAGCAGTAAGTCTTGAGATTTACAACGCTAAAATCAGGGGTTCGATTTCCCTCGGTGGACACAGCTTATAACCGGATGTGTTTTTCCCTATAAAATACACAAACGCTCTCTTTAACACGCTATACATGTACGTATGTATATAATTAGTAGATAGGATTAAACAGAAGGCTAGTGAAACAGAATTTGACTAGCTTAATGAGTAACATACTTCACTGTTAAGACACGATTTTTTCACGTTCAACAATACTTTCTTTCATCACATGTTTTTGAATGGCCCGAAAAAATTTCATTAAAATATTTTGGCAATACAAAAATGCTCTCGTTGTGAAAAGAGCAGGGTTTATTCATTGGAAAAAATCGCTTGTTATAATTTAAGATTCTTCTGGAAAGGTTGAACCCGTCCTAAAGCATAAAAGACGAAGTGAATTATACAAAACGGACACCATTATGTAATCAGTGGTTCAAATCGCGACTAATGATATTATTGATATATTAGATTAGATAAAACGTTTTTTTTAAATGTCAGATTTAATGATAACATTACTTAATTTCACGGACATGAAAACTTTTCCTGACGAAATATTTATCTATTCATCGTGAAGTTAACATAGCATTACTATTGCTTTCTTTTTATTTGTAATAATGTTTATTCAATTTTATGGAATTTATTTTACATTGCTTAGAGTATTACTAAACGTTTTATTTAGTTAAAGTGTCACTGAATGTTTTATTTAGTTCTTTCTTTGAGTTACCATTTCCGTCCCCTGCTGGTACAGCGGTAAGTTTACGGATTTACAACGCTAAAATCAGGGGTTCGATTTTCCTCGGTGGGATCAGCAGATAGCCCGATGTGGCTTTGTTATAAGAAAAACACACACATCAGCCATTCCTTCATCGTCCTAATTTGAACATAACATCAAAAATCACACAATGTTCTTGTTTTTGTTGAAGTTAAGGCAATCCAATTAATATAAAGAATGTTAAAAACACCAACAAACCCGTTAACCGCTTCTTAATTGTCATATTATTTGACATTCGGCAAAAAAATAAAATATTCGCTTTATGTTTAAAAACTAGCCCATAGCCCCCCCAAAAAGTTTGCGGCTATCCATCTTTGAAGGTGTATTTTTTTCATCTTATGGAGACATAAATTATAGCAGAAAACATATTCGCTCACATTGCATGAAATATTTTTTATAATGATCAGCTGGGATCTGCAGCTTTGAGATATATCAGCAATCACGAGCTCAACCAAATCGATGATGAAAAATGCTACCAAATGCACTTTACACATTTTACCTTTTTGAGTATATCTCGATGTGGATCTTATATGAATCCATATTTTCTTGCTCTTTTATCTCAGATGATAATTTAAGGTGAACTGACTTTGGGGCTGGTTTTAACATACGGTTTGCGGCTGGTTTCAGCACTAAGTAGCTAGTTTTGACATTAAGTTTGCAACAAGTTTTAACAGCCTTTCTGTGGGCATGCGCCCTCTCTAGTGTATCAGATAATAATAAAAAAGAAACATGAAGATCTTATTGGTTGCAGGTTAAATAAGTAACCTCACTTTTGTTACCGTAGATCATGGAGATAACAGAAGTGACGCCATTTTTGTCTACTAATGTAGCAATCTTCTTGATATGAATGTGAGTTTCAGAATGTAGTACAATATAAATGTGAATTACCATAGTTCATATTATAATCCTCCAAATGAAGTTAATATATTTAAACTACAGTTAAAAAGAAAGGGGGAACACGATGGGTCTTCTTTCATCTAAGCTATGAGTAATATATTCTAATAGCTCCAGTCCTCTTTATGAAACACCAAACTAACTCAGATTATCTATTCTTCATTAAAGTAAATAGCCTTCTCTACTTAAACACGTCATAGACGCCATTAATTTAACTATTTTCCCTCTATATACTTAGAATACACATAATTTCGTCAGTGATTTCGAGACTTGATTCATATTATTTTAAATTAACCTTCCAATCACATGTTTGCACTTGTTTTTCACCAGGGTGAAAATATTATAGCAGTTTGTGACAAAACTTAATGTTCAACTTTTTTCGAATATTTTTAAGATCAAAGACTCTTAATGTATTAGTGCGTTTATTTTCTTTTATCCTTCAGGTCATAGGCTCAATTTATTACTTATACTTAATTTATGACTATTCATTTAAACTTTTATATTGGTATTCAAAACAAAGTTTTAGTGTAACATAAAAACTTAGCTTCCAGCATTCTTTATATTTTTAGTGTGCACTAAGAAACCTAGTCTATCTTGTATTATACTGTGTACTTTTACTACAAATTTGTATTCAATTTGTTATTCTCAAGTTCATACAGCTAGATTTTTAAGGAAACATTTAAATATTATCAATTGTGTGGTCATCACTGAAAGGAGCCCAGCATGGCTAGGTGGGTTAAAGTGTTCGGCTCGTAATCTGAGGGTCGCAAATTCGATTCACCGTGAAAATAAGCATGCTCGCCCTTTCAGCCGTGAGAGCGTTATAATGTGACGATCAATCCTAATTTTCCTTTGAAAAAAGAGTTGCCCAAGAGTTGGCGGTGGGTGGTGATGACTAGCTGCCTTTCCTCTAGTCTCACACTGCTAAATTAAGGACGGCTAGCGCAGATAGCCTTCGAGTACCTTTGCGCGAAATTAAAAAAAACAAACATCACTGAAAGATTCTTAAATTATCCGGACACTATTATTTTAATTATTTTTGTGAGATTACATTTTCAGGTTATGAATTTTGTGCTCTCCGGGATCAAGGTGGTGATAAATCAAGGAAATGGTTCAGTAAATTAGATTCTATACATATTACTGGTTATCTCGTATGATATTTCATTATAATCCTTTGGAAGAGCAATTCCAAAATGTAGAAATAATCATTCACGAGACATTTCTAACAGCATGCTTGATTATTTTCATTTTGAATAGTTTTGAGTATACAAATTTCATGATCTCTGATGATAATTTAGTTTTGGTACTGGAATTTTCTTTTCCATTATCTTATTATTTGATATACCTTCTCCCTCCCCAGTGACAGAGCGGCAAGTCTACGAGTTACAATGCTAAAAATTGGGTTTACATATCTTTGGTAGGCAGAGAATAGATAACCCATTGCGTAGTTTTCTGTTTAAGTACAATAAGAAAATTCCTCATCTACGTGGGCCACTGGTACAGTGGTAAGTTTATGGATTTACAACGCTAAAATTAGCGGTTCGATTCTTCTGGGTGGAACCAGCAGATAATTCGATGTGGTTTTGCTGTAGAAAATCATATATTTTATACATCAGTTATTTTGTATTGTTTTCTAATGATTAAAGTTCTAGTTATAGAAACTAGGATAGGCCAAAATGCACACTTTTACATAACGTCATATTTAAAACTACCTTTATATAGTATTGTAGTCAAACTTTTCTAGATATGATATTAGACGCGAATGGCAAATTTTGTAATATTTGTAACGTTATAATGTTCTTCTTACCATAATGTTAATGAAATAAATCCAAGTCCTACGTCATTTCTTAAGCGTTTCAAGATTGGCCTGTAACGAAAATATGTTAAACAATCGGTAATTAAGGGGCAATTGAAAATGAATATTGAAGTTTCAGAGCTATTATTCATTGATTGAAAATTTGGATAATATAACAGTAGTTTAACGTACAATGTTGCTGAGCGTTACAACTTTATTATATATCTTTCAGTGGTATGATTGACAGTTCACAGTGTCAGCAGTACAAGGTGAAGTACTGTTTTCATGAAGACAGTTTAGTTCTTCATTCGAGTCGGGTAATGTTCATATTTCCAACATGGATTGGTACAGCTAACCGATATCTGTGAGCTTCTTAAAGAAAGAACATTAAACCATGGCCTTCCAAAAAAAACTACTGAGCTTTGATAATGATGTTTTTATAATATAATGTTCAGGAAAAGTGTTTCTGTTTCTTTTTACGTGGCCCGGCATGGCCAAGCGCGTTAAGGCGTGCGACTCGTAATCTGAGGGTCGCGGTTGCGAATCCCCGTCGAGCCAAACATGCTCGCCCTTTCACCCGTGGGGGCGTTATAATATTACGCTCAATCGCACTATTCGTTGGTAAAAGAGTAGCCCGAGAGTTGGCGGTTGGTGGTGATGACTTTCCTCTTGTCTTACACTGCTGAATTAGGGACGGCCAGCACTGATAGCCCTCGAGTAGCTTTGTGCGAAATTCAAAAACAAACAAATCTTTTTACGTACTTGCTCACCCGATGTTTGTAGTATTACTACAAATATAAGCTTGTATATTCTTGTTCTAAGTCATCAGTTGTAACTGATATACTGATGGTTTGGCAAAAATATCAAGCAGTTAGAACATGGTTGAAATGTTTAATAATATTCGTCAGAATGTTTTTATTATTTTTTAATTAAACATTTTATCTCCGTCATTTACAGTGTACGTTAGTTAGATCATAATGTTCTACCTTTATGTGAGCACATACGGTAAAACAGAGAAGGAAAGCTCACTTAAGATTCCCAGTTTACGTTTATTATTATTATTTCAATCTAGTGTTCTGGCTCTAAATCCATGAAAGAAAGGTGTTATGGGTAATCCATAACATTTGTTTCCGAAAAATACCGTATTTAGACTTTGTGGATTAAAATTTAACGAATTAAATATGGATGATGTTTACAGAACTTAAAAACAATTTATATAATGAAATAAGTCAGATCTATAACTCTGAATTACATATATTGCATTTTAAGTTTGATTGGAGTTATTGGTTAGGCGTTGTACTGCTGGGAGAATATTTTGGCTATAGTTACGTATTTCAGTAATGTTTTTATCATTCCATCTGATACAGTTTATTTGTGTTACTAAAGTTGCCGAGGTTATTGTCAGCCATGAATTTGATTACTGTTAATGTTTGTGATGCAATAGGCCTAAAACGTTATATAAAGTTGAACTAATTATTTTCACTTATTTCCGTCATTATCTATTATGTTCTTAAATACTCTGTATTGATGGTGATAAACATATATATATATATATATATATATTTCACCATCAACAGTTGCTAAACAAACGTAAATGTACCAAAGATATAATCGTGAGAAGTATATACTGCACCAATGTTATCCATAAAGTATTGAGGGAATTGTAATATCGATAGAAACTTGTATGAACAAATCCACAAGTTTAGCAACATGTGTCTTTTCACACCTCCGTATGAAAACGCCGAAACCAGTATTGATCTTAACATCTTATAATTGATATAAAAAGTACCCTTATTAGCATAAAAATAACTCCTTAGGTATCATATATTAAATAGTACAAAATAAATACTACATTTACAACAACTCAAAGTACCACATAAAGAGTTCGAGCAACTACACTGAATTCCTTGATAATTCGTATAAATTTTCTATTCTGGATAATTACCAGTTACCTGAAGCAAGTCTATTCAGGCCCAACAATATAAATTATTGTTGGTTTAATCCTCATGTAAAAAAAGGAAATCATTTATCCACTCAGAAGCTAAATGTTAGGCATTGTCACCCAAGATGTTTTTTGTTGCTACTGTTATTATTTCTAATTACGATGAAATTATAGAGCGGTATGTCTGCGGATTTATACAGCTAAAAACCGGGTTTTGATACCCGTAGTGAGCAGAGCACAGATATCGCTTTGTGTAGTTTTGTGCTTAATAGAAAACAACATCAATCGTAATTGGGCAACATTTACCAATAAGAATAAAACAGTAAGCTATCTGAGCTTTGTGCATAGCGTGTAACGAAATTCAAATTTTAGCCTTATAATCTGTGATACTTTGGCTGAGTCACAGGGATTGATTGATTGATTGTTTGGAGTTAAGCACAAAACTACATAATGGGTATCTGTGCTCTGCCCACCATGGGTATCAAAACCCGCTCTCTTACAGTATGAGTTCGTTGACATACTGTTGTGCCAGCGGAGTGCAAATCGCAGAGAACACATATAGATAAAGATTTGTATATTATAGAACATTCTGTACGATAGAAAATACTTTTACGTGTACAATAAACCAAATTAACTGTTAAACCAACTTTCGGATATTTTTTTATCATTTGTATTTGAAGAATTATATACTAACTAATTGTGTGAAGCTTCCACAAACAGGGTCAGGCATGACTAGATTGTTATGGCGCTAGACTCACAATCTGAGAGACGTGGGTTACGAATCCTCGTCACTCCAAACATGCTCGCCCTTTCAGCCCTTAGGACGTTATAATATGATGGTCAACCACGCTATTCCTTGGTAAAATAGTAGCCCAAAGTTGGCGGTGAGTGGTGATGACTAGCTGCCTTCCTTCTAAATTAGAGACGGCTAGCGTAGATAGCCCTCGCGTGTCTTTGCGCGAAATTCACAAACAAATAACTGTTAAATAGAACGGTTCTTCTAATATTTCATTGTTTTAGTATCTTTAGAGACCAAGATTCTTTTCACGTGAGGGCTCGGCATGGCCAAGCGTGTTAAGGCGTGCGAGTCGTAATCTGAGGGTCGCGAGTTCTCATCCCCGTCGCGTCAAACATGTTCATCATTTCATTTGCCCCTCAGTGGCTCAGCGGTATGTCTGCGAACTTAGACGCTAAAATCCGGGTTTCGATACCCGTGGTGGGCAGAGCACAGATAGCCCATTGTGCAGCTTTGTGCTTAATTCTAAACAACAACAAACAACAACTTTTCGCGTGAAACTACACGACTATTCATGAGATTTATTTAAACATGACAACAAATAATTATCTTCAAGAATTCACTTTACCCACACCAAGATTTCATCGTTTATAACGCTTAACTGTACAGTATGAAGGGTAAAATAAATATATTTTGTGCAGATTACAGACTTCCAAGTACCTTTAGGCGCATCCTAATAGCTTAGTTACGTGATGCAACTCTTGATATAACGTTTTAAATAGTTATGTAATGCGATCTGAAGAACAGGTTTCAACACTTCACAGCATAAGTTTGGCGCAAATTTATTCTTACACACTGTAATATTAGAATTAAATTTAATTTGCTTATTATTATACCAAATACATTTAAGCTAATATTTACTATTAGACACTGTGGCTTCGATTTTTCCATTTTAACATCGTTAATTTTTGTTGTCACATGACATGTAAGTTTCTTATCTAAGAACTTTCAAACTTAACGTATTTACAGTAATGTGACCAAACTTACAAACAGAAGAACATGAGCGAAAACCCCGTTGCTAACTTCGATGGTCTGGGAGTAGGGGCATGTAACACTAAAAATAATTTTGTTTAACTTTGCGCTTAATAACAAACAAACGTTTTACAACAATTAAGATGAATTAAACTAAACTTATTTTAAATAAATCTACTTATTACAGAATGTGACATTGAAGCTCATCTTGTGTTTAAAGTTTATAAATTAACTGATTGATTTCTAATTGGTAGTTCGATGAAGGAATTTTAACAATGTTTCGCATTAGATATATTTGATTTAAATGTTCCTATGTAAATACGATAAGGATAACTTATGTTACATAATGTCAAAAACATTATCGCCCATGTTGTAAGTTTTATTATGAGATATCTTAAAGAAGGTTTGTTTGTTTTTTTCAAATAATTTCACCAATTTACTATGTATATAGAAAATTATCAGGAAAATAATATATGACAAGTGTTCAGAAAGAAACATAACTTTATTTCCAGTTGGCCAACTGAATGATATTACAATCAGGAAGCTTTGATGACATACAGGAGTATTTAGAATCAAATTGTATACGGCTGCTCTTTGTGACAATATACAGGATCGACAAGTAATGTTTTTGAATGGTTGAATCAGTTGCATGAACTACAATGAACCTACTTCACAATGTAAGACAGCAGAATAACATGTTTTAGCACGAGCCGGATCATATCCATTAACACGATTGTGATTCGTCCTCGCGTAGAGGTAAGAAATTTCGTTTTCTTTTCTGAATATCTCATGTATAAACAATAAAAGCTACAGATGTTTCGATAAGATAACGTTGTTCATTTGATTTATTTTTATGATTATTGTTAAGATCTGAACGTGTTAAATGATCATTTTTAATGTATGTTAGTTCCACAGTTTAATTGGTTGTTCAGATAATAATCAACATGAATATTGTTTGTCTTATTTCACCCATGGGGAAGACTTGACACAGTTTATAAGTCGAGATAAGACTGATTTCATGACCAGAAATGTTGTGTCTAGGTTACCGAATTAGTCTTTCAGCGGAATAAGTCAAGGACAGAATATCGATTATCAGTTCTCCAGATAATACTTCTACTGTTGACACAATGAAACACTATATTGCAAATAGAAACCAGTGTCTCTGAGGAGACATCGTATATTATTTTTATTGCCTCTTTAGCTGCACTTCTTAAGCATTGCTAACGATACACGATGTATTTTTAAACAACACACACCTGTTCTGAGGAAAGAATAGCTCGATGTCACAGTAATACTTTTGGATATTATTTAAATTGTATACACGTAGTAGAAAATAACATCCTTTGCGACATTCAAGTTGGCATTCAAAGTATGTTCGTTATCAAAGGATTTCCGTTATAGATTGTAGTTGTGTCAAGTCTCATTCTAAATATTAAAAGCCTCTATTAGTTTCTTGTGATCAAGATTTTCATACACATGTTTTAAAAAACACAGTTGTAGCTTAAATTCATGATATGCTTTCTTCCAAAGACGTTTTATTGTTTTTGTATGAACATGAAAACAATGTATTGAGTTTTATACAAACAGTCACAGGCAAACAAAACATTACGCTCTATTTTATTATCTTACCAATCTGTTATTTGAACTCAGTCTTAAAGCATTTTAAGCTGTATCGAATATAAGTAAAAAATATAATAAAACTAAAGCAAATAATTATAATATCTATAGTTGCGTTTATACTCTAAGTAATTTCCAATGTAGTCGATTAGAGCTTTTTCTTAGGTCAGGGAAAGGAAGTCGTCGTAATTCGTAATGTTCGTTTTTATTTAACATAACAAATCGCTTATCAATATCACTGATTGGTCTTAGAGTTCTTCAGAAAAATGAAATCACCTTAAAAGCTTAAGTAATTCAAAATGGAACTTTTTGTTGAAGAAAGAGACATTTTGAAAACTGTGCACACCCAAGTATGTCAGTTCGGATTGACACACCTCAGAAAACTAAGAAACTGACGCAATAATTCCAGCATCATTCTTCGTCATCATGTTTGTCACGTGGGTTCCCTGGATGGTTTCAAATGTTTTATTTTTTGTTGTTGATAGAACAACCCAACACAGTCTTTTAACTTAAGTAAAAGAGCAAGCAGAGAATAATCCATATAAAAAGACGTATTAAGTTATAAAGGAAGAACGTATATGTGTATATTTATATACTTTATTTTATTTTATATTTATTTCAACATAACTTTAAGAAGGTTGACATCACGGGGTCCAAAGTTGAATTTATTAGAAAACCGTGAAACATTCCTATTGATTATGAATCACAGGTATTTAAGGAATTTTCCTCAAACTATATTTTTAAAAACAGTGAGTTATGTGAAAGAATAAAATATAAATAGATAACACCGTTAGAAAAACAAACTATTCTAACTAAATAGAATGATGATATATTTACAATAAACTTCAAATAAAAATCTAGATGTTGGTAGATATCATTGTATTCACTATCGAGTAACAAGAAATGAAAATGTAGAAACTGTAGTTGTAATTCTTTTAACAGAAATAGTCCTCCGCTGAGATAGCGCTAAGTCTTGGGATTTACAACGCTAAAATCAGGCTTTTGATTCCTCTTAGTGAACACAGCAGATAGCTCGATGTGGCTTTGCTATAAGGAAACACACACACACTACAGAACTAAATCTTCCAAAGTCTAAATATTATCATTTATGGCCCGATTCATGGAAGATTTGATTTGATTTTTAAACAATTTGAGATAAATTCATGATGATATTTTAAATTACGTATAAATATGGGAAGTTTGGAAATCATGTCAACTAATTTATTAATATTTTTGTGTCACCCTTAGGGTTATCATTAACTTTATGGATTTACAACAGTAAAACACAGAGTTCGATTCCTCGATGTAGTTACAATGCAGTTGCCCCTTTTATTAGCTTTACAATACATAAAGAAATTAAAATTTAATACTGAAACATTGAAGTTCCTTTCAGTCCTGTGTCATATTACCTGCTGTAAACACAAGTGAACACTTTTTCTTACACAGTTTACGGATACTTTATATAGTGATAATTTATAGAAATAACAAAGCAGCTTAGGCTGTTTACACAATCTATCCGAACTCTAAGAGCCAATTATAATTCATCTTGATAAGCATCCCTCATCTGTAAGTCTGAAGGTTTAACATGTTTATACTTAACAGTAAATAAGTTATAGTCAAGTATGATTTACTTTAATCTAGTTTCAATCAGGATTTCAACCTAACTTTATAATTCTCATGAAATGTTATTTATACAGTGATATCACGAGCGCGTGATTTTAGTCTTTACTATAATAGTTTTTCAATTTGTGTACTATTTTCTTATCAACTTGTACATTGTTTGTGCAGTGGCTTATTAGGGTCGATTCACGTGCACAAGGAGTAGGTAAATATTTTCATTTCTTGTTTCTCGATAATGGATACACTGGAGTGTGATTGATGTTTATATTCATATTGTAGAGTAGGAAGGATGTTTAAATCATTGTGTTACGTTACCACCAGTATACTGAAAGAAGATTCAATTATTCAACCATCCTTACAGAAATAGAACGAAAGTTTAAAATCTTCAATCACTACCAAAATGTTAATATATACAGGACGAAAGTTTAAAACCTTCAATCGCTACCCAAATGTTAATATATATATGACGAAAGTATAAAATTTTTAATTGCTACCCAAATGTTAACATATACAGGAAGAGAGTTTAAAATCTTGGAACTTTATTGCTACATCTTTATTTAAATAATAAAGAATCAATTTTATTAGAGAACGAACTGAGATCTGTCAACTTACATTTTCTGAACTTTTTTCCATGTCATTTTTCATGGGGAAATTAGAAAGTATAATCGCAAATACCCCTTGTTTTATTAAAACCTTAGTCTCTATGAATTGCAGTAAAACTAACATTTGGAAGTTTGTATGCGCGTGTGTGCCGAAATCACAAATTTTAATTACAAGAATTGTAAAATGGTTTGGTCGCACACTCTAATATGCTTCTAACGATGCCAAAAATAGAATATCTAATGTCTAGGAAGTAATGCGAGCCTAGCATCTTTAGATCGTTAATAATGAACACATGGCGAGGGTAAACTCAATTTTCTTTCAACTTTAAGTACGATAGCACCAACAAACTTAACTGTGTGTTGTCTACCTATGTACTTATCATGATCTAATGCTTACTACAACTGTAAATTAAGTTATACGAAACTTAATCGAATAATAACGCTTTTACATTTTCATAGGTGGTGTATACTAGATTAGTTTGTTCAGTATGTATTCTGGATTATCTTTTATAGTGGATGATTAAGTGAACTGGGATAGGAAGTTGACATTTCCAACGTGGTAGTGGGGAAATGTTCCTCTTACTTTTTGTTCAAAGACGAATTTGACGATAAAGCTGAGCAAAGTGATGACGAAACAGCTCGAGGTTTATCTTCAAGGATAATGTTTGTCGAGAACAATGATTGTGCTCTCAATGCTGTTGTTGAAACAAAAAAGGGAGACACAATGATTGCCAAACGTATTCTTTCCTGTGGTAATATGATTTTAAGCGCGTGTTGTATTGGTACGTTTCCTTTGCCACTTTAGTGATATCACTGTTTCCTTTACACCAATTACTTGTTGATATTAATCTGAAGGAGTCCTAAATTCTGGGCCAATTTGTCGCTGTGCAGAAAGTTCCAAACTTTCTTGACAACCAATCAAGCATATCCAAGTTATTACCGCCAATTTGTTTAAGATGTTTCCCTTTTATCCTATAATTCAATGTACTATTGATAATGAGAACTTATCTAAACCTTATATTGTATGTTGATATATTAATATACAACAAAAACAGATCTTGTTAGTTCCAAATTACTACATTATTAACGCACTAAACAAGTAAATATTTACATACAGAGGTGAAGTAAGTTATTTTAAATTTATTTTAAATATGCAAATCAGTAAGTCACGTGATATCCACGTGTTGTTTGGCATTTTGTAGTTAATACTATCGAAAATGAATCGCTTCTGGAAAAGGAAGGTAACAGATCCGTAGGATAAGAAAATATCCACACACTCAGATTCTAAAGATGTGTTGAGGTGAGAAGTAACAACTTCTAGGACGGACATTTGCTTCTTTTTTTTTTTAATTGCTTTGGAAAACAATAGATTGTGAATTAGCTTGGCGTATCTCGATCATCCAGAAATTCGAACATCTACAACAAATTACGTTTAAGCGATACTAACCAAACTACGACGTCTTAAAACACGTTTGACCACTGAGGGAGACACTAGTTGACGTGGAAACAAATGTAAAAGGTTTAACCCTATAATTTGACAATTCATTTGTCTTGTGCATCAGTAATACAGTTTGCAATTATATTCTCCAATCTATTGATATTGTGAAACGTTTTTAATGTTCATGGTTTAAGTTTCCATAGGAGATAAAAACTAGGATTTTAAGTTGTATGTTAGTTTAATGTACTGTTCACAAGGTAATAATGATACAACATCTGAACATAAATAACAGATGACTACAAATACTGAACAAACGTTATAAATAAACAGTGGATGACCGCAAATACTAAATAAACGTTATAAGTAAACAGTGGATGACCTTAAATACTGAAAAAAATGTTGTGAATAAACAAAAGTGATTACAGACACTGAACAAACGTTACGAACAAACATAGGATGACTGCAAATACTCAAAAACATTATACATAAATAGAGGATGACTAAAAATACCAGACATACGCTATGAACAAACAGATGACGACTGTACGTACTGAATAAGCGTTGTGAATAAAAAGCAGATAGCCGTAAGTGTTGAACAAAACTAGAACATACAGATAGTATTGAGAAATATAAATTACATTAGCCATTCAATTACACTTTTCACAAAGCAATTCTTGGGATCATTGACAATGAATCCAGTCTCATAAATTTCAATTGAACATGAATAAAAGTTTCTATCTTTGTGCAAAATTTATTGAAAGTGGTCTAATTTGTTTTCATAATACATTATCTAGTTACAGTTTATTACTTAGAAAAACCCATAAATGACTCTACACGCATTTAACTAATTATTTATTAACTTAGTTTAATTAATTAAGTATAAATGTTATCAATAAATATCATACTAATGTACTAATCGATAATTCCTTTAAGAAAATCAGCGATTATAATCCAAGAAATAGGAGTTTAAAGATATGCACAAAATACAAATAAAACAGTCTTTTAAAAATATTTTCATGGCACTAGTTTATATTTGAAGTAACAAGCCTAATCCATCTAGCGTAAGAAACTTTGAAGTCTGACGTACATAAGTCTCTCGTCACGTAGTGCCGCAGGTCCCAGGAGATATTAAATAATGCTTCTCTGAGCACTAAGTTTGCAAGACTGAAGACCAGCGGGAGGAATGGAACACGAGAGAAAGTAGGTCTGAACGGAGGGGGCACATGAAATGAGACTGTTTAGTATACTTTTAAATATTTTAAACAAGAATAAAAAAACCCACCTGACTAGATAAGTGATGCTATACATTCGTGTGTATTTTGTTTTTCTAAAAACCTGTTTGTATATGATGTTATACAATATTTATAGGAATACTTCAAGAACAATGTATATTTACTTTGTATCATATATTTCACTTCAGAAATATTGCAGAATTTAAAAAAAATAGAAAATGACGATGATAATTATTTTTAAAGAACATTTTAAAGAACTTTTTAAAGAAATATTACTTTAATATACTGATTCCAAGCTGCTAAGTGGGGTATATCACGAAAATTAGAGTTATCTGCAGCCTCGATAGTGAGGATTCATTTTAAGATCACATGAACACCAGAGGGAGAAGTAAAACAGTTGGAATTTAGCTTTCTATGTAGGTGATTTTTAGGTATTTTTTCACATTATTAATAAGACAAAAAGGTGCACGCGATTAAGTAAAATTAATTTTAAGCTGAAGAGAGTAAACCACTTCGGTCAACTTGTGAGGATTCACGATATATTATTTTAAGCTTCTACTAAAAGCGGACAGTCACAGATATAACTCCTAATTATAAGGTGTATAATAACAACTGTACATTAAGACCGTGCAGTAGTGTTACAACAGTGGTCCTGTTATCAAAACGTATTGAACCTTTTGTTTCCGATCAACTAGTATCGTTAGATGATGGGTCCTTTGTTTGTTTCTTTGTTTTGAATTAAGCACAAAGCTACACAATGGGCTATCTGTGCTTTGCCCACCACGGGTATCGAAACCCTGATTTTAGCGTGCAAGTCCGCAGACATACCGCTGAGCCACTGGGGGCCAGATGATGGGAAAATGCACAGTATTTATAGCTCTTTAAACACTCTCTGCCCCGGTATGGCCAGGTGGGTTAAGGCGTTCGACTCGTAATCTGAGGGTCGCGGGTTCGAATTTCCGTCGCGCCAAACATATTCGCCTTTTAAACCGTGGGGGTGTTATAATGTGACAGTCAATTCCACTATTCATTGGTAAAAGAGTAGCCCAAGAGTTGGAGGTGGGTGGTGATGACTAGCTGCCTTCCCTCGACTCTCACACTGCAAAATTAGGGACGGCTAGCGCAGATAGTCCTCGAGTATCCTTGTGCGAGTTTCAAAAATCCTACAAACATCCTCTAGGTGTAACTTTTATCAGTATTAGTCTTTTATTTATTTGATCTTAAACTGTTTCTTTTTTTCGCACGGTAAAGAATTACTAAATTACTTGTTTGTTTGTGTATTCCAAGTCGGCGATATCCGTAACAAACAACACTTAGACGCAAACTGTGTGTATTGTAATTTTAATTACTATTCTGATAAAGATAGATCAGGATTTGAACTCACGAGTCTATTAATTATATAAAAGATGAATGTTTTAGCTCAGACTGCACTCAAATTCCGTAACTCTCAGTTTTTACTTCATTGTGTTTTAAAGCCAAATTAGAGTTATTCTGACATTTTATCTGTTGAACTTGTGATGTCACAGGACAATATTAATGCTGTTATAATAAAATACTTAATTCAGCATTTCCAACCAAAAATATATGAGTTCTGGGACTACAACACGTTGAGTCTCCAATAACTTTTAAATCTAGTTTCATTATCGGAATCACTTTCAAGATTATTTCGCATTTTATTATTTATAAAAAAAGCATTATTTATTCGTTAAAAGTGTTAACTATTCGATCATTGCCACTAGTGCTCAAAAAAGCAATTCAAGCATTTTCCACTTTAAAATATGGTAAGGTAGATAGGGTGTTCGAATCTCCATTATATGCTTCCTTTATCAGCCGTTATAAGGTGATGTTCAATCACATCATTCGTTAGTAAAATAGTGGTCTAAGAGTTAGTGGTTAGTAGTAATGAGTAGATGTCTTCCCTGTAGTCTTTCACCACTAAATTAAGGATAGCTGGGACATGTAGTTTTGCACGAAATTACAAACAAACAAACAATCCTCTTTAAGTACATATGGAGGTTGTTTTGCTTAAAGACAGACTGATGTGTAAAGGTTTAGAAAATGTATTGTATTTTCAAAGTTTATTTGTGTTAAACTTCGTGCAATCACACACACCAAAGAAAATACTTTTACTCTTATAACGCACTCAAAGCTTAAAGGGCGGTAATTAGTTTATAACATTGCAATGGTTTAAACCGGGTTCGCCAGAGCTCTATCACGATACAAACCCGTGCTCAGGTTTGTACTCTCTGTAACCAAAAAGACTATGTTAAATGTTCTTGGAAACAACGTAGGTTTGATGAAAATATTATATTTCTCTCGATTTTTATTAAGTTCATAAAATATATCACTATATTTTTGGGCCTAAATTAAAAATGATATAATTTACTTCATTTTTTTGTTTTTAACTACATGCATAGTCATATGTCCTCCACTGGCATAGCGGTAAGTCTTGAGATTTAGAATGCTAAAGTAGGAGGTCGATTTCTCTCGGTGGACTTAGCAGGTAGCCAAATTTGGCTTTGTGAAAAGAAAACATATACAATAACACCAAGTTTTATATTTCTCAAAACTATTTTTCAAAATGTACATTAAAATATGCCAGTTTTTAATTGTAAAATAAAGAGATGTTAAAATAGCTAACAGGAAACTAATATATGAATAAAATATATTTTCTAAAAGGACAAGTTGAAAAGCTTTTAAATAACCTACGTTTGGACTGTAAGAACTTTGCATTTTTTCAATGGAAATATTAAATCACATTCGCTCATCATTTTCCAGCGTTGTCTCTTAGCCATGTGATTGATGCATTGTGTCCAATTGTAGTTTTTTTTATATTCTATACTAAAAACACTGTTATCCAATTTTCATTTGTTAACGCTTAAATACATGCACATAGTCGAAAGGTTTTATTAACGCAGACACTTCAGAAGCTTTTTATTTTATTATTTTTACTTATCTAATGTATCAACATTTTTTTCACAGGCATTTTCATATTACAAGAATATGCTCATCGTTATTATTTCAGAGCAAAGTCACATTCGGTCATCTGTTGTGTTACCCGAGAGAAATCGAACCCAAGATTTATGCGCGTCACAAAGTAAGCGTAAGTCTGATGTTCTTTTTCACCAGGCAGTTTATTCAGCTATTTGAAGAAAATCGACAAAAGTCAATGAGAGAAATGCTTGAAAAATATATAGATTTAAGCGCATTTATGGTAACGTTTATTTGGTTTGTTTTGAATTTCGCGAAAAGCTACTCGGGAGCTATCTGCAGTAACCGTCCCTAATTTAGAAGTATAAGACTAGAGGGAAGATAGCTAGTCATCCCCACCCATCGCCAACTCTTGAGTTACTCTTTTACCAACGAATAGTGGGATTGACCGCAGTATAACACCCTCACTGATAAAAGGGTGAGTATGTTTGATGTGGCAAGGATTACGAATCGAGCACCCTAACCACGTGGCTATGCCGGGCTTTAGGTAAGATTTATAAGAACTCCTTTCAGTGTTTAATGTATTGCACATAATTTGTATTTTTCTCTTATAGAAATGTTACTCAGACTATCTGCTGCCGTCCCTAATTTTAAGCTACTTACTGACCAGAGACAAGACAGTCAGCCAACAGTCCACGATTGTAAGCATAAATATAATCTTATACGTTAATTTAATTTCGACGAAGACTCGTTTCTTGATAAAGAGAATAGTTAATAAGAATAAAATAAATACCTGGTCCCAGCAGTAATGTCTTTGAATTAGTTATAATATTGATAAAACCTTTTTTATAGTCAGTTGCTACAAGAAGCCTGTAACCAACAGTGTCATGGGATTACAAAGAGTTATGTGTTAAGAAAATGTGTTTAAAACCCAATCGATAATTTTTTGGCTAAAAAATGTCTCTTATTTTTTTAAAGATTTACTGTTATACTTTTATATTAATACCTACATTTGTTTCCGTATATTTTTGTTATATGTGACATATTTCGTGATGACGAGAAATCCACTTGAAGTAAAAATGTATCGTAAGACAGCTGGTAAGGGGATTAAACCTTTTGTTAAAATAAAGTAGAAAAGAACGTTTCGATCTTCTCAGGTCATCTTCAGGTAAACAAAGAAATTAAGTAAGATTTTAAGTAAGAAGGTCGAAACTATTTCTCTGCTTTATTTTAGTAAAAGTTTTAATATCCATACCAGCCATCTTGAGATACGTGTGAGAGATATTGTTAGTTGTGTATTGCGCAAGTCCCCCCTGTTCTTTAAATTTATAGATGATTCTCAAAAGCAAGAATAAAAAAATATGTGGTTTACGAAAATACTAACGTGTCTTTCAACGTTGTTGAACGTTCGAGAAGCTAGCGAAGAGATAGTTTTATATTGTTTTTCAGCTGCAGTCAGTATACTGTAAGTCTCAGAAGCTATAATTACGATTAACTCTTATTAATCGGAAAACTACAGAATTTTACCAGGAACATTTAAAGATTTCGAACATTACAAACTGTTCAACTTCAGAAAAATAATTTCGAACGTTAGTATTTCTGCGAGGGCATTAGGTATATATCTTCTTCTTTGAAAAGTAAATTATATTTACTTAGTAAATAACTTCACTCTATTCTTGTTTGAAGTCAAGTAAAGTATATCAGTGTTGGACCGTCGATAAAATATTCAGTTTCAGAACAGATAGAATGCTGAATATTGTTTCTGAGTTTGTAAAATCTTTCTATATAAATAATCGTTATTATTAATTGTACTGTTTTTGTTTATTAAATTATATTTGTGTTAAGAAAGAAAATACTGTGTATCAACCTTATTGCTGAACGTTATAAATTTGAAACATAATAATATTTAATTAACTTTTAAATTCCAGTTCAAATTTCTGGTTATTTGAAATTGTTATACGTAACGTATATAACGTAATATATTGGAGACTCATCCCGGATATATTATAATACGTAACAAATCATAAGTGAAAGCTTCTATCAGAATTTTCTCTTTAATCGTGTTAAAAATTTCGTATACGTAATTTCTACGTATACATAGTATTTGAATATATATTAGGAATCAATAGAGGCTAGACAAATTCTACAACATTCTGAATATGACGACATCCCGGAAAAGTCAAGTAACAATTTTGTCTCTTAAATTTAGTTTTGTAATAATGATTAGTAAGATAAGATATGTTTTATTTATTTAATATGTGATGACTAAATTATCACAATACAGTAAGTTAATATGAGTAGTAATGAAGTCAATACATCAATTAAAAACAGTATTAGTTATTACAAAGCTGTATACCCTCAAGATAAATAGGTGAAGTAAAGTAATAGTATCAGACTTTCATTAAAACAATTTGATTTTGTAGTGTTGCACATATCGAGGAGCTAGTGTGAAATTTTGATCCTAACAAGAAATAGGCAAATTCAACCTGAAGTTTAAATCTGAGCTATGTATCCTAATGTATCGAACTATGGCTCTCATAAAAAAAACTAAAATGTGGTTTTTCCGAATTTATTTAGACAGAAGGACGTGGATTGTTTTGCTGATTCGGTTTACTAAGCCTAACCTTCTTTTTAAAAACTCCCGTGCATTACTACATTTCCGTATCGTATTTAGATGCGTTATCAGTGGATGTAAGATGGTTAAGACAGTCTGTTTACTGGTATCAGATAAAGCAGTCGCCACTTATTTTTGTTAAAAGTCGTTACATTCTCTTCATTCTGACAGCAAAAATTTTACAGTATGATTATTTAGTCAAAGTTTAAGAACAAAACATTTTTTATTTGTAACTTCTGTAACATAAAAGCTTAACTTTATTCAAAAGGTATAATTTAGCAACATGTTTTATTCATATCTAGCAGTTTTGTTTAGTATAAAGAGTAAACTTTATTAGTTTTAATAGCTTCTTTTTCAGTTTGTTTAAACAAAATTTTGTCTATTAATTATAGATTTATTTTCTTCTATTTTTAACTTCGTGGATTGTGCTACTTGTGATGATTCATCTTTAAACACAAATATTTCATTTGCACAAAATAAACAGGATTATATAAACAAATCCAGAACGAAGCAAGTAACGTGTAAAATTCATATGCCTTTTATGATGTGTACAGTAACAAAGAAAAAATATATGACAAATTTTAATTACAGTAATTAAGATATATCATATGTCAAATAACAATAGCTCATCTGTGCCACCCTTAGACAGAGGTTACTCCTGTGTGTTGCATTTTAATCTTAGGTGCTTTGAGGATCAATAGATGATTCAGTAACGTAACAAGAAATTATAAATTCCCATAGATAAACAAAATTGAATTTGAAACAACTCTATTTCTTACACTTTTCATAAACCACCAGATTTATTTCTAAAAGTTTGGCTTCGTCTAAGGATTGAAACTAAAAGTTGTAATTGAAAATACTAACAGTGTTTACTTAGCTCGGTCTCATTTGGCTATGCAGCTTGCTTAAGTAAAAGGAATTGGTCTTTCTCTGACTCAAAAATAAGGTTAAAACACCAGAATACTAGAACATGTAACTTTGCTTAGTAGTCACGAACGAATAAAGACTAGAACTTTCTTATTTTTCTTCATTTCCTATATTTTGTACTCTGTGTAATTTGTCCCGTGCCTATTGTTATTTCTAATTAAAAGAATTTTTGAACCAATAAATTAAGTAAAAAACAAAACGCCTCATTCATAAGCCAAACTTGTAAAATCTAATGATAAAAAAAGTTATGTAGGTATTTATGAAGCAACAAAAAATATGTTTCAAAATCTATGCAACAAACATTTCACAACTTTAAAAATATTTACGCTGCTGTATTTCAATTTTAGTGCTACTAAAAATAAGAACTTATAAGTCTATTAATTGAACTTAACAGGTCGATCAGCTATTTAATAAAAAAAAACTTAAACAACACTAAAATATTGAAAACTAACACTCATTTAAAATACAGAACCTACAAGCAATTTAGTAGAAATCATAATTTATTCACAATCCTTTTATAATGCTCTTCTGTAACCACAATTGATAAAGCTTGCTTTTCTATACAGATATCATGTTAATTTAATAACGTTAATATTATGTGATTTATGTTACTATATTGTGTATCTTTAAAATATCAAATTTGATTTATTTAATTTCATCTGTACGTATCATTTTATCTAACACAGCTGAAAAGCCTTCGTTTTATAGTCTCTAATTTCACAATCTTAATTCCTTCATTAGCATGTTTGATAGGAATTTTAAATTCTTTCACATTTTTTGTTAGTACACCTTGTAGTCGCAAATTTTTATTCAGTGTTAATGCTATTTTATTATAATTATTATTCCACAATATAATTCCATATATTTTGAAATAAGATCAAGATGCTTTTTAGTTCAGATGCGATGTCCTTTAAAAAATGTTTCAGTTTTGTGAATGGAAAAAGTTTATAAAATTACAGATAACATTTAACGTTTTTTTTTTAAAGAAACTTTCAATGCTTAAAAGCTTATAAATATCAGCCAGTCTAAAGGTGTTTTTATACTTAATGAGAAAAATAAATTAATGACAGAAAAACCCATTTATGAGCAATAATACGAATGTTTTAATGTTAATAAAACATAGAAATATATGTTTCAATATATTTAAAACTAACACTCATGTTAGTAGAAATGAGTTTGTACATGAGCAAACTTTAAACAACACTAAAATATTGAAAACTAACACTTATTTAAAATACAGAACCTACAAGCAATTCAGTAGAAATCATAATTTATTCACAATCCTTTTTGTGAATAATAACCTTATAGGTTAGTGAAATCTTTAACAAAAAATAGCTTGAAGTAATACATGACATTTAAAATACAATAATTGTATGGATTCATTTTATAAATATGTTTTATTTAGAGCTTAGTATATATACATAACAGACATATCAAAAATTATAATGACCTCTAATACGTTGAAATGAAATATTAATTGGTAACGTAGTAGGTTAAATTTAAATATTTTTCCTTACATGTTAAAATATATTAATGATAGAAAAAGTCCATTTATGCTCAAAAATAAGAAAGGCTTATTGAAGTAGTTCGCAATATTTTATATTTCAGTTTTCAAATTATAGTTAAATGGATAACGATCATTGTCGGATAAAATTTGATTAGTGAGTTGGTTTTAAAATTCTTAATATAATACAACTAAGGCAGTTAGTATGCGAGAACACGGTGAAGTAATGCATGGTTGGCTCATTTTCATATTCTAAATTTCTAATAACAAGAAAAACAGTTGCGTGTAGTTCACAGTTACATGTTCTTAGCACCCATATGAAAACTTAAAAAATATTATGATGGAGGTACATGGCGCAAAAAAACTCTTCCGATTAAGGTAAAATATATTATCGTCAGGCTGCTGTAACATGGAGGTGGTCGGTTTGTAACCATTGAAAACACGTTTTACCAGAAAAAATTTCTTTATAAATGTTTGGTAACACATGGAATATATCGTGTCTCGACTTTGGCTTTGATCCAAAATGTTACTAATATCGAATAACAAATAACATACTGCACCAACTAATAAAACTATAGACTCATAAAATTCAGTTATTTTCGAAATATCTTTGAAATACGTAACTGGCAGAAAGGCAGACATACACGAGTGAATACATAAGCAAAAAAAAAATTGTAAAGAAGGCATAAAATATATATGTGTGCCAAAGAATGAAACCATTAAATGGATAAACAGTTCCTAGAAAGTGGTGAGTGTAACAAAAACCTAAGGTTACAAACAAACTTGTCATTATTCACTTATAAAATAAAGCATTAATTATGTGTTGGGAAGAGTTAAAAACACATGAAACTTACCACTGGTCGAGGAAAACATCAGGAGTAAACCTATTACATACTGAGTCTCTTTCCAAAGCCTAAAAGGTTTTACGCAAGCTTTGTGGTTCATTATATTGTTGTTACTTATACATTCAAATTGGTAAGAGAAATAAATAAACCTTTACTTTAACACTTAATTTAGATACACTTTTTAATAAAATTGGACTGGAAATCCAGATCCCATCAACTAAGAATAGAGTAGAGTATAAACCTATAATTGCTCTTCAAAAACAGAAAACTTAAGTTGCCAAATTTCGAATCTTGTTATTTTCTCGTAATTCCATGAAAACTGCAGAATACGCAGTGTTTTCTTCGTATTATATGTTCTTTAAATCATTTTAACACACGTTCATGCTCACATGTACATAAGTTTCGTGAAAGCATCAACATATAAGCTAAGTACTCTAAACTGAACCAAGAGCGGACGCTACACACCCACAATCGTTTCCCTTAGACTGAAGCGCCACGTATCGACTTAATAAACGGAATGTTACAAATGATTCTCTGTTACTACATCAGTACAGCGCCATCTAATTATCATATAATAAACAAAATTTTAATATTATGAAACCAACTTTGCGTTACTCCTTTAATATTGTTTATTTAGAGCACAGACTATATTAGATTTATAGCTGCCTTTAATGCGTCGAAATTAAATAATGGGTAACGTGTTGATAGGTTGTTGAATACGTTTGAAGAAATGATGAAAACAGACGATCAGGATAAACAATGTACACGCCATTAGGTTAGTGATATACTATATTAGGAAACGAGTGTTCATTTCAAAATCCACTTTTTTAAAATAATTAAGATATTTATTATTTGATGTCTAATGTTTACCAAAAGTGTAAGCATTATTAAGTTTCTGTTGCGATGACATAACTTATGTATTAGACCAACAAAACAAAGAGTTTGGACATTTTTATTCTGTTTTATCTGTTTCAAGTGTTAGATCTAAATTACCAATAATTTCGAACAGTTTTTTTTCCATAAGCTTAAAATAAATTATAATTTATGAAATGTTACACATCACTTGGTTAATGTTACTCACACTGTAACAGTCAGAGTACTAAATGTAACTAGCTTGTGTCTGTTGAATCCCGACTGATCTTTAGAACCATAGTAGTGTGAGAAAGGCTTCGTCGGCAATGGATATAGCATATATAGTGTGTCTGACACTTTATTGTATACTTTTTTTCTACTTTCACTTGGGAATTTTTATAAAAAATCTAATTAATGAAACTATGTGCATGTATCTAGGGGAAATACTGCCTTAATATCATTTAATTTTTATCACATGTACTTTCTACCCTCTAAAATCATTTTACAGTTGATGAGATCTTAACTGAGCTCTGTTAAGTTAAAATCTAAGAGTAAAGCAACACTGATATCGCTTATCAATGGTTCTTAACAATGTTAAGTTAGTGACTAAAAGAAATAATCGTTTGACATTTATTTTGTATCATTACTTTTTTATGTCGAGTATTCATTACACTTTTTATAAACTGGTAGAGTCCACTGCATCTCTGGTAACACAGGATCGGCTGATGATAGAGGTAACTTGACTTTTATGTAGTTAATTTACGCTAGGTATTCTTAATACAGGCTCTGCGATAAACTGAGTTAAACATGATGTGTTTGATGTTTCAATACATTTAATGTTCTCAACACCCTGTTAGTTCAATAATTTGATTTTCTTAATACGCTTTATCTTAAACAACCGAGATTTTTGTTTAACACCCTTATCTGTATTGATTGTAAAAAGAAATAAGTACCATGGGACAGGATTAATATCATTATCAGTTGTTTCCTCTTTAAGTAAGATAACTTACTGAAATATTAAAGTATTTATGAGAAATGAGTGGATGTTGAGATGAAAGTGTGAGCCAGGCGTGGGTCAATGGTTAACGTACCTGGACTGTGAATCCAAAGATATAATTCCCATCCTGTTGCTACAAAAACGTGCTTAGCATTTTGTGACCATGAATATGAAAAGTGACGGTCAAATCCTGCTATTCGGTCACACAAGAGTGCTTGTAGCAATTGCAATTGGCCATCTCTACTGTCTGTCTTTCTAGGCTATCAGTTACAAATTAGGGACGGCCATGTGCAGATAATCCTTTGTGTAGCATTAGATGAAAATTCATAAGCCCTGTTTTCTCGCTACCTGTGTTTTAACAAAGTGCACATGTCTTGGATTGTATGCAGAATGACATTGGAAAAAATTAATATTCGTTTTTTTATACATTTAAATCTGTATTGAAACTGAAATATTTTATAATCCCTCCTTTTTGTTCCACTTGGATATGCTTCCTAGTTTTATGTCATTTACAAAAACAGTGTGCTGATATAAATTTTACTGATAAACTTCTCGAGTAAAAATTTGTCTTACATCAATCGGTTGTGTTTACCCACAGCAGCAAAGCAGTATGCTTGCGGACTTATATCATTAGAAAGTGAGTTTCAATACTCGTGGTGAGAAGTGCACAGATAGCCCAATGTGTAGCTTTGTGTTTAATTACAAATATCAAACTATAGTGTGTGTTATTCGCTCTTTAATTTAAAACTATATTTGATAATTGTATAAGCAATAAAACTACCTCATATTAAAACAAACTCGTGAAGCAAAAGAAACGTACTGTTTATAAGTTGAAAATCGTCACACTGTATTTTTACAATTACATTTATGATCAATTAATGTATTAAAGCGTGTCTTGTTTAAATATCCTTAGGACTTATTGCAAATTATATAATGAAGGTTTAGATGTTATTTGTTGCTTGGAAACTATCTTATTTTTAGTCAGACCAGATTTTATTAGCATGAATAACACCAATCAGGAGCAACTGCTGAATTATTTCTACTAAGGCAAAACGTAGGTCGCAAAACGTTATGCAAGCACAAAATTTTAGACAGAATACGAAGCAAAGTTGGTTGTTGTTAGCGTATATATATATATATATATATATATGTATGTATATGTATGTGTTTGTACCTTACTTGAATGAAAACTTGTTTAGATAACTCAACTACGAAAACAAGTAAGTGAGATTCACTGAAAAGTTTTTAATTTAAAATTACTTAATTTAAGTAATTATTATTTATTACAAAATCATTATTTACTATTTTTACAAAACAAGTGTTTATTGATGACGGTACATCGAGGACTGTTGTTGTTATACATAGCTATTAAGAACAGTGTTTAATATTTAATTTCGTCAAACGGGTATAAAGTGGGGGATTTTTCAAACTTTGAAGTAGAACCGTCAAGTATTGAGTTTTCTCTGCTAACTTAAGTAAACAAGAGATTTTTCAATTAGAGTATTAACTTGAGGGTCGTAATTGAAAACGCTTGCGTTCCTTAGGCAACAAAATAGGTTGTTGAGGCGTTTTCAATGGTTGTCATGAGTACTCTCACGATCATAAGATTTCGCCACAATCTCATCATACGGTGGTGACACGTACTCAAAACACTCGACTAACGTGGAGTTATTACTCTCTCAGGTGTTATTTCTGACAACAGTGGCCTTAAACGAAACCAGAAGAACCATACGTCAGCGCTAATAACTTATGATAAGATAAACTAATACTCGAAAAGCTAGATCACATTTAAAAGTTGTATTGATATACATAAACACTAGCGTCTTCAAAGTGCTTTGCACTATTTGATCCAAAAACTATGTTTGCTACTGTCATATGCAATATAAATTTGACTTATTACCGACAGAAGTACTTTTTGAGAGCATATGTTTCATGTATAAATTGCAACTTTACCAAAATTGATCTTTATATTCCAGATAAGTGGGCGGAAATGTTTTAAATATTCTCGAACTTTCTTGAGTAAACAAGTAAAGGAGTTATACTTACACAACAAGTTTTCGAAACACATGAAAATTACCATAAAAGTATAATTTATTTTTACACATTATCAAAATCACCATTCATGTTTGTTTGGTTTCTTCTTAACATTTCTCTGTTTTCTAGAATTATTATAACTTATTTTATTTTTATTTCTAGATAAAGTAGTATTATTTAGATATATATACAGTTTTCATGTTTACATATAAGTTAGTTGGTATTTGACTAGTAACTATGGTGATTATTTCACACAAAATTTAAAGAATAAACAGTAGAAATATATTTTATTTTAACGGATAATTGCCTAGAAGTTCTATGCATTTTTTCTAAATACGAAATATGAAACCATTCATAATCATGCATTGTTCATCCGAGGGATGATCGTAATTCCAATCAAAATTCAAAATGGTGCCGATATCCAATGGGCAGCGCAAACAACGGAGATTTAGTGAAAATTATTTGGCTTGAGTCTAAAAGATTAAATACTTAAGCATTCTAAATAAGTGTCGACTTTGTGAATTCGCAGCACAGTAAGCTTTATCTATGCTTTACGTTGAACTTAAAGTTTAAAAAGTAAATATATCTTTAATTAGCCTAACATGAATAAAAAAAAACTTTGATAAACAATAGCAAATCAAAGTCCCGAAGCTTTCATATCAGAAAACTAGCTATAAACTATTAGTTTTAAAAATATATGTGTGTTTTTTCGTATTGCAAAGCCACATCGGGCTATCTGCGGAGCCCACTTAGGAGAATCGAACCGCTGATTTTTAGCGTTGTAAAACTGTAGATTTGCCGCTGTACTTGAGGGTAGCAGTTCTGAAAACATCTATATATTAATATATATATATATTTGTCACTACAAGTCTATACTTTCAGTGGTATAAATAACAAGTAATTGTAATCCCAGTCCTTATGCATGTTAGGCCAGTAGGTATGCTCATATGTACATAAACATGCCGACTACATGTAAATCTACTAGCATATATATTTGTATAGCAAAGTAAGTAGCATCTCAGAAAATAAAAATATTAATGTGTGTAATATTGTTCAGCTAGTGGATACAATTAAGTGAAAAGGAATATTCGTACAACATATTATGAAAAGCAAAAACCTGTATGATAAAGCAAATAATAGTGTATAGAATAAAAGTTCGGTTAACTGAGCAGTTAAAAACACATGTATGTAAATATATTATATGATAAATCATTAATTTGAACAATTAATAAGGTTTAAATTTCTAGTTTCTATCTGTATCAAGAACGGGACAATTGGCTTTAGTGTTTCAGTTTGTACATGATTTTGGTAAAGAAAGGGATATTTTTTTGTTATTATGGACATGTCATGGCAGCATTGTAGAGTGAAGAAATATGATGACACACGTTATTCAAGGTCAGCTACCATCATGAGCATAAACAATAAAAACTAATGTAATTGTGACACATTTTAAGAAAACACTATTTTTGAAAATATGACTTGGAATAAACAAGTACTATGTTTACAAGTCTAGACATAATCCAAGTTCGTTACTTCCAGAATTTAGGTTTTTGCCATTAATTAATTAAACAAGATAAGGTTAGTTAGTTGTACACCATCTCCCGTCATGTGAGTACAGCCTAATTCATTTTGACTAATTGTTCACTTTACTTTCGTAAACTCTCTGATTTCTATGTAAAATCCATACCGATACGAAATACATTATTTCTAGCAGTTTAGGCTTAAAGGACAAAATGTATTTTGTCCCATATTTTCCGGTGAGCAGATCCTTTACTCTCATATCTGTCGTTAACATTTTTGTAAAAATTGAACCAAGGGCTGCAGTATTCCATTGAAACGCTGTTTCTGGTTAGCATATTTTCTGCTGTATCAAAAGAGGTCTGAGCACCAGCCAACCATTCGCGAAAATGTAAGTCCCTGCATTTTGTAGCACAGTTTATGATAGATCCAGGTTTATGTTAGTATTTAGATGCATATTTTGTACCTTGTAAGTTGTTTTCAGAGTCCCTGTCTTCTTTTCTAAATGAGGCATCAAGACTTTATAAAAACCAGCCTTTAAACTCTTAACCACGTGTTCCTCTAAACATAATCTCTTGCTAGCGTATTTTGTAGGTTCCACTTCTTTTCAAAGTAAGACATACCTGACATTAACTTCTTGTATTGTCAGCGTTAAAGTATGGTTCCTCATTATAATGATGATTTATGAAAATAAAAACAACAATAACAACAAAAATAGCTCGTGATGTGGTTTGTATGGAATTTTGCGCAAAGCTGCATGAGAGCTGTCTGCGCTAGTGTCCCTAATTTAGTAGTGTAAGAATAGAGGGAAAGCAGCTAATCATTACCGCCCACTGCCAACTCTTGGGCTACTCTTTTACCAACGAATAGTGGAATTAATCGTCATATTATAACGTCCCCACAGCTGAAAGGGCAAGCATGTCTGGTGTGAATGAGATTCGAATCCTCGACCCTTAGATTACGAGTTGAGTGCCTTAACCACATGGCCACGCCGGGCCCAAATATTAGGATATAGATAACTGCATACAATTTTAAAATATTACAGTTAAAGATTCTAGATTCCGCAGAACTTAACTCGCAAAGATTTCTTGGTTTCCTTAAAAGCCAAATTGAAGCATTTGTTATTTCCACCGCAGGAAGTTTAACCCCGGATTTTAGCTTCGTAAATCCTTAAAATCCCCACTAAATCAACGAATGGCAACTGACAGCGAAAATCAAATGTCCACATCCATTTATTTAAGTTAGAAATATTGGCGATCTTAAATGAATGAATTACATTATTTAATATCATTAGGAAATGATAAAAGTTTTTATTTAATTTATTCGTTATTATTTAAACAAACTTCCTGATTTTAATCAAACTTCAAACACGTGATGAATATGCTTGTAATGCGTGAGAAATAGACAATCTATTTAAGAAAAGTTTCTAGAGTATATTGATATCGTTGAAAAATATATTGGCACACTTTAATACAGCTTGTTGTATAGAGTAATTTTGTGAAAATATTTGAATATTACGAATTTATACCAAGTTTATAAAGAGCCAACCATCTCGCAATCCAATTATTTCAAATATTTAAATATTAACTTTCCCATAATGGCTTATATGTTTGGCATATGCGTTATAATTTTCTTTGTAACGGGATATTAAAGCAATTCGTCACAGTTTTTAAATATTCTAATATGTTCTAACTTTCACAGGCACACATGTAAGCTTTAACATAACGGCCTGGCATGGCCGAGCGCGTTAAGGCGTGCACTCGTAATCCGAGGGTCGCGCTAAACATGCTCGCCCTCCCAGCCGTGGGGGTGTATAATGTGACGGTCAATCCCACTATTCGTTGGTAAAAGAGTAGCCCAAGAGTTGGCGGTGGGTGGTGATGACTAGCTGCCTTCCCTCTAGTCTTACACTGCTAAATTAGGGACGGCTAGCACAGATAGCCCTCGAGTAGCTTTGTGCGAAATTTCAAAACAAACAAACAAGCTTTAACATTGGCAGTGGGTGTTATAAAGTCTGCGATCTTGCGAGCCAAAGGGAAAAAAATAGAGTAAATAATGTAACCATGTGCTTCTAATCTTCCCATAAACTCGACGGTTCCTCCATGAAGGACAAAAGGTTAATATTTTTCACAAAATATACTTCTATATCCATCTTTAAAGAAGCATGATTGTCGGTTGCTCTATACGATTAATTCCAGTAACGGACCTGCTGATGGACTCCAGGCTATAATCAATATTTGCTACGTTTGTGTGATGAAGAAAATTTCGCATTACTCTCTTTAATATTTTTGCCAAGCGACTTCCGTCGAACGCTCAGCCTTAGTTAGTTACAAATAATGATATATATTATTCATATTTATCATGTGGGGAACTCTCTTTAGGTCAAATATATTTAGATACATGAATATTAGTCTATATTAATGCTGTTGATCACTTTTTAATATCAAGTGGTTAAGGCACTCGACTTGTAACCTGAGGGTTGCGGGTTCAAATTACCTTCACACCAAAAATGCTCGTCCTTTTAGCTGTGGGGGCGTTATAATGTTACAGTCAGTCCAACTATTCGTTGGTAAAAGAGTGACCCAAGAGTTGGCGGTGGGTAGTGATGACTAGCTGCCTTCCCTCTAGCTTCACATTGCAAATTTAGGGACGGCTAGCACAGATAGTCCTCGTGTAGCTTTGCGCGAATTATAAAAACAACAACAAAAACAAACAAAGCTTCTTTAATATTTAATTTGGTGGCCTCGTTTCTCGTCTTTGTAAAAGCGTTCTGAATAATCTTTGTGAAAAATAATTGTAATACGCTGAGATATATAGCTGAGCTCATTTGCTTTGCGATTATCACTTCTTATCATTGTATATGAGGTTACAATAATTGTTGAACGTGTACATATTAATTTTGATGCATTTTAACGAGCTTTGAAAGTAGCGCATAGTCCGAGAGTTTTTTTTTATTTTTTTGATATACTGCTTTTAAATTTGTATTAGCAAGTATGGTTGGGTTACGACCTAGCTGGTTTATTCATTTGTTGCTAACAGCTATGAAAATTATAAACAAATATTTTTCGAAGTTTACAAACCAGCCTTGAATTGTCGATATTCAAGATATATTTAACAAAATTTGAACCGTAATTTATTCAACAACGATATGGCATTTGAAATGAAAACTCATAGTTACTGGTATCACTGATCAGGATGCTTAGTATGATATCATTAACCACTATTCCTAGAAGAGCATCATTATTCGAGATCCTACCAAGAAGGGCCTTCTATGTAAAATTACTCATTTATATAACAACATTTATGTAGGCTACATGAAGATATGGGTTATTCTCTAAAATCGACTTTAGAGAGTAATTGTATTAAAATAGGTAAAATAATGTAATAAATACGAGAACATGTCGTAATATGAAGCTCGTGTTTTTAAATTAAACTGTTTGAAAAACTAACTTGTTCTGAAAAGTAGTTTGGATACGAAATCGAAGTGTAAATCATAGGTTGTTTTACTCTAAAAGCGGTGACACGACGGAATGTCCGCGGACTTACAACGCTAAAATACTGATTTTGATACCCGTGGTGTTGCTTTGTGATTAATTTTAATTAACAGCCCGCCATGGCCAGGTGCTTAGGGAACTCGAGTCGTTATACGAGGGTCACGGGCTCGAATCCCCGTTACACTAAATATGTTCTTTCAGCTGTGGAGCATTATAATGTGACGGTCAATCCCACTATGTTTTGATGAAAGTATAGCCAAAAAATTGGCGTTGAGTGGTGATAACTAGCTGTCTTCCCTCTTGTCTTGCACTGTTATATTGGGGATTGGTAGCGCAGATAGCCCTCGTGTAACTTTGCGCGAAACTAAAAAAAGCAAAAACAAGCTAAAGTCATCTATCATCCATCTCAAACGGAAGCAATAGTATGGAAAAATTCAATATTTTTGACATCAGTATATGTTCCAAGAGCGACATTTTCCTCAAAAACTCAACTAGTTCTTTTGACTTTCTTTTTCAAAGATATTTTTAAATAGACTAATATCACCCTGTTGAACAGCTCTTCAGTGTGCCATCGTAGAATCTAATATACATATATATTTGTGTATTTTTACATACTTTCGAATATCCATATCATTATAAATGCAATGTTTACTATAAATAAATTATATTCAAAGAAACAAAATTTGTCATCCACTTCCAATATTCCACTTCTTTTGAACTACTGAAAGACATTAATAAATGAAAAAAAAATAAAACCAATAAAAATATTTTTACAATATTCATGAATGAAAAAGAAACAACAAATATATTACACTTACAATTTTTTGCTTGTTTGCTTTTTTTAAATTTCGCACAAAGCTAATCGAGGGCTACTTGTGCTAGCCGTCCCTAATTTAGCAGTGTAAGACTAGAGGGAAGGCAGCTAGTCATCACCATCCACCGCCAACTCTTGGGCTACTCTTTTACCAACGAATAGTTTGAATGACCGTCACATTATAACGCCCCCACGGCTGAAAGGACGAGCATGTTTGGCGCGACAGGGACACTATAAAATTAAATACCTTCTCAATTTCAGGAGAAGAGAACACATGGAATTCTTTTGTAGTAAGCATTTGTGGTTTACGAGAAACAATTTCTACAGCATGTTTTTTTTTTCTTGTATATTCTCGTAATGTCACAGAGGAATATCTGCACTAGAGGGAGAAACAACATCTAGTCAACAATGGTCATTGCAAATTATTAGGATATTCTAATCAAATAGGGGATTTGAAATCATTATGAAAATGCGCCCGCAAATCCATACAAGTGAACGCTATCATGTTTACGATTTACGAGTCTTCATATTCTCAGTCTGACGTGTTAACGAGTTAGCTACGCACGGTCCCCGGTTTATATAACTAATGATATTTAAACATAAATACACTGTAGCTTTTTAAACCACAAATAAACGGAAAATCTCAACATAGCTGCGGGATTTGTTGTTTCAAAGTAATTTGTCTACACTTGTTTTTACGGTTTTATTAAATAATATAGAATCTAATACAATATGTCAGTAACATAGACATAACACATCATGACATACTAACAAAAAAGTATATTGCTAACAATGTCTCAGTTAAGAAACTAATATATTTCCCCCTTCTTGAACTAGTACAAGAATATATCATTTTAAACAGTAGACATGTCTAAATGTTATGAAATTTTCTTACAGATGCTTCAGTTAGTTGAAGCTTTTATAAACAGGAGGTAAAACAATTTGTAAACCGAGCTAATTATTTTCCCATTTTGTCAAAATTTACCTATCCATGAGCTAACTTTACTTTTTATTTTCCTTCTATAGAATCGTTCACTTTAGATGCAGATATAACTCTAGATGAGGAGTAAAACGGAGAATTGTACAAGTTAGTATGAGCGAAGATTTATTCTTCTTTTCAACGTATCATTGCTAATAAGTATTATAGAATTGTGGATTATTATGTGACGAACTTAAAAGTATGTTTTACATATAACTGTTTTGTCTTTTGTGGAGTGAAAACTTTTTCTAATTAGAACAACAGAACGTTTTTTTTACAAATGAGCTTTTAATAAAGTATAGTAAAATTCAAGGTTCTCTTTATTTGTGTGAATAAAGATTTTTTTTTAATTTTATACCTGCATTTGAATCTTATATTTTTCGTTGTCCTTATTAATTTTATTTTTTCGTAAAACATTTCCAGAATTTGCTGCTTATTGAAGACCCTAATTCTTACTGCTCAACCCCTCTACCAGAACAATAAGAAATACTCATAATCATTTGGATAGGATTCAAAGATTTTCTCATGTGCTGAAAACGACGTTTCATTCTATTAGTAAAGATCTGCATTAGCAGCTATAAAATTAATATCGAACAAGTTCGTATAGGCAGGGAAATTATTCTGAGTCTTTAAAGACGAAATATTTATTTTTACTTAGAAGTTTCTTGAACTCTTCTTTTCTTTCCAGGCTGAAAACTGAGCCTTATTTTCTATATAATTTTCCGAACATGTAAAGAGAATATTAAAATTCAAGAGTTAAGTAAAATAAAACAAACTCAAAAGGAAGGACTGCGTTAGAAACAGTAAATCTAAACTTCTGACTAATGTTAGCTTGTTATAATCAAAACATGCCGAAATAAAATTAAAAAATGAAAAACGCTGTATCAGTTGAAAGAATCCCAAGGTACAGACTATAATGTAGGATATAAAATGTACCCAAGATTTTGGGTACCGAAGTGGGACTCAAATTGAGGTGGGAATACACCATCTAACAGTCTTAGCTTCCTTTCGCCAGTCTCACATAAAGAAATAATATATAGCAAAAGTTTATTTACTAAGCTACCATAAGAGAGGCTGAATGCTAACTTCAAAAGATAAGTTTATTTAATTTATTTACATCTAAATGGTAGTACCTTGTTTTTATTTTATACTTAACAAGTTTCTTCTTTTTCTTCAGTTTGAAAAGTAGTCACTTTCCTACAACTACTTGAAGGCAGTGAAGGGTGATATAAATGTGGGACGTTGTGGGCATGAGCACCCACAAATCATTTTACTCATTTCTATTGTTTTAATTTTAATTTTTGTTGCTATTCCTTTATTTTTTCTTCATATTATTCATTCACCTCCAAACCCTAGGACACATTTTATATCCTATATTTTAACCTAAACCTTGGAATCCTTTCAAACAGTGAAGCGTTTATCAAATTTTTATCGGCTTATTTTGGTTATAACAAACTAAATGTGCAAAATTATACAAAAAGGGTCAGTTCATCTGACAATAATGTTTTTTTTCTTTTTATTTGAGTTATATTTATGAAAGATAAGATGTGTAAGAAACAGGGACACTCCTTAGCTATAAATCCATTAATAAAAAGAAAGAATGATTTAGGTACTTAATAAAAACGTTTTGATTTCTTAAATAAAATACTGGATAAAACACCGAATGAAAGCATAGAGGATTCCAGTTATATACGTAGAGAAGACAAAAGATTTCAGTTCTTGGAAATGAAGTTGGAGTTTTATCGTCTAACCTGTTGAAGAATGTGAATCAACATCTTTTTTCACATAGAATGATTTATGTATCAATCTCTGTTAAAAGAATGAGGTTTTGTCTCTTTCTTTAAGGCGACTTGTGTCTTTTCCTTGTCTTTTTACAAACACATCCATTTCCCTAACATATTTTTTCCCCATAGCATTGTTTAGTCTAAATTATTTCTTTCACATCTTAAGCTAACGTTCTTAAATCAATTTTAACTTCATAAATACTTATATCGGCGAAAGCTTTTACGTAATATTGGAAGATTTTCTTCAAAGCAAAAGATAATTGTTTGTTAAACTTGTGTTTATTATTCAGAAATACTTAGTTACCTTCTATTATTCAGTAATACTTAGCTGTCTTCTATTATTCAGTAATATTTAGCTATTTTCTAAAGTTTGAAATACTACATTTTTCACAAAAGTTCTGGGTAAAACTGATCAATTGATAATTTCAAAAAATACAAAATAACCGTCACTCTTTAGCCAATTAACCAGGTATACCGTTATGACTAAGTTATAGTGTAATACATCAATAAAACAGTTATGTATTTTATACCGTATAAACGATTAATTTTTTATTTATTCTTTGCAATTGAAGATCTAGATTTATAAATTAAAACGCTTTTTCCAATAGACTTGAATCAGTAGAGAAAAAAAATCTTTGAACCTTTTAAGATATAAACAGAGATAAGCTAATATTCTAAAATTTTATCATTTGGTATAATTATTATTTTACTTAATTAAATATTTTATTGTAAATTAATATTCAGCTTTAAGATTTATAGTTTGGGTCAGTTTTCTTTAGTTTAAATCAAAGATTTTCAGAATGGATCTTGAATTCAGCTTTCTTCTATGCCGTTCATCACTTTGATAGAGTTGTGATTTCTTTTCGAATGCTCTTGACTTCAGAATTGAGATTTTCTCTTCTAGTTTAAATCTTAACTTGGATTAGAAAAGAGACGATTTAAAAAAAACATTCCGAACGAAACAAAAGAAACCGTTCCGTAATTTTACGGTAGGATATCTAACAGCGTGACTACTCTCTATAGCATCCTCATCACGTTCCTCCCCTTTCATGTATCTGACATGGGATCGTTTGTCTTCGACAGTGGTTTGCGAGGTTAGTAGTGCAGTTGACAACACAATCTACAGAGAGCTTAAAAGTTAACCGCACTTCTTAGCATCAGATATAAGCTCATCAGGAAAGCTGAGTGTTTGTGCTATCTCTCAATCTATTTAAAGCAATTGTGGATTATTATTATGCTAAGAAAGTAAACATCCAACCTGGGTTCAAACTAGAATAGGAGCTGTTTCGTTGTTAGCAATGTAACGTGTTGCTTTATAAAATACAACATCATTGATTTTGTTTTTATTGAATCTCAAGGCGTAAAAAGCTCCTCTGATAAACTGTTTATTCCAACATTAACATAAGTACAATTATTAATGCTTTAGTAAAATTGTCATCATAATATATTTAACGTTTATTTCTTCGTCTTAATTATATCTGTTCTCTGTGCTGTTACTGTTTAATGAGTATAGAGAAGTTTATTTTGAGATGAGATGTTTTATAGATATATAATTTCTTTATAGTTCAGAGTATTTGCATCGTATTTAATAGTTTCATATGAAAACCAATAAGCTGGAAGCGACAAATACGTATAATTTCAGCATATAACCGTTCACATGTTTCTCTTATCTTACGATAAAGTTTCTTAACTAAACGTTCGTACTAATCCTCAACTATATTAAAGATCATTAAAGGAAAACAATAAAAGTTGATGTCCTACAAGAGTTTTAATGTAATTTTTTTTACATAAACACTTTGAAAATACTTCAGTTCTATAGTAGAGAACAAACTCAAATTGGTAAAATAACTTTTGTTTAACTGTAGAACTCAGAACATTCCTGTAAAGCTCATATAAACTACTAATTCCATTAGTAAGACATTGAGTTTATTGTTCTTATGCAGTTTTTTTCAACCACCAGTAAGTTATTCATGTTTAATCAAACTTAAAAACTTAGATTTCTAATATAACATATTCGCTAAGTTATTGATGTATTGAGGGAAGGCAACAAATCATTAGCATCCATCGCCAAGTCTTGGCCTACTCTTTTCCCCGTGAATATTGGAATTGACATTAACTTTATAACGACCCATTAGCTAAAAAGGCGAGCATGTTCAATGGAACGGAGATTCGAACCCTCGACTCTCAGATTACCAATCAAGAGTACTAACCACCTAGTCTTGCCTGGTCTATTATTGATATAAGTAAATTATTTTAAGATGTATCCGGTGTCTAAGCGTGTTTATTTTATTATCGGGTTGTTATTCTTTGAACACAAGGTTGGGTTGTTGAGATATATTATGCTTATGCTATCTTAGGATCTGATTAGAACAAATATATGTCGTTAATTGAGAGAGTAAAGTGTTTATTCTGCGTCTTTAAATGATTAAACCTTATGGAGTGTTAGCATCAAAATTGTTTATGTTACCGCTACTAAAGATCAATTGCAATACGTCATGTTGTAGAAGCCACTTAAAACCCAATCTAGAAATTCTGCTCAACATTTTAATTACATTGGAAAGTGAAGTAAACATGTGTGAATGCCAAGACTTTGTGTGCATATCAGAGAGCCTCAAATGCTTACAGAATGAAACATCTACGACTTTTCGGTTGATTAAAGAAAAATTATGGTATAATGGTAATCGTAACAAACATTATTCTCTTCGCTTGTACTGTTACACTGTGTGTAGTGATATGACAACGTGTCTGAAGATATTGAAACACAAATCTTTTGTTCAGTTGTAAAATGTTATTGAAAGAAATTTCACGCGTTTAGCGTCGTTTTGTACAAATGAAAGTGTTCTTGTTTCGAGTTGCGTTTGATGACAAAAATATTGTGTTTATGTTATCTGTAGCTTTCTGAGAAGTATTTGCTTCGTGTGTTTCAGTCCCCCTCCCCGTTGTTAGAAACTAGGGGGTTTCGATGTCCGTGTTGGACAGAGTACAAATAGTCTATTGTGTAGCTTTGCGCTTAGTTCCAAAAATAAACAAACTGCTTCAATATTTGAAAAATTTATAACCGTGCTAGTTTTGTGAGAAACTCTGTATAAGGTTTCTAACTCTGTGAGAAACTCTGTATATGGTTTCTAACTCTGTGTCCTCCGGTGGGAAGAAGGTAAGTTTATGGACTTACAACTCTAAAATCCGGTATTCCATTCCCCGTGGTGCACAGAGATATTTGGCTTTGCTTTAAAAAAAACAAAAAATCGAACGAGGAAAATAAAGTATATACGTTTCTTAAAGTTTGATACTCAGTATGCAAACTATTTGTTTTTAAAGAAGAGAAATGTTGAAACTGTTCTCTGATATCTCAGAACATTAATAACACACTGTAGTTTAAATAGCGCTGATTTAGGAATTATTCAGTACCATAAGTTTAATTTGCGATGCTCTTCTAGATTTATTTATCACATAGTCCTTATATAAAGCAGTCGGTAAAAGACTCCACTATTCCTCTTATGTTACTGAATAAGATATATTAAAATAAAATAGGCATGCCCAGTTTCCAACCGACTATGTTGTTTGGTATGCACCAGATAATTATGTTTCTAAAATAGAAATTCATAACAATTATAGCTTTTTACTAAATTTGAACTGTTAATAACATACACGGTGTCCGAAGAGTCTGAAACCATAGACACTTAAACACTACAAGTCACCTATGGTTTCAAACTTTCCGGACAGCCTGTAGATTAAATAATATGGGCATGAAAAATAATAAGAAAAATATATATCTGCTATAAATTATTTAAGCTATATCGAACATATTATAATTAGCATGTCTATGTATATTTATATATATATATATATAATTGTATTTACATAGCTGTTAATAGTTTTACAGAAGCATTTTACTTTGTTTCATATTCGTATTATCGATCGAAACACATAGTACAACACTAATAAAAAAAAACATCCTTTCTATTATTCTCATCCTGAAAACGTACACTTAGTGTGGATTTTCTTATAGCAAAGCCACATTGGGCTATCTACTGGGTCCACCGAGGGGAATCGAGCCCCCTGATGTGAGCGTTGTAAAGCTGTAAAGATATCGCTGTAATAGCGGGGTGTCACTTAGTGAAATGACACTATTGTTTGTTATTTTACAAAAAAACAAGAGAACATTTACTGAATCCTGCACTGTTACTTGTGCATATTAAAACCCTACATTTGAAATCACCAGGTAATATTGACTACATTACTAGAATGTGCACGTGCAATCTGCCTGACAGTGCCAGGTTTTATTAAGGTCCACACATGTACTGGACTAAGTTTATTTTCTTTCTTTCATCCCCTAATTATGTAGATGTTTGTCCTTGCTGTGAAAGTGTTTCTGTTTTCGGATATCCGATCTATGTAAATAAACAACGGAAGTAGCAAAGTTTGTCAGACAAACCTTCGGTAGAATTCTCAGTTCTCGTATAAGGAAGTTGCACGAGCGTGGCTGTAAAGCACTGACGATCTAACATTATCTTTTAAAGACGTTTCCTTTGTAAATCTGTTCACTTTTTACATCAAAACATTTTATGGTGATTGTATTTTATTGAATCTTATCCGCGACAATGCTAATGGGAAATTAAACGAAGTATTGATTCCTTTGGCGATATTTATGAATAAATATAACGAATGGCATTTGATCTTTGAGCCTTATAGATTACATGGCACACATACAAATATTAGATTGCATTGAAACTTAGTATTTGTGTACAAAATTGAGATAAAAACAATAAGTAAACTGAAGTGAAGAAGAAAGAAATGTGGGTAAAACTCTAAAAGACATAATTGTCAAATAGTTGAGCGCCGATACGTAACAATATTTAAATCGATTTCATAAGAATGATTAATGTTAAAAGCAACAGCGGCGAAGATGTTTTCTCGTGATAAGAGAAAGTTACAAACTTTTCTGAATACTTGAAATTTTCCATGAATTCTAATTCATGCATTTTTAGCGAAAGGCAACGAGAAGTTATAAGCTGCTTTGATCAAGCAATAATCTGAGGTAAATGTTCAGGTTAAAGGTTTTATTTTGAAAAACAATAGCTCATAATCCATTTATTTTAGGATCTTTATAATATAATGCGTGACAGTTAATATTTCTCTTTCTCTCTTGCATCTCACTTGTTCTCAGGCCTTTGATTTTATATTTATCTATGTCTGATTGTATTTCACCAAACCTATACGAGGGCCATCTGTGCTAGCCGTCCCTAATTTAGCAGTGTAAGACTAGAGGGAAGGCAGCTAGTCATTACTTCCTATCGCCAGCACTTGGGGTACTCTTTTACCAACGAATAGTGAGACTGGCCATAACATTATAACACACCCACTGCTGAAAAGACAAGCATGTTTGGTGTGACAGAGATTCGAAGCTGCGACTTTCACATTACGAGTCAAGTGCACTAGATGTCTGGTCATGCTAGGCCTTTAACGTTTACATGCGTACTGTCTTATTAACATTGTTTATCGATGCTCATACAAACAAATTATCTTATTAACACTGTTTATTAATATTCAAGCATACGTATAATATTATTAATACTGATGGAAAATATAATCCAATAAAAAATACCTCAAATACGAAAGAAAGGTGGGGCAAAAAAATCAGTTTGTCACTTAAATGAATGAAACCAACAACGCGGTCAAACTGTTAGCTATATCTATAGCATTGATAATAATTTTACTGCAAATATTTGTGTATTAGTTAACCAGTCTGGGTTTTTCTTTAGCTTGAGGCATAATGATGAGTAAAACAAAATACATAGCCTAGTCAGCGAATTAATTAATATTTGCTATAGAATTCTTATCAATGTCGTTAGTGTAACTACCAGTTTCGGTGCCAACTTTGATTTCATTCCTTTGAGTCAAACGCTAAGTGTTTAATTCACACCTATGGTGATTTTAATTAGATATCATGACTTTTTGTCAATATATACCAGGAAATCACAGTAAGTAAGAAAGTGACATTCGATAGTAACCAACATTATATTTTAGATCATACACTGATTATCCGAAACAAACCTATATTTCATAGAAACAATCAGATTCTTTAAAATAAATGGTGATTTTTTTCTAAAACAGTTTAAAAACTCCCTTTATATTGGCGCTATGGAATCTAGACTAACAGTTTTTTGTCATTACCCACATGCACTCTGTACAGTCGTATCAAACATCATTATTTCCTTTAATTGAATAAACTAATATTACGTGACGTTCGGATATTTCATAGAATTTAACAAATTTTTCTTTAAAAACTGGTAATGAATTGTGAAAATTAAATGTACAATCAAATGATTATTTTGAAAATGTAAGCTAGAAATTGTCAATTTAGTTTGTTTGGCTTAGCCAGTGGCTCAGCGGTATGTCTGCAGACTTACTCACTAAAATCCTGGTTTCGATACCCGTGGTGGGCAGAGCACAGATAGCCCATTGTGTAGCTTTGTGCTTAATTCAAAACAACAACAACAATTGTTTGGCCTAATCAATACTTATGTATTTGCATGTGCTTTCACCCTGTAGTTTTTCTACTTTAATCAAGCATTTTTGTTGTTGTTTTATTGTTGTTGTTTTAAATTAAGCACAAAGCTACAAAATGGGCTATCTGTGCTCTGCCCACCACGGTTATCGAAACCCGGATTTTAGCGTGTAAGTCCGCAGACATACCGCTGAGCCACTGGGGGGCTCAAGCATTTTTAATCCAAATAAAAAATCTAAATGCGGTCTACTTTTGTTCTAAGATGAAGCGGTAGTAAAAATTTTAGACCAATATTTCGCTTATGTAGTAATAATAACAAACCACCAATATTCTCGGTGAGATAAATGAGTTAACGTTGTAATAATTACATTTAAGACTTGACAGCGCTGCCATAGATGTTCTCAGTGACGTCTGTCAGGAGAAACACACACAAAAAACGAAATAGTTTTTTTATATATACAAAATATAACAATGTGATATATGTTGATCATGGATATTAAAACTTTATTTAAAAATGATCACTTGTATTAGCCTTCTACGCCAATACCTTCACAGGAAACATGTTCAGTTTACCGTTTTTGAATTTAATTTGGCAATTTATTTAGTAGAGTAAAAATAATATAAAATCATTCGCAAATAATCGAAAGTTCAGAATTTTGTGGATAGACAAATTAGTTGTGCAATAAGAATAAGAAAACAAACACTTGATAAACATAACATAGAAATTTTATAACAACTTTATAAATAAACAACACAGAGATTTTATAATAATTTTACAGATAAACAACACGTAGAACAAATAAGAATTAGAGCTTACAAGATAAAAGGTCTTAAATGTCCATTTTTAGGCTAAAACATTCATAGTTTATTTGTAGGTGAGTTCAAAGCTACACAATGGGCTCTCTCTACCACGAGTATCAAAATTTGGGTTCTGGTGTTGTAAGTCCGAAGACGTGAGTTGTGCCAGTGGAAGGTTAAAAACTCCGATCTTTAGGCGATTTCTTGTGATATTACCCAAGTCCATCTTCTTTTTAAGGCAAAACATTTTATAAAATTCATTCCACAATTCTATTAACTTTTCAAAAACTTCATATTGAAAATTATCTCAGTTTTGTGAAAAGACTAACTATAGAAGGGAGTCCAAAATTGTGGAGCATTTAAGTACTCTTTTAGACACATTATTAAAACCTGTTATTTCACATTTTGAATGTTATTGAGGATGACTTTGAATTGGTTGAAAACTTACTTACAAAAATAGAAGAAAACCAGAGTTTGTTTTTTAGATGTAACTTTATATCCAAGTATTGAACCTGATTAAGGACTGAAAGTTGTGAAATGTTTTGTCTTACATTAACGTAAGTCGAAACAACATATTTTTTTTTCAATTCCTCTGACAGAAATATAATAAATATTTCAAAATACAGTTATTTGATATGTTGCTTAATTATTTTAAAGAGAATTTTATTGGTCACTTAAAAATGAAAAGATTTGTAGATGGTGGTTTTGTGAAAAGAAAGATTACGTAAGATATTAATACGTTTATTGGAACCTTAGCTTTGATAAATAAGGTTATTAAGTTGTACTTCTAAGGAGAAAAGTTTATCTTGTCTTTTTTTTAGATGTATTGGTAGGCATTTCGTTAGAAAAGGAAATCATGACCGTTTTGTTTTATAAACCCACAACTTTCTGACAGTATGTAACTGTCTTAATAGCTGTATGTAAATGATCCCCATTATATACAATATAATACTCCAGCAGCTTTTGTAAATAGATTATATAGTTTACAAACAACAAACAAGAATTAATAGATTACTAGAAATAGAATAGATTTTAGTTCAGTGTAACTACCCAGGAAATGTTTTGTTAGGAGGTTTATAAGTTGCTGACAATGACGTTTGTAACGAATTTATTGTTATACATTTATTTTAATATCTGTCTTTGTTTCAGTTTAATCTATCATGTCATCCCTTAAGTAACGTCCGATTTTAGGTTCAGAAAAAGAGAAAGGGTTTTGAACGTTATTCATGTTATTTAATCAATAATGTATGTTCCATTGTTATTAATTACTTCCTGCTAATGATTCACAAGTCTCTGAATGTCACTTTTATAAAATTCTTGAGATTTAAAAGAAAATAATATAGAGAGGGTAGTTTGACATTTTTATGTGTTCAAAGTTCTTTTCTATCAATATAGTTTTGGAAACTTTGGAATAGATAATAATCAAATGGAACAACTTTTGGAAAATAAGAAGGATGTGCAGGTTTTCCCATTCTAGCTCTTTAATCTTTGCAGATGTGATCCTTGCTGTATGGGCCGTGCATTATCCTGGTGTAACGCAACATCTTTATGATTGATCAAAGCAGGCCTCTTTCCTTTCAGTACAACATTCAAACGCTTTAACTGTTGACAATAGAAGTCTGATGTAATCGTTACATTGAGTAGCAGCAACTCGAAGTGGATCACACCAAACGCTTAAGAAGACCTTTCTAGAATGGAGCTCCATTTTGGGCTATACTTCAGTCAATTTACCAGCACTGAGCCATTATCTGTGTTGCTTAAAATTTTTATAATGTATCCATTTTTCATCTCCAGTCACTAATCTGGCCAAAAAAGGTGAGTTACGTACACAAAAATGAAGAAAACTGCAAATGTCCACTCTTGCTCTCAGGTTGGCTTTTGTCAAATCACGGTGGGCCCATTTCCCAAGTCTTGACTCTCTTAAAAGCTGTTGCAGATGACGTTGAACTGTTGAATAGTTGAATTAAGCTTTTGTGCTAGTTTTTCAACTGTTATGGCACAGTGATGTCGAGAAAACCTACTTGTAGAGAAATATATATGCAAAAACGGCTCGTTTTGGTTGAGAAAATATTTTACATAGAAAAGCGAACAACGTTTCGACCTTCTTTGGTGAACCTGACGATGACCAAAGAAGGTCGAAACGTTGTTCGCTCTTCTATACAAAATACTTTCTCAACCAAAACGAGCCGTTTTTGCATATATATTGTTATAGCACAACTTTCATCAAGTGTAGCCAGCAGCAAGTCATCATTAAACTCAACAGGATGACCTGAATGTGGGGCATCACTTAAGCTCTAGTCACTTTATTTGAACTTCTGAAACCACCTTTGACATTTTCTTTTATTGAGGTACTCTGCACCATGAACACCTTGAATGTTTCGTGTAGTTTCTGCGGCACTACTGCCTTTTTGGAACTCATAAACATGTGTTCCTCAGACACATCCATATTGATAAAAGTTTTTGATTAATGATCTAAAACAGTGGAATTGTATCAGTTTGTTTTATTTGTATGAACATGTTTATACACGTTCTGCTACATATTGTAGTCGTTAAAGCCTTATATAAAGAGAGAAATGATGAGGCAATTTGTGTATTAAATTTTCAGTCATTACTTATGGGATGACCTGATATGTGACTTATAATGTTAAATATGTATAGCGCAAGTTTCGCCTGTTCTCTGAGTTTGTAGAAGATTCTTGAACGGAAGAATTAACAATATACAGTGTTCCCTCGCCACTTCGTGGGCTCGGCCGACCCCCACATATATATATATATACATACATGTATATATAAAATAATAAACATTAAATCTAAAATATGGCATTAAATACCATTAAAATATTAAAAATAAATATAATTAATAGTGTAAAGAAAAAAACAGGTATATTTTGAGATATAAACATATATTTGAGTTTATAACAGCGTAAAAATGGAAACGAAGTGAAGGAGTGCTCACAGGAATGGGACAACGATATGGTTCGATCAGTACAATTTTGCAATAAAATGATGACTCCTTATCAAATGATTTTCGATTGGCTAAAGAGGCAGAGAAAACAACTGCCAATAACAATGTTTTTCCAGCCGAGCAAGAAAGAAAGGGTACCAGTGGCAAGTACTGTTCCTGAAGTTGTAACGACCGACGAAGAAATTGCCGATTCACCTTCCACAGAAGAGGAAGTGGTGTCCCCCGAAAAGACACCACCTGCTGAAGATATGTAATTTTTAATTTTAAGGCTTAATATCTCAATAATTGTTCTTATTATTTCAGCAATAATGAACAGTATTGTAATGGGAGGGTTAAATAGTTGTACAGGGAGGGTTTTAAAAGTCTAAATGCACATAAATATATACGTAAAAATCGGCGATCCCACTTCGCGGAAAATCTCCTTTCGCGGGGGGGTTTGGAACGCATCTACCGCGATGCACGAGGGAACACTGTACATATGTTTTACGAAGAGACAAGTGTATCTTCAAATATAGTTGCCAACTGAGCTTTCTAGAATTTCGTCTAAAGATTATAAAATAGACGCGCCAAGAAACAGTAATAGAATACTGTTTGGTCTCTACAGTCAGTATACTATAAGCCACGAAAGTTATCATTATGTTTTCAAAACACCTTGTATGGGTATTAAAACTTTAATTAAAATAAAATACATAAACAATTATTTTAATTAACGTTTTAATGCCTGTACCAGCCGTCTCGATAATACATTTTTACTGCAAATGGGTTTCTTTTAATTAGGAAGCTATAATTGTGATTAGCGCTTATTAATCGTAAAACTGTACAATTTGACCAGAAATGTTGATAGATTTTGAACATTATAAACCGTTTAACTTCAGAGGAGTAACTTCGGACGTTGGTATTCCTATGAGAACATCAGATATCTTCCTCCGTAAAAAGTAAGCTTACGAACCGCGTCAGCCTAACCAAGTATAGAGGTAGCTAGTACACCGATCAAGAGAAAGGTAACTGTCCATCAACATAAAAGTAATTTGTACCTTGTGGACCTGGACCAATGATAAAATATACAGTTCCAGACCAGATAGTGAACTAACTGAATATTGTTTGTGATTTTGTAACATTTTTGTGTATAAATAATTATTCGTAACAACTTTGTTTGTTTAGCAGCGTACGACTAGAGGTAAAGCAGCTAGTCATCTCCACCCACCGCCAACGCCAACTCTTGGGCTACTCTTTTACCAATGAATAGTAGGATTGACCGTAACATTATAGCATCTCCACAACTGAAAAGGCGATTATGTTTGGTGCGACGGGGAGCGAACTCGCGACCCTCAGATTACGAGTCGCACGCCTTAACCCACCTTGCCATGCCAAGCCAAGACTAGAGAAATGACAGCTTATCATTACCACCAACTCTTGTGCTACTCTTTGTTTTTTTTACCAGCGAATAGTGGGATTGACAGTCATATTACAAAGCCTCCAGGACTGAAAGAACAAGCGTGTTTGGTGTAATGGGTGGCAGAAATAACAGCAGTTAAGTAAGGTTAATTAGGATTATGCAACAGTAGAAACTATTATTAGGAATCACAAAAGTAAGTTAAAGTAAATAGGTGGTATATTTTATATTAAAATTTGTTTAAAAATATGGAAATATTATGTAATAACAGGAGAAAGTATAAATAAAATACAGTTTTAATCCGACGAAAAATTATAAAAGAAAATAAAAAGGAAAATTTATTTGATAACCGAAAATAATTTATTTTGTGTATAGTTTAATGCATTTATTAACATATGGATTTCATTTTATCATCCTACGTCTCTAGAAATGTACATTCAGTTCATGTTATTTAAGTTTAGTTGGAAAGTGGCAATTGTACATTTTTATCATAGATTATCTGTAAGATTACATTCTGATGAATAAATCTTAAAATAATGAAACAGTTAATGAAAGATAATAAAAGAAGATGAGAAACAGAGATATTTAATGATTTCAGTGCTTTCTTACTTCTTTCCATGTGTAAAACTTGTATATGATTTGGTTGTATAAACTTATATTTATTTCCCTGTAACATTTGAGGAAGAGCGAAGGGCTCTTTACACTTTCCATGTTATTAAAGTACTCTTATAAGATCACAATTATTAATGAGAAAGTTATATATATATACTCCCACATATTACGGAATGGACAAATTTCTACTGGTAAACTATTTAATTATATACTGGGTTGTTTTCATAAATTATGAAAATACCTCTGAAGATTGTCATGTTTACAAGAATTGCACTTCAAATTACCTGCAACTGATAATCCATCAGGCAGAGAAGAGTCTTCTCACTTCATTATGCTAATGACATCATCCTGCAACTGCCTCTTTACCCTTACTTAAGCTTGACTATTTCAATCTGTCTATATCCATCTTGGGCTGTATACGTTCGAATGGTTCATAAATCAAAATCTCGTCCATTTCCATGATATGTTCATTATAATTAGTCAGCTGAACAATTACATGTTAAGAGTAATCTGTATCTGCCTAGTTTAGATTTACTATCTTTATTGTATTTTATTTATCATCTGGAAACAAATATAAACAAACAAACATATATCGCTAAGCCTCTCCGACGACACTAATAATTTTGGTTCAAACTCGACAAACAAATCCATAGCAAACTAAAATGTCATTTTTAATTTATTTTTCCCTGTGCTTCGCGGCGAAATCTATCTTATTCTGAGTGATTAGTACTAGTTACAGATTTCCTATTGTTTAATTGTTGCAAAAAAAATTGTTATTGTCTGACAGTAAGGAAAATTTCAAATACATTTTGAAACCTATTCAGAATTTTGTAATAATCATTCACAGTAGCTGTTGTTTTGTATTATCCATTAAATCAGGAAGACAAGTAAAATAGAAGCTTACTATCATATTTCTTCAAACTGGTTTTCAAATTAGATTGCGGACGCTTACTTGTCACCAGCTCTATTGTTATCTAGATTGCCGGCTTTGAAATTTTAATACACTTAACAAAGAATATTTCTTTTTACTATAACTTTAAGTGCAACATGGTACCCAGGATTTTCTTGAAAATAAAACGTCGTGCACATCGAAATTTATCTTTAGTCCGGTATACATATTATGGTAAAGCGATGGTTTTAATATCTGAAATTATTAATCGTGAAAAAGCCCGATATATTCCTTTTTATTGGTGTACTTTATTCAAAACTAAATACTTTATCTTATAAATGACATGTTGGTCACGTGAAAGTACTACAGCTGGAGACATAGACTGGTTTCATTATCTGCTATCTCAGTTTTTAAGTATTTCGTATAAATATTTCACTAACTTAAAATACACAAAAAACTCTCTATATAAGTCATGCTCATTCTGGCACTTCGTGAAATCCATTTCACAAGAAAGTTACTAAACGTTATTGCCCTCCACTGGCATAGCGGAATGTTTGCGGGCTTATAACGCTAGAGTAAACTGGGTTTAGATACCCGTGGTGGGCAGTGCACAGATATCCTCTTGTGTTGCTTTGTGCTTAATTGTAAATAAACAAAAGAAACAAGAACCAACTTGTATGTGCAAACAAATCTGTTTCGATAATTCTAATATTCCGAAAGTCAATTGGAACTCAGTAAACATATAACTGTGACAATAAAATATATATTACACCATTTTAAAATCCGAACAGTTTTTAATACATTAGCAGTAGGTTTCTTTTCAATTTTACAAGGGACCGTTTTGCTATGCTATAAATTATCTTAGGTTGTAGTTTACGTTCATGTAGAATTTTATTCCGTTATACATTTTGCTTATTTTTTAGCAGTAACTAATAATGAGCTTTGAAAAGACGATTATTATATGTTTTATTAAGTATTAATGGAATTATTAGAAGTCGCCACAATGAAAATGCATAGAGACTATTTTTAGTATTAGATTGTTGTGCAATCTTTGAAAAATATATCTTTATATATGTAGGCTAAAACTTAATTCAACTGCTCTTTGTGATTTTTGTTTGGTTTTAATGTCGCGCAAATACCTCCCTAATTTAGCATTGTAAAGCTAGAAAGAAGGCACCTACACATCACCGTCCACCGCCAACTCTTGGACTACCTTTTTATCAACGAATAAAGGGATTGACCGGCACAGTATAACGCTCCCATGGCTAAAATGCGAGTATGTTTTGTGGGATTCGAACCCGTGACCTTCACATTACGAGTCGAGTGCCTTAACCACTTGACCCTGCCGGAGCCTGTGTGTGAGTAAGCATGTTTCTAGATTTCAGTATCTCTGGTTGTGTAAAAAGCTATAAAAGTTACATCAAAATAACAAGTGTATGTGAGATGCGTAATTACACCTGTTAAGTAAACCTATAAAGTGAACAATTTCTTTCAATTAAAATAAATAATTTTAATCTTTGTAGTACTGATTTCCATTTATCATATTTTGCGATTCAGTTTTCGTTGTATGCAGTATCTTTCATGTTATATCTACTGTCTGTAAACGTTTGCCCGTTACTTATATTTTCAATAAGTTGCTTGATCAAAAACTCACAGACATTACTGTTTCGAGGATAAAAGAAATCCATATAAAATACTGACTGAATTTCAGCGGTGAACGCGATTGCTTGAAGGACACATTTGTGTACAGCCTAGTTTAGCTAAAAGTTTTGTGGCGGTTGGGAAGACAGAAACATCGTTATGGATGTTACATAACGAGATATTACCATATGAAAACACCGAAACGGCAACTGATGCTATTTACATATCATCACGTGGCTAAACCATGTTTTCATGATCATAGAAATGCTTCTTGAAAGAGATGCTTGCATTATTTTATAATAAGGGAACTGACAAGAGCTCAAAATTATATATATATATATTTTAATACAACCTACACTCACGAGCCAAAAAAGGGAAAGTGTAGCCGTAAAAGAAAGATGAAATATAGACAGGATGATCACGTATACTTGAAATATACATATAACGAGAAGACAAATGTTTATAATTATCTCTAGTTAACCGAATATGCTGTAATCCTTTTTATTTATCAAAAGTTACAGAAAGAGATTACCAAAGATCATATGCAAAACAATAAACTCTACTGGAAGTAATACATATACAAAATCACTGTAAACTTAAAAAGTCTCTCCTTAGTGGCTCAGTGATAATTCTGAGGGCTAATAACGCTAAACCCGAATTTTGATACTAGTGATTGGCACAATACAGATAGCTCAATGTGCTCAGCAACAGACAAACAAATTAAGTTGACAATAACAATCTTGCAATTTGAAAGCATTCCATTTTCCACCTCTTAATTTGATCGTTTCGGATGCAAAATAAGTCGTGTAAAAATGGCAATTGAGGTCTATCTTCTGTCTCATACAAGTCACTCAATGCCTAAAAGGCCTTTAGTTAAGTACCAGAACTTGTAGTTTAAACTAGACGATGAAAGAAAAAATATTCTCTGAAACGACATTCATATATATGTTATACTGGTATTGGTATCTTTCGGACAAGAACTTGAGAGAGGAAATAGATGTGTCTGAAATGCAATTTTTTACATGTTTCTTCTTTTAAATCCTAAATGGTAAGATTAAAAATAATGTAAAGAAAAACACTCACGTTTCCCTATCACAAATTTTAGGCCTGCTGATTTCTAATCTTTCGACAGATTCTGACGTTTCAACCGTAAATTTAATGTATTATACTACATATATAAATAACCTTTCAGACAATGATTGCCTCTTACTGTCTAGTTCAATCGACAAATGTGCTCTTAGGTAGTGACCTTGAAGGAGAGCGTGTGTATGTTTCTTTATAACAAAGCCACATCGGGCTATCTGCTGAGTCCACGGAGGGAATCGAACCCACGATTTTAGCGTTGTAAATTCACAGACTTACCGATTCCCAGCGAGGGACTTGAGGCACAGAAAATATTTGACTGAAATGCTATTTTAACAAGCCGCTAATTTTGAATCTGAAATGCCAAAATTAAGAGGAATATGGAAAGAAACATATGTTAGGTAATTTTAACATTAAATTCGTCAGTTATTGGCGTTTAAACTATAACTTTTAAAATACGTGGTGCGGTTGCTAGGATCATTATATTTGCATAGTGATTTTTAAAAAATCTCTTTAGTAAAATATTGACTATTTTTGGGCTGGTTTCAACTTAAAATTCTGTCGACATAAAAACGATTAAAAACGATTGTCTTCCGTTTAAGAAAGACATTAATTTTGCTGTCAATTTACATAATAATGTAATCAGGGAGTGAATGGACAAGGTCTTTCCAGATATTTTTAGCATCGTTCTGGAAATGATTTTTCGAACTAAAAGAATAAGAAATTGATAGACGAAGGAGCCAATTTAGCTATCGACTTTTCCATTACTAGTTTTTTTTATGTTTTTCGTTGTGTTTCCCATTTTACAATAAGAAGAGATCTGTCACGCCGCTATTGCAAGATTAGTCAAACGTGATCCGAAAAACAAGTTTCAGCGAATTTTTTTTAGCTTTTAAATTACGAAATATAAAAATTATTTTCATGGACTTGTTATACTATAGTTTTTAATGATTCTTTAAGAACATCCGTATCATTAGCTCTAGCTTTTGTGAAATTTGTTTTTGTTCAGAAAAGTTGGTGGAAAATAAACGTGGAGTACGGGATATTTTTCGCAGTGTGTTATGTGTTTTCTTTTGTTTGGTTTTGAAGAACATATGCGGATATATCAAATTCAAGTACGTAGTTTCATACTATGTATTATAGTTTGCAATATGAGAATGTGAGGTTTTTAAATCAATAATGAAAATCTGAATGTATAATGTGAGATTTTTTCATAAAAAGAACGATTTTTAGTTTTAAGTTGTTATAAAAAGTTTCATGTTCTACGTCAACATTTTCGAAATTTAATTCAGTTTTTAGATTTCATAACACCATATTTAATACATTTAAAAATCGTATACAAGTTTAGTATTATAATCTGTGGATCAAAACCAAGCGTACAAGAATCACGATAGTTACAGATTATTCTATTATAAGCATATTAGCTGCTATACATTATGTTGTTGCATTCTACTCGGAGGAAGATGAATGATAAATCAGAATGTTTTATTCTAGCTAAGAGAGATTGTTAGTTTAACAATGAGAGAATAATTCACTCAACTGAACTAATGACAAATGATACACGTGTTTTGAATAAATACTTGTATAATGTTAGACAGTTGGTAAGTTTATTTTCTAAATAATTTCTCTCTTAACAGTGTCACATTCTGAGTTGCTGTTGAAGAATAAACGTTAAAAAAATAATATACCTTGTTTTTATTAACTGCTTGTCAAGTTTTGAGCGTACATATTTTCAACACTTGTTTTAAAGTAACTATTTACTTAATTTAGAATAAATATTTTGCAGTATATTTAGATAATTATTCATAAACCTTCAAACAATAGGAGCCTAAATTTTCTATTCCCAATTTATCAAGCATTATTGAGTGTTAAAAGTGTCGTTCTGATAATCGCTTATTTCGCTCAGAATTCAGGGCGAGTTTAATACAAGTTGGATAGCTATTTATCCAAGCCCGACTTCTTACCAGGTTTGGGTTTTGGACAAGTATTTATTCAGCTTTGTGCAAGTGATAAAGGTAGTCATTCAAATCGTGTTTAGATTTTTGTTCTAGTCTTTAAATCAACATTTATTCAACAGTGAAATAACATACTTGTTCAAGCTTTTGAATAACATCCGGGCTCTGTTTGTGTTCTGTAGGGAGTCTATCTCTTGGAAAAACCGTAATATGAAATGTTTAGAAAGTAAAGATTTTTTTTTTCTATGCTCTTACTGTTTCTCATCATAAACATGTTTACACTCCAGGGTATACAACCCTATATGAATTCTTCTAGAAAACAATTAGGAAATGCTCAACGTCAAATTACTAAAGGCTATTAATAATAATGTAGTTATATTTTCTAACTATTTTTATAAATTCTATAATGTGCTTAAGTTTTAAATAATAAATCTGCATGTGACCATCGACAAAAAATCGAAATCATTTGGTTTGTTTCATATATTTTATTCTTTGGATTGTGCTTCAACGCTCAAACTAGTGTTCCACACTGGTACAGTGGTAAGTCTACGGATTTACAACGCTAAAATAAGCGGTTCAGTTCCCCTCGGTAGACTCAGCAGATAGCCTGGTGTGGCTTTGCTATAAGAAATATACACTCAAACTAGCATTTTGTAAAACTGTTCGTGGACTCAAAGCCAAGCGCTTCAATGGCATCATGCTGTTTTTATACCACGGGACAGCTTAGCACATATTCATTATTTGTCATACCTATTACAAGAAGACGTAGATGTAATACTTTGTAGAGCCCAGTGCGATATTTGTTTTGTGTAAGAAAATCCTAGTCGAGATGAAAGCTATTTTTCATCACGTGGTTCATTATAGTTTTATTATTTTATGATTGAAATAAAGTAAAATGAGAAAACGGTGACAAATTGACCCTATTTATCAAAGGAAAAGTATGCCACAGTTGTCTTATTTAAAAGCAAGCTACAGTTTCGTAGATAGATTCAAAAATGACATTTTTACCTTAATTAATAATCGTTTAAGGTTTACAGAATTGTTGGCACAGAATTTTCAAATAGCCTGAGTTTGACAAAATATTTATTTCTGCACTGTTTAAATAACGCTAAATTTTCAATAGCGTTTTCTTCTCTTTCTTTTCTTCTGTCGGTGAGACAGCAACAAGTCTTCTGTACAACGTTAGAACCGGAGGTTCGATTCCACGCGGTAGACGCAGCAGACAACTTTATGTGGTTTTATGTGTTTTCTTATAGCAAAGCCACGTCAGGCTATCTGCTGAGCCCACCGAGGGGAATAGAACCCTTGATTTTGCGTTGTAAATCCGAAGATATACCACTGTACTAGCGGGTTTTGCTATAAGAAAACATATAAACACATTAATATTTATTTCTGCACTGTTTTAATACAGTTAATTTATTTTGTCCGGAATGATGAATAGATTATTAGAATTATCCCGATAACTTGATAATTTGGGCATGAAACACAAACTAATGGAGGAAAAGACATTAAGTTTTAGTGAAAAGGAAAGAAAAGATAAAGTTTATTGAACGACGAGGTTGTTATATGAATTTTCCTTAGGTTCTTGTAACATTAGAAGACCAGAGAGAGACAGATGAAATGTACTAACTCCATAGCCTTAACTTTTGCATCAAATAAGTAATTAATGGCCTGCAATTTTCTTGTACTTTGTGAAACTCAGTAACTTACAATTCGTGTACATGTTTAAGCAACATGCAAAGGGTTCAGTTTAAATAGAATAATCATTTCACACAGAGACTTTGCAAACTTCCAAAAGATCACGCAACAAAGGACAGGAAATAAGATTTTCGTCCATGTAGAATATCTTAAACGATGCCTTTTGAATACATATAGATAATTTCATGTATCATGAGGTAAAAGTTTGAACAGCACGAATAACTTGTATGCACAGATTGCATTTCTTTTTCGCATACAGGAGAATTTTTCTAAAACTTACACTATCCCAAGGATTGTACCATAAATCATAATAAACAAGACTGCGGCATATACTCGTGTCTAAGGAACTCAAATAATTGTAAATATTTATTTGTTTTGCACATACATTCACCCACCCCCTCCATCCCTAACCCAGTAGCGCAACGATAAGTGTATGGCATATATTTATATTTTAGAACTCAGAGAAAAGTGCAATACATTAAAATCTTTAAACCATTCATATGCTTTAAAATTCTATTTTCGATAGAGAAATCAAAAACAAAGGGCATCGCTTACTTACCGTACCGAAAACACAGCACGAGCAAAAGCTTCAGGACGATCTCTCGTTGGTACAGAGGTAAATCTACAGATTTAAAATGCTAAAATTTGAGGTGCGATTTCCCTCAATAGACTCACTAGATCGCCCGCCATGTCTTTACTATAAGAAAACAAACACACAGATGTAATAAATTCCTGTATTTTTTATTATTTTAAGTATAAATTTTTCAACCGAGTTTCTATTGTCTCTATAGGAGTTAATTATTCTTCTAATAGTGTTGACATATTTTTGCTTTTGGAAAAAGAAAAACAGCTTACATTAACTTAATATACTTCATCATATGGATACGTAGATGATTGTATTCGATGGATTAATTAGATTTTTAATAATTATAACACTACCATATACGAAGCTGAAATAATTAGACATCCAACATTCAACATGTGATACTCAAACTCGTTACTTTGACTTAAACATAAATATAATTACTGGTTCTATTTATATAAAGTAAATTTTGAATAGACATAATTTCTTTCAAAAATACATCGATAAATAATATACCTTCATTTTTATGCAATTACGTTACAATTTCGCAACTGCTTAGATAACGCACAACTCGGGAGTTAGTTTACTTGTGTTGATCTTTTGGTTATAAGAGTTTAACATAATGGTTATAAAAAATACAATTTATTAAAATACTAAATAGTAAATGATATAAAATATAAATAGAAATCCAAAGGAACAATATTACTTAGTTTGTTTCTTAATTTCGAGCAAAGTTACTCGAGGACTATCTGCGCTAGCCATCCCTAATTCAGTAGTATAAGAGTAGAGGGAAGGCCGATAGTCATTATTACCCTTCATTTACTCTTCGACTACTGTTTTACGAACAAATAGTGAGATTGACCATCATATTATAACGCCCCCACGGCTGAAAGGGAGAGCATTTTTTGTATAATAGGAATTCGAATCCGCGTCTCTCAGATTATGAGTCGAGCATCCTAATCACCTAGCTATGATGGCCCCTCAGTACTAGACCATATTTAAAATTGTCGCAGCAAGGTATTTTTGGGTTACTAATACTTGTATTAGGTAGTATTTCAACAGCATACTGATAATAAAGAAGGTTAGATAACAGAATACATTTCCGGAGTTTTGAAGATTAAATTCAACTATTTATTATCCACGCGCCTTTGACTTCATTATGTTGTTTGTGCATACAAGTTAATATTATAGATGCTGGCAACCAACTTACGGAAGTGATAATTATTCATTATACCAAATGGCCTGTAACAATTTTATTTTTTTTGTTTGTTTTTCTGTTTCGCTATATGTAACAACCTAATCACAACTGGCTAATCCAGATGGTAAGTGGCGATTTTGAATATGAAACAGTGTAGACTTGAGCACACTTATCTGATCTTTCTTTGAAATTCTGTTTTTAATTACACTGGTTTACAAAGAAATTGAGGCAAGCACAAAAATAGCTGTTTTAACCTAATTTGGGGGCGCTGAATTCAGATTTGAAATCTGTTTTTACTCATCACCTCCAGTGTTTTAGATATGCATACTGTACATTTTGTACACGTACTGTACATAAAGACGTATATGCATTCAGGGTTAATTTCTAATATTGTGTGACTTTTGTCTTCTTTTTTAGTTATTATGCAATAAATGTAAGTGATAACATTATATTATATATATATATATATATAGCTATATATCAAGACGGATCACCAGTTTTAGGAATCGGAACAAAGACCTTGCTTCATTTTTCAACATGGAAAACAAGTTGTGCTACTGCACAAATGTACCTGGCTTGTTCACTTTCCTTGGTTTGCCACATAATCCTTCAGACTGGCGTCTTTTCATAGACTTTTCCAAGCGAAGTCTCAAGGCTGTGCTTCTGCACAACGGGAATAAATATCCCAGCATTCCCACTTCACACTCCGTCCATCTAAAGGAGTCCTATGACAATATGGAGCTTCTTTTAGAAGCTGTTGAGTACAACCAGTACCAGTGGAGTCTGTGTGGGGACCTCAAGGTCATTGGTTTTCTTATGGGTATGCAAGTGGGCTTCACAAAGTACTGTTGCTTTCTCTGTCTCTGGGATAGTCGAGCTGTATCCCAGCATTACAAGCAGAAAGACTGGGGATCTAGAAGCACTTTCGTTCCTGGCGAACACAGCTTCAAGGAGAATCCTCTGGTTGACATTTAGAAGGTGCTTCTTCCTCCTCTTCACATCAAGCTTGGTTTGATGAAGAATTTCGTGAAGGCCATGGACAAAAATGGTGCTGCCTTCCAACACTTGTCTACTGTGTTCCCAGGTCTCAGTGCTGCTAAGCTCAAAGAAGGCATCTTTGTCGGACCTCAAATCCGAGAAGTGCTGAAGGATACTGATTTCGAGGAGCTTCTTACCTTAAAGGAACTGAGAGCATGGAAAGCATTTAAGGCAATCTGTAGTGGCTTCCTTGGTAACACACGCGTACCAAATTACCAAGCCTGTATTGAGAAATTGCTAAAGACTTATGAGGATATGGGATGCCGAATGTCACTCAAAATTCATTTTCTCTATTCCCACCTCAACTTCTTCCCTCCTAACCTTGAAGCAGTGAGTAATGAGCACGGAGAAAGATTACACCAAGACATTACGAAGATGGAGAGCAACTACCAAGGCAAGTGGAACCCCAGCATGATGGGAGACTTCTGCTGGATGCTCTTGCGTGACATCCCGGAGGCAAAATACACCAGATCATCTAAGAAAACACACTTCTAACTGTCTGCGGTACTATGAATTGTGTACATTGTGTCATCCAAGTATATTTATTCCGTCAATGTTCTTTATCTATCCTGTTTTATCTGTAATAAGCTGCTGCAACTGTTGAAATAAGCACGTATGTACTCTGTATATACTAAAATGAGACTATTTAAAAGCCAGAAAACTAGAGGTGATAGAGCAAAACTGTTTATAAATTTGAAATCAGCACACCCAAATTAGTAAAAAACACCAATTCACATTCTTGCTTCAGACGAAAAATATTTTTTTGTAAACCAGTGTTATTGTTCCAATTCACGTGTGAGATTCGCAAATATATGTTAAATCTGATAGCAAGTGTACAGATATCTCTCTTACTAGAGCCCGTTTTATTTTTCTTACATTTGTTACTATAATTTCACTCGTCTATCGTTCATGTGTGTCACTCTTGATGTTCAGAGTTAAGGTATATGCGTAATATATGGAATTTGTAGCTTTAATCATAGAATGCAGTTAACAACGACACATTCGAAACTATTTTATGCTTCATACAGAGGTATTAATAAGTATGCAGAACTATAATGTAATGTTTATGTTATGGCTTTGACAGATATGCAAAAATAGCAAGAAGGAGAAATAATCACACGCGTTATCTTGGGAGTTGGGTATCGTTATATGAGCCTTAAAGAAACATCAGTTATCATAATGTGAATAAAAAATTAAGAAAATAGAACTTCTAAAGAAAAAAACAAGAGTTATTTCACGGAAGAGTAGGTAAAAGGAAAGATAGGCAACTAATCAGAAATTGAACGACAAAAAAGGAGAAAAACGTCCCTAAGACAGCGTGAGTTTTCTTCGCGCGAGCATTTGGTACATGTCTCCACTGAATCTACACGCTACAATCCAGTAGAAAAGCTAAGGACACCGTCTCCTGTAAAAACGAGCATCATGCCTCGTAACGTTCATACATTAGCCATATTCTAATTTATAATTAATGAGCTCAGAAATTAATGACTGAAGGTTATGAAATTACTATATTGATTTAAGGTTTAAATTTTGAGTTTATGGTTATCTAGTTAACAAAATAAACAAACAGTGAGGTATGGCAAAGAGATTACAGCTTTACATTCAACAATAATCAGAACTATAGAACTATGAAAACAATTATTTGTAATTTTTTTCTATTATTACATATTTTATAAAATTATAATTTTATGACAAGACAAAATTTAATAATTATTTCATCATAGTCATATTTACGAAAAAATATAATTTGCTTTAATATATCAGTGATTATCAATAATAATTATTATTATGGTTTGGAGTAATTTTATTCTGTTAATGTTGTGCTAGTGCTTTGTTTGTTTTCTAGATCTTACACGTTTTTGATGGAGATGTCAGTTCATATAGCATTCTATTTTATATGTTAGCGTTGTGGATAAAGAATTTACAATGACGAAGACATCTCAGCCACTGATAACTGCAAATTACGTTTTTAATAAAACTAAAACACAACGGGGCCCTTCATGGCCGAGCGCGTTAAGACGTGCACTCGTAATCCGAGGGTCGCGGTTTCGCGCCCGCGTCGCGCTAAAACATGCTCGCCCTCCCAGCCGTGGGGGTGTATAATGTAACGGTCAATCCCACTATTCGTTGGTAAAAGAGTAGCCCAAGAGTTGGCGGTGGGTGGTGATGACTAGCTGCCTTCCCTCTAGTCTTACACTGCAAAATTAGGGACGGCTAGCACAGATAGCCCTCGAGTAGCTTTGTGCGAAATTCCAAAACAAGCAAACAAAACACAGCGGACGTCTAACACTGACCCTTGAGTCCGTAAGCTATCAAAATTATACTAAATAAGATTGGAAAAGTTTGTGTAATGAGAAGTACTGACCTTGCAAATGTATTATTTTTAGATATCATCCAAATAGGCTGGGCATGGCCAAGTGGTCAAGGATTTGGACTCGTAATCTGAGGGTCGCCGGTTCGAATTCCTGTTGCACAAAATATTTTCGCCATTTTAACTGCAAGGGCATTATAATGTGACGGTCAATCCCACTATTCGTTGGTAAAGAGTAGCCCAAGAATTGACGGTGGGTGGTGACGACTAGCTGCTTTCCTTCTAGTCTTACACTGCTAAATTAGGGACGGCTATCGCCCTCGCGTAGCTTTGAGCAGAATTCAAGAAAAACAATCATCCAAATACATTATTTAGTTTCACAACAACCGTAGGGACTTTGAAACTTTGAAATATTTGCATGATTTGGAAGAAAGCATCAACTATTAATAACAAAGTATCATTTTTCAGTAAAAGCACAAATAAGTATTATATATAAAACGGTTCTTGCTTCCAATTTAGGTAGAAAAGTTAAGGCCTCTTTTAAATTTGATAAAAATCACACTTTTTTCAAACTTCAACGCTAACCAAGTTTAAAAAATTCTAAGGAAACTTGCTTTGATGATTCTTCAACAACATTTTTAGAAGTTCTTGAAATAATTTTTCGAAAAGGTCCTCTGAGCACTAACATATTTAATTTACTCTGAATATCATCCCATGTGCGGCTTATTTTATTTATCCCATTTCTAAGTCATACTTTGTTTATGATTACGCTTTTTTCCATACAGTTTTGATATGCTAAACATATGAAAGCTGACTGCAAAAACTTTTAGAAAGGTTTATTTAGAGTAATTTTCCTATTATATGGTAATGTAAACTGTAAAATAATTATAAGGTCGAAAACAAAAGGAGTTGGTGAAACATTTTATGGTATAAAGTTAAACGATTTTACCAAAGACAAGTTTTCAAATGTAACTCTTTTGAAACTTTGGTATATTTCAAGAGGTTGGAAATAATTATCTGTTTCAGAACAAATACCAAATAAAATTATCAACATTTTTTTTTTTACTGGGAAATAAACACTTCACCCAAAATTTAATGATTCCATACAGAACATATGATATTAAGCTGGGATAAATAAATAGGCCCTTGAGGACTTAGGATGGTTTGTAAAGGAAAAAATCGTCAGTCTCTCAAAAAGTGTTTTTTGAGAAATAGCAGAATTATTGTCCATGTCGTAACAAAAGCAATCGAAAGCTGCATAATCTCACTCAATACAAACACAGTTACTGAAAAATACCGATTATTTAAAAAGGGAATACACACTAAATAAACAAAAAAAATGATTACGAAAGAACAGCATACGTGGCACTTAAACTCAGCTTTAAAACCTATTGGCCTCCCAGTGGCACAACAGTAAGTCTGCGGACTCGCACTGCTAAAAACCGACTTTTCATATTCATGGTGTGTAGAGCATAATAGCCCATTGTGTATCTTTGTGCTTAATTAAAAAACAACAAAACCTTTTGAACTGTTTGTTTAAGTGAAAACAAAACAAAATTTTAGAAATAATCTCAAACAGAATACATGCGTGAAATAGAATATACTTGATCAAAAATAATTTTACAAATTATAAATTTCGAGTAAATTCGAAGAATTTAACGTTAAACAATAGAACAGATTTAAATTATACATGTTATGAAAAAGCAACAAACCGAAACGTTCGCGAGCTTCTGAATCTTCAGTTCTATTTAAATATTCATCACGGTTTTTCCAGTGAAACTACTAAAACGTTTGTGTAACTTATCTTGCAGTTTCTTTAGACCATTATGGTGGATTTTTGATCGACATCTTTACCCTCGTAAGAAATGCACATATATTAAAGAAAAAAATATTCGTCTTAGAAAAATCGAACTACAAACTATTCTGTAGATTAGACTCAGAAAGTTCTAGTCATTGAAATGGGTCAGTAACACATTAGTACATCCTACGTTTTCCATCAGAACCAAATGGAACTGCATTAACACACTTCTCGTACTGAAAGTATATAAAAAACGTTATGTTTTCGTCAACTCCAACAAAGGTTAAAAGCCTTGAAATGTACTTTCATGTGAATGTGTATTAAAGGCGTGCAAAGAAAACAAATGTTAAAAAAGCAAAAACTAATTACTGTATTTTCACTCCCAAATGCACACACACGTATTATTTGTTTTGGATCTTTACACCATATTGGCGAGCGTAAGGATACTGAAAGAATTATTAAGTGCTGATAAAATAATTAAACCGAGCTACTTTAAATTTATTTTCCACGTTTGTTAAATGATCTAAAGTATAACTGAAGAACACTATAAACGATCCTTATACATTTTCCTTATTGTGTGTTACATTTTGTTCTTTTCCATTATCATCGATCTTACTCAGTTTAGGAAAACTATAACTTTTAAAACCTTGTGATTGTTTGAATGATGCTTCTTGCACACAGAAACCAATATTTATGAAATCATTTTTATATATCTGGCAGACAATATCAAATCTCAGTGTTTCCACTTCACTGCCTCTAATGGTTTGTCGCTCAAACTATCAAAGCATCTTTGAATAAAATATAAAAATGTTTAAAATTAGAATACATACTATAAAATTACTTGTATATACAGTTATCTAGTTATAGACTATTAAACTGAAGTTGTTAATATGTCCTCTGTAGTAAATCGATATATATATATATATATCCCGTTGAGGCCTTAATTGTGATCACTGTATGATGAAATAAATAAGTAATTCTCTTGAACAAAATATTTATTTTAAGATGGTAAGTGTTTAAATAAGGCAAAAATATTACTTTTTTGTAATACTTAACGTTTTATACGCAAAACAGATATAGGCTTAATATGACGTGTATTTATTTGTATATCACGCATATTATATTAGCAAATTATTCATTACATTGGGAAATTCATTCAAAAAACATGAATCACTCACAAATAAAAGAACAAAATCTTCCAAGCTATGACATTTTTATGATAAGGTGATAATGTAACTGTGTTTTATTATGCCTGTTAATTGTTCTTTTCTACTTTTAAGATATTTTTATTCGTATTAAGTAATAATGTAAATTATTCGTATATAAATTACCTAAATTACATGTATTTTATTTTTGTGTCATGTTAAAGTTAGACACTAAAGCTCGTCCACCTTTCAATAAATACTCCAACTCAAAATTGTTTGGTTTAAAATAATTCTGGATAAAATATTCGATTAATATACAATATAACTAAAACTTTCTCTACATGAAGAAAATCTCTAGTCTGCATGCATCAGTCATTTTGTGTATTATACAGCTGAAACATTCACTACAGTGGAAACTCTATCCTTTGTGTTTCGGTCGATTAACTATGGTATGTAATTCAACCATCCTCTACAGTAAAAAACTGTTCTGCATATATCAATCGACTAAATGTAAACCTCCTATACAATAGAGACTGCATTCGTCAGTTGATTAATTAAATACACTTTATAACTGATACGTTCGTTACGATGAAATTTCTATTCTGCATGCATCAGTTGTTTAATGTATTAGCCCCCCAGTGGCTCAGCGGTATGTCTGCGGACTTACACGCTAAAATCCGGGTTTCGATACCCGTGGTAGGCAGAGCACAGATAGCCCATTGTGTAGCTTTGTGCTTAATTCAAAACAACAACAACAACATTAATGTATTACATAACTCAAAGTTACTTTACGTTTAATCTTCAGTTAACAGTAAGTACATAATATAAAGTGTAGTGAACGAATTGCTGGCATTTCTTTTCTCTAAGAAAAAAATGAAATAAAATAATATAAAAGAAAGAAAAATGGAATAAGACTAAGACAGAGAAACAATGTCTTCTAAAACAGTGCGTTAGGAATGAATAATGGTCACATACTCCATCAAAAACAACAAATGTCCGGAGAAGTTGAGATGTCCTTTTTGTCGCTGTGCGAGAAATCCTAAAGAAAAAAACGTTGTTAATCACATATACGTAGACAACTATCATTCTGTGTTCAGGTATGTTGAAGGTTTTTATTGTACATACGCCACGTTTTAGGAATTCCGATTAGGGACATCGATATAACTTATTAAATTTAACAGTGCTTTTGAACAACTGTTATAATTTTCAAACTAATGGAAGTGTGTAAATGACAGTCATGTTTTCACACAAGTCGTACTTTGAGTTCTTTATGAGATCCACTTACATTTTTCCCTCTTTCTTATGTTTGGGAGAACAGGTAATTTGTCGATCACGACTTCTTTTATAAACACAACTATTTTCTTTGACACCTTAAAGGCAAAAACGAATACGTGACACTTTTGTTATTTTAGTCTAGGTCTGTTGCATTAACGTTGGTTTTATTTATAACTTTTACCATATTCATCATACTGTTCTCACTTCAACCGTTCTTATCTGGAGCTTTCAAAGTTCTTTCTATGTTATCGGTGATATATGTCATAGAAACAATGTACTTGTCTGTCAGAAACATTGTTACTTGAATATTTAAGCATCATATCAAGAAGTGAAAAACTGTATATATCGATTAAAGAACGTTTCCCCCCACAATACTGTGGTATTACTTGGTGTGTGTTTTCAAAGAGGTTGAAGCTTATTCTTTGGTTGAATCCACACTGCGTTTGATTAATATGTTCATTAATAAAGCTTGCACATTGTTTCACGTTTTGTCTTCGTGGTTCACAAGAACAACATCAATCTAGAAATGTGACGTACTTATAGCCATTTTTAAAGTGTTTCTTGGGTTTATACATTTTGTTTTCTATTTTTTTCTTAATCGTGCCTTTAGGCTTAAGATTATCTTGTATTAGAAAACTATTCAAGAAAATGATTTTGTGAAGATTTTGACATAAATTATATATATATATATATATATAGTGAGAGTAAACATTAAACTTATTTTAGTGACTGTATATGTGTAGAGTAATAGTTTTTTTCATGTGCACGATATGATAAAATAATGTGAATAGCATAGTGGCTTATAGCAAAGATTAAGGTTATGTGATAAAACAAAAAAAACTCAAAGAAATATGACACATGCATGTGACATTTGTTAATGCTATTCACCTTAGAATGATATAATGATTTGGCTTTATCTAATAAAACACTGTTAAAAACGTTACGGCTGTTTATATACATATTTATCATTCTACAAACATCAGTGTACTTCCTTTAAAATACTCACTACTGTAAAATAGTGAAATATTGCATTAAGGAATGATCGCGTTACATTAGGTTGTGTTGTATCTCTTAATCCATTACAGTTTTTATCGATATTTACATCACAACTACTTCGAAAGTTCGATTCCGAACGAGGTGAAAACAAATATTAGTATAAATGACACATGAAAAAACAACATATATTTATAGAACAAAGAATACTGAAAAAGGTTGAGTTTTTTAATCTACTGTCAAGGATATTAAAAACAGTGTTCCATACCAATCAATACGAAATGTAGAATCCAAAGCAAGATAGAGAATGCAGCTACTGTTGTGATACCACCTTCACCTATTGTTTGTTTATTTAGAACTAAGCATAAAGATACCCAATGGGCGCTTTGTTCTGTAACTGCCACGAATATCGAAACTAGGGTTTTAGTGTTATAAGCCTTCAATCTTGCCGCTGTGCCACTAGGGTTATAGATATCAGAATCCACTATGTTAAAACAATAAATTATTAATATTATAGATAATTATAGCGTTATTCTCTTAATATTTATAAAGAGAAATAGATGTAACAAACTTGGCGGAACGAGAGGTTTTACGACAAAGTAATTTCTCAGGAAGAGGTTGCGACATTGTCACTTACTTAAGTATTTGATTAAAGAGAATGTTTTCGAACCTAAGTTAATGTAATGAATGAGAAGGTTATGATTAATGTCCTAATTAATTATATTCTGAAACAATAACATTACGTTAAGTTAAATAGTAACTCGAGCTGCGAGAATGAAATTGTAAATGGGAAAAGACAAAGACCCAGACAGTTTGCAATATAAAGGATAATTCTATATTTAATTGAAAACAGAGAGGCGTAAATATAAAATGAGGTAGAAATACATAGCAGGTTATAATTGAGAGAAAAGTCTGGCATAGCTCTTCCAACCTGTAGTCACAGGGTTGAGACCAGTCGTAGAAAACACTCGTTTTTTTAACCTTTAATGAGCATTGTAATGTGACGATCAGAGTAGCTTTACAAGTTGTTGGGTGGCGTTAACTACCTGTCTTCTCTTTTGCCTTCCACCTCAAAATTGCTGATGGTTAGTGCAAACAAATACTCTTCGTGCAGCTTGTAACGGATTTGCTATTATATATCTATTTTAATAATCGAAGTTTGTTTAAATTAAATTTATATTTGTAAACGTACATAACTTATACTGTGAAATCTATGTTGTGTAATTTCCGCCTACTCGCTAACGTTGTAAAGATTTTCGAGTGTAAGAATCAACAATATATTTGTGTACGTTGACACTAGTGTTACGCCTGGCATGATCATGTGGTTAAAGCGCTCGACTCGTAATCTGAGAGACACGGGTTTGAACCCCCGTCACACTAAACATGTATGCTCCTTTAGCATTGGAAGCATTATAATGTGATGTTCAATCCCACTATTCGTTGATAAAAGAGTAACTCAAAAGTTGGAGGCGGGTGGTGATGAGTAGCTGCCTTGCCTCTAGTCTTACACTGTAAAATTATGGACGAATAGCGCAGATAGCTCTTGTATAACTTTGCGCGAAATTAAGAAACAAACACTAGCGTTACTTCAGTATTGTTGTGCAGACTGGAATTTCTATAAACTCTCCTCCTGCCTAAAAATGTATCAAACTCAATGCGTCAAGAGATAGTATTTTTTATTGGTTTCCTGCGTTTGATGGTATACTATGAATCTCGGAAGTTATAATTATGATTAACGCTTAGTAATAGGTAACTTAAGATATTTGGCCAGGAACGATTATAAATTTCGAATATTTCAAACCGTTTAATGTCGATGGTTTACATCGGACATTATTATTTTTACGAAAATACTATATAACTTCAGTAGCAAAAAAAAACCTCGACGTATGATAAGCGAAGAACAAAGAACACAAAGCTAGTTAGTTCCCTGTTCAGTAAATTGTAGCTATATCAACTCGAAATTAACCCGCTCATCGTAAACCCTCGATAAGTCATAAAGGGAATTCCAGAGAAGAAAGGAAAATCAATAATGTTTGTAAGTTTCTGAAACTTTTGTACTTAGTTCATTGTTTGTGACAATCATTATTGTAAATAGTGTTATTGTTTGAATATGAAAATATATTTGTATTAAACAATAAATTGTGTGTATCAATTATGTTGGCAAGTATCATTAATTGGATAAAAATCTATCTTTGTTTAAATTTTAACTCTAAATTACAATTTAACTCAAGTCTAAGCGATTTGAAATTGTAATAAGTAACACCAGTACGCTAAAAAATTAATGAAAAATTTAAGATGTGGCATGTTAACATCATGTAAGTTATAAAGGAGTGAAAACAATACGAAACAAGCTTCATGCAAAATTCATCGAACAGACGAACAACTCAGAAAATGAAACATAAACTGAAAGAGATAATTAAATATAAAGAGTAGTTAAAGCGTAAAATATATTTTTAAATCTTGATACCTAAGTTAACCCTAATGGCTTAATTGTATGAGCTTAACATCACTGAAACAAAACTTTTAAGGTTATCTTCTTAGGTTTGTATATGTTTTGTGATGAATTAACAAAAGAATACATATGTTTCTCATCAGCCTTTTAAACACATGTTTGTAAACTATTCATTCATGAATTTGTAGGCTACATAATCTTTAACAACACGCGAGTCTCACAAGCATACAAGATAACCAGAATTAAAACTAAACTTTCAATTAATTATATTAATTACTGCTTGGATTCCATACGTATTTTACATTGAAAATAAGCGATTACAATTTCACCCAATACTTTTTTTGTGTTTTTGGCAAGTGTTGTAACAGACAAAATACAGAGCAGTTTATAAATACATCGATAATGTGACTGCTTATTGATTAAGTACTCTAGACCAAAGATATAAAATATATTTGTTGGTATATGATTATTCATGAATGTGATAATTTTCCATTTAAATGCCTTTCAAAGAAAGAAGCAGAACCCCTCAGTGAACTCAGCAGGTAGCCCGTGTGGTTTCACTATGAGAAAAACACAAGCACACAGAACCAGAAATCATCAGAAAAAAACATACATGAATACTTGCATAGTAAATAATATTTATATGCTATTGTAAAATTAAAACTTATTTTTCTTAAAGCCAAGTAGCTAATGAAGTGTTTCTGTAATTCAGTTATAATTTAAAAAAAAAACAATTACAGAAACCTTCACTTTTAATTTGTTTTCTGTTTCAACGATAATATTAAATGAAAAAGAATGATACAAACCAAACGATCTATTCGTTCATTTCTTAGGGCAAATGGAGACTAATATATTTTAAAATATTTTGAATTATCTAACGATAAGCAGCAAGGTAAGGATATAAACATAATGCAGAATATTTTGAATTAATATAGGTTGAAAGGGAAAAATACAAACAACTCTGTTTTATTACAAAACTGTTGTTTTCCTTCTGCCTTTGTCTCTAAGATATATATTTTTCAACGCTTCTTTTTATTTATTACTGAAAACTCTAGCTTATATTATACCTATTCAAGACTTTTTCGTTTCAGATGTATCTGTAAAGTTTGCTACTATTTTCAATTATGTTTCTCCCTTCTAGATATATATATATATGGGCCAGCTGGAATAAGATAAGAATACAAGTTAGAGCATCAGTAAACAAAGGAGCTGCACGTACTCCCAAGCTCGTAAAGATGTGACCGTTATGTGTACATGCACGTGTGGTCTCTATCTCTATGATATACATTAAAAGAAGCACCCTGCACTACACGATCGCAAATTGCAACAGGATTACACATGAAGAAGAAAATCAAACACATACCCTCTTTACTGTTTCTGTCCATATATATATAGATCTATTTTTTGAGCTATGACGCGAAAACCGTAGGTTAAATTTTCGTTTCTACCTTATATACATAATGCTATTTACATTAATATCACGCTACCAATCTTTATTCTGTTTATTGCATATGTTTCTTCATTTGTACATGTCATTCTAGTTTTCAATTTAATATCTAACTTAGCACATATCCTGAGAGATTTTGATACTGTAACAAGTATCTGTGAAGTAATATTCTGTAAAACATTTTCACATTGTGTAGAGTAGTTTTCGTCTTTTATCAATTTAGATTGTTTTGGGTTGAAATAACAAAAACAAAGTCTTTATAAGGTGACAGAAAAGTATATTAGACACATAACAAGTGTACGAAAAACAGTTATGAGATATTAATGTTTCACGTTCTTCTTCGATGTTTGTTGTAATACATATATTTAACATTAAATATTAATTTTTGTTTGAATTCATCTATCTAACTACCTATCTATCAAATGAATTGTATATAGCTTTAATTTGAACTAAATTGCATGTTTTTTGAGTGTCAAAATGTCGAAAGTGCGAAATTAATTAGTAATACTAATAACTAAAAGTTACGATTTAAATACCGAAATCCGCTGAACTATTGGAAACTAATATGGCAAAAAATTCTCATACACATCAACTTAAACGCACGTTTTTCTTTTACGTTTCTTTTAATTTGTCTATTGTGGCTCAAAGCCAGAGGTGTATAAAAATAACCCAAGATTCCTTTCAACACCAAAACTCATCTATTGGACACTGGACGGTGAGAGACAAACGATTCTCTGCAACATTATCTATACACACACATAAAAACAATTTAAATGTTTCGCGAAGTCTCTCACCGTCCAGCTCAACTAATAGGTTCTAGTATTGTGGGAAAAGCTTCTTGGGCAATGACTTGTGGATGACTAAAGATACACCCCAAACGCTATTTGTACGTACCTAGAAATTTGAGTCGCAATGATTAGATTAAGAAGAAATTAAAAACAAAACAACAAATATATGCAGTTAACTTGACTTTTACAGCCAATTAATTGTTAAATATATTGTATACAAACTTATAAATTCTAACCTGGCTTAAATTTATTTACTTCTTGTAGGAACAAATAAATAAAATATAAAAAATAGTTTTGATTGGAGTGTGATTTGACACAAAGTGAATATTCACGTATCAGACTTAAACTATGTTTCTTAAACTAAATAAATGATGTAATACAGTATTAATATTTTCCGATTTATATATTATTGTTCGTGTCTGTGGTGATTTGGTTGAAACTCTCTTGATATTTTCAACGCTTTAAATGATTTATCAGAAACAAAATGTCCATATTTGACATAAATTGAATACAGTGAAATGTCTTAAACCAAAATGTGAAGGTATGAAATGAACAAAGGTGAGTGTGTAATTGTGTAGAATAGGCTCTTCACTGCAAAGTGCTGTTTTGAGAATAGTATTATATTTCACAAGTGTTTTTGTGTATAATCGTCCCTAATTTTGAACTGATAGGACAGGAGGACTTTTACTAGCTAATATTTTCAATATCTATTGAACTACTGCCCCCCCCCTACTCAATGGCTCAGTGGTAAGCCTGAATGTTTGAAATGTTAGATATATCGAGTTTTGTGACCAAAGCATAGGTAATTAATTGTATAATTTTGTGCTTAACAACAAACAAATCTTAAACTATTTTTGTGGGACGGGGTAGAAAGATTTATTTCTTAATCTTATAGCTCATATAAAAACCCAAAGCGAACATATCGTTTTTTTTTGAGTCAGTGGTCTGTGAATTATGAAATCCTTGATTCAAAGTACGGGCACACTAGCCACTAGATACACCCACCCTGTACTGAACTTCTCTATGTCTGTGTGTATGTATATTTATATATACATATATACACGCGAGTCTCACAAGCATACAAGGTAACCAGAATTAAAACTAAACTTTCAATAGGCTCTAGCATATATTGTTTTGTATATATATACAATTAATTGCATTACACTCATCGTCACGATTTCAGAATTACGACCGAAATTTCTTTGGTTTGTTATATGGATTTAAAGCATCTGTAGTTTTATGCTAAACACATTAAGGTTATCAACTGAATGTAAACAAGAAAAGAATCGCTTTGTATTAATATTTCTAGGAATGAATAACACTATAACAGCTTGTTTTATTTAAATATATTACAACAAAAAAATATTCGCAGTTTCAATGAAGGTTTTGTCAATATTGATTCATGTTTGCTAAAGACTGCCAGTTACGAGCACCAGTTCCCAGTTCATTTCTAGTAGTCAGGCAAAATGAATACAAGATATATAAAAATTGTCTCATCTCAACTCTAAATAATTTGTAAATAAAACTCTATTGGGCAAGTCTAAATAGATGTTGATTAAGTTGACCCATTTACATTTGATCTTTCACGAAATTTAACAAGAAAATAAGAATTTAGAGTTCCAATGGGATTGGCAAGAAAATTACTAGTTTAAAGAAAAATTACAAACACAGAAAACGAATGACATTATATATATGTGTATATGTAACATATCAATAAATAAAGGAGACTGTAATAACATTGTGGCAAAAATGATCATGAGAAGCACTGGGATTCTTAACAAACGTACAAAGATAAAAGTGCTAAAATGCCCTGTAACTGATTTGAATACTACTAATAATTATTCTGCCTTAGAGAGTGTTCTCATTGTATTGTTTTAACACCATCGTTGTTCATAGAAATTACATATTTGTTAAAAATCTCACTTGAGAATATTTCATTTATCTGAGCAGCTCTCTGTAAAACATAAATTAATAATAAAAATAAATCATCACTCCAGAAAATTCAATCTCTAAATATTTAGGGCAGCTCTCTGTTAAAAGCTATAAAAACTGAAATTCCACTTAAGAATAATTAGAATCTCAGTATCTAAGTGGTTCTTTGTAAAATAAATAAATAAAAGATACAATTTTTTCACGAATACTCAGTCTGTCAGTACATTAGCAGACGTTATTTAAAATTCCAACAGAAACATTGCTCAAGAATATTCGGTTCCTTTGCATTTCCCACTTGGTGATAGAGTGACAAGTCTAAGGACTTATACTGCCAAGTATTGGGCTTCGATATACCTGTGGTGGGCAATGCAAGTAGTGCATTCTGTTCTTTTGCGCTCAACAACAAATAAACAAAACTAGGTCATTCAATGATATTTTGTCTCTCCATACCAGAAAAAGGTTTTTATTAAAAAAAATGTTTTCTAGCGCCACAGCAGCATGTTCAAAGACTTACAAAGACAGGAGCCGGGTTTCGATACCCGTTGTGGGCAAAGTACAGATAGTCCATTATATGGCTTTGTGCTTGACTTCAAACAAATAAACAAACAAATCTAATTTTAAAAAGTTATGATGAAAGTAATTTCGTTCGTATATGCGATTAAATAATCTGAAACAATCGTTATCTCGTTTTCACCAATTCGAATTCATGTGAATCTCAAACATGAAATCCCTGGTTACGTCATATCAATTTTCAACAATGATACGATCAAGTTACGTAAAATGCACTAATTTGGTGAGTACTAGAATTAAATCATCAGTTTCAGAAACTTTTCAACGCGGCAATGTGATCAACTTTTGAGCGATAGAAATATTAATTTCAGATACACATGATCTGTAAAATAATGTTTTTTTTTTGGAACAAGTCACTTTTAAACGATGTAGCTTATGAAGACAGTCATGAGCACAACTCCAAACAGATACAAGGCAAACGTTGGTAGCAGTACAAAACAAACCACGTGATTATTTTAGTGTTAATCAATAAACTGAACCTGTTTAACAGAAAAGAAGAGTTTGATGAATTCTTCTTTGCTTCGCAATGTCTTATTTTTTCTTTCTTATATTGAAAAAAATGTGTTCCGTAGGTAGATAGTTTAATGGGTAGAAATATTTCTTTATTCACATAGGTTTGTTTTTTGTTTTTGAATTTCGCGCAAAGCTACTCGAGGGCATATTTGCGCTAGCTGTCCCTAATTTAGCAGTGTAAAACCAGAAGGAAGGGAGCTAGTCATTACCACGCACCGCCAACTCTTGGACTACTCTTTCACCAACGAATAGAGGGATTGACCATTACATTATAACGCCCCCACGGCTGAGAAGGCGGGCATGTTTTGTGCGACCGGGATTCAAACCCGCGATTACGAGTCGAACGCCTTAACACGCTTGACCATGCCAGACCATTTACATTGGTACATAGAACAATAGCTTTATATTTTTAATAGAAAGAATGGCTTTTTAACTTAATCTTCTTACTTGCCAGTTTAATTTAAGACATGTAATATTTTAAAATTTAAGTAGGTTAATTAACATTCTGCTAGGTATCTAGCTAATTAAGCACATTTTACCTCAACTTTATAACCGCGTAATGTTTTAGTTTACTTGTGTTTATGTAATGATATGATATTGTAAATATTTAGTTGATATTGGTTAAAAACTAATTTTATTATGAAACGCAGAGCAAGTGTGTTAGTGTTAAACTTGTACCTTACAAAGCTAAAATCAGGTGTTTGATTCCCTCTAGTGAATAGAGCGCATTATGCAGAAAGAACATTATGTAGCTCTGCGAAAACAAACTAGCAGTACAGAAATTGTAAAGGTTTCGTATCTATGACTTTTGATACTGTCACTAGATGTCGTTAGGTCCTGAATCAATTACAGTAACTGAACAGTATCTTGCACGTTTATGAACAACGTTTCGCTGAAAGAGCTTGAGGTGCAGTAAGTAAACGGAATAAAAATATTCGCTTTTAGCTTTGTGAAAATGATCTCGTAAGAAAGTTTGGATATGGTATGGGGCATAACGAAACCAACACACATACACACAGACATATATATACAACAAAATCGCCCCCCCCAGTGGCTCAGCGGTATGTCTGCGGACTTACACGCTAAAATCCGGGTTTCGATACCCGTGGTGGGTAGAGCACAGATAGCCCATTGTGTAGCTTTGTTCTTAATTCAAAACAACAACTATAATAAAATTAGCCAAGAGAAAACTTATATGCGTGTACGTAAAAAGTAAATGGTAATCTTATTTTGCCTGCTTTATTATTTTTACCAGTATAATACCTGTCGTACAAAACAGCTTATGCCATAATTTATAGGTGTTTATGTTTGCCACAAACTTTACACATGGAAAAAGGTATCAATCCTTATAAGTTATAACAAACCGTAGGAATAAACGTTAAATACAAAATAAATTGTATATAAGGCGTCATAATGTTGTAGATTTAGTATCAGGAACCTGTCAGTAAACTTATAATTTATCTTCTCTTACAAACTCAACAGATATAAGAGATGCGTTGTTTGATATATTTAATCCTTGACCTATAGAACCATGTTCAAACCATCTTTGAATGGACCATTAATTAACCGAAGAGAATATAAATGAATCTATTCCTTAGCACATGCATGTAAAGAAAGCTAACTTTATGGAACACGATTAGTAACTTGATACGAAAATAGAGAGAAAGATCAAATGAGATGTTCTAAGACAGCTTTAGATAGAGCATTGTAAATAAAAACTTAAAACATACGTAAGTTCTGGTGTTTCATAAACTTTAATACATAGCTAACTAAAAAAGAAACATTTCTCAAACATTATAAAAAGAAGACACTCGTATTTTTAATCTCGACAAAATAGTTTGTTTTTGAATTTTGCGCAAGGTTACACGAGAGCTATCTGTGCTAGCCGTCCCTAATTTAGCAGTGTAAGACTAGAGGGAAGGCAGCTAGTCAACATCACCCACCGTCTACTCTTGGACTACTCTTTAACCAACAAATAGTGTGATTGATCGTAACATTATAACGCCACCACTGCTGAAAAAGTGAGCATGTTTGATGTGACGGGGATTCTAACCCGCGACCTTCGCAGTACGAGTCAACCACCTAGCTAATCGAGCCAATAAAGAAGAAATCGTTGAGAATAGGAGAACTTCAATATTTATCACTTTTCACAAGTTAAATGAATGTATCAAACTCTATCGTGAATGTACAATAAAATCTTCACAGTTTTGTTTCATAAAATGAATGTAAAACGCAAAAACTGTGAATCTTAATACCAGATTTGTATTTTAACTATTCTACAACTTCACTCTCCCAAAAAATTCTTTGGACACAGATCTTTGAAGAATTTTGAAAACATGTAATGAAATATTCATACAAGTTGTTATTTAAAAAAAAAATAATATCCTTTGAAAAAGGGAAATCTGACACATTCACAACACAAAATAATTTGGATTCTCCAAAACAAACCCTGTAAGGAGATCAAATATTATATTTCATAATTTTTTATTAGATCAATAATTACAATAGAGTTTTTGACTTAAGGAATCTAGTTATTTGCTCTTGACGTCTATATAATGTTAGTTGTTAGAACTACAAACGTAGTTTATCCCTGTATATTTAATTATTTAAATTTTAACAAATTCAATACTATTTCTAATGCATGAAGACACAATAATTATTTATATTTTTAATACAACACTTACTCTCTAACTCCACTAGAAACTGCCTTTGATATTTTCGTTGTTTTACTCTGTGAAATACGTTGTCTAATTAATAGCTTTGACTGTTTTAAAACAGATTATAGGCACGTTCAAGTCGCAATCACGAGACTATTTTGCCAACAAATATAATTTCAGTGATTTTATTATAAAATTACGTTATTAGGTCCCTAACTTAACACATTTTTTTTTCTAAATTTATAACTAATAAAGAAAATCAGATAAATGGATATGTAACAACTCTTCTTGGCAAACAAAGCTGAATGCTTTAACATTATTTACTTTCAAGGAGAATTATAATAATTGCTATATTAATAAATTGTTGTTTTTTGTTGTTTTGAATTAAGCACAAAGCTACACAATGGGCTATCTGTGCTCTGCTCGCCACGGGTATCGAAACCCGGATTTTAGCGTGTAAGTCCGCAGACATACCGCTGAGCCACTGGGGGGCTATATTAATAAAACCGGCCAATATTACAGTACAACTTCAGGGTTACGAATGGAGTATTTCGTAGTAACAAAACTTTATAAGTCACTCAGGATCATTATAGTAACAGTGACGATCCCTAACCAGCATTTTTTAAAACACTTTTCGCAAATACCTCCATTAGATATAAGTCGATATAAGTTACATTTTTCTAAATGGTTTGTGTATAGTGACTGAACCTTACGTATTACCGCCTGTAGTTGCGTCTATAACTCACATTAAATGATAAATCACTTTTTAATGAATTGTTTGAAAGGTTAATTGGCCTATGGTGCATAACGTCACATTTAGTTGTCAATGAGTTTTGTACAGTGTTGTATGTTGTATAGTTTTGCTTCAAACATGGAAATATAATACCTAAAGATCAAGCAAAAAGAACACTCACTGAAAACATTTCATAAAATGTCAACTTTATACCCAAGCCTTAAGTTGTCCCCAAAGTAACATTTCTTGTAGAATTGCACCAAATGACCCAGAAACGCAGCGTACCCTTTACAGCTCTGTTCCAGGCACATGGTTTTAGCTCATCTTTAGCGACAGCAACCTAAGTTTGGTGTAGGTAAGAACAATAAAATAAAACTATATGTGTCAAAAAAAGTTGTAAACTTTATTCAAGAGTTAAGATCTGTATGGTTCCCAAACTTTTATATTGCGTACACTCAATCAGATCTTTGAGCCAGCTGCATATGCCTGAAGTATATAGTTTGTAGAAAAAAAGGAGTATTTTTAAATAAAAAAATAACCAAAGATTAAGTCAGCAATGCTCGAACGTCAGTAGCTGTTTAGAAAAATCCATAATATTAGAGTGAGAGTCTTAAATGTAAAGTTGTTTTACCAATGAATTAATTCTTTGTCTTTTAAAGGAAATTAAAAAAATGCTTTGAGCCTTTATAGATGTAGAATATTTGTTTTCTCCTAGCACTAAGTAAGAAGTCCAACTATTTAAAAAACAGCAACAAAAATCAAACATTTAAACTATATTAGTTTCTTGATTCTGAAAAATGTTGAAAAAGTTAAAAAATTAAAAAAAATATTGTTTAAAGTCAGAGATAATATAAAATACTATAATAAATAAAATAATACTATAAATAACTATAGAGTTTTAATTACTGATTTCAAAAGCAAAGTATTAGAAGTACAGCTTCTAACACTTAAGAATTTCTCACAAAACTGCACCAGGGCTATACGCGCATAATGATCCCTTACTTTGAATTATGGCCACATGATTAGGGCAGTCTACTCGTAATATGATGGTCGTGGGCTCGAATTCCTGACCCATTAAACATGCTCGCCCTTTTGTGAGTGCGTTATAATGTGACAGTGAATTACACTATTTGTTGGTAGCCCAAGAGTTGGCGGAAGGTGGTGATGACTAATTTCCTTCCCTTTAGCCTTTCACCACTAAAGTAGAGACGGCTAGCGCAGATAGATCTTGTGTAGCTTTGCTCGAAATGTAAAAAACAAACAAAGTGGAATTTGACCGTTGCTCTTATGTTAGGGACTTAGGGACAAGTATATATGTTTTTAAAGTGTAGTTCAGTCCACTTGAACTCAAACACAAGATTAAGAACACAATTGTTGTGAAAGGTACACAGTTAACGTCACTTATTTTGCTCAGCGAAGGGTATTCACGAACAAAGATAATAAGTTCTTTTGTTCAGACCATAGACATTAGCTCACATATCTTGAAATCGGAGTTTTCATTTGGTCAAAGTATGGGCTTTGTTATCCAATATGAGAAAATATATTATTATTTTCAATCTTTATCGCTGTAGATAGAACAAAGACTAATGAGCTTAAGCTAAGTGGAAAGCAAGATAGTCTTCAAACTATCCAATCCGTCGACTTGACCTGCATGCTTTTGTATGAATACTCGTTTCATTCTCCATCTCCATGAGGTATGTGATGGTTGAACGGGTATATCATGGAAGCAACTTGTGTGAACTTGATTTGTGTCACTTTTCTAGGTACGTGCATTTTTGATGATGTTGTTTGCTGTTGTCTGCGACTCATGGACGACTTATGCCACTGATACTTGTGCTCATGTTTTCTCACCTGTTACAACACGTCGCATTTTGCTTGCAAAAACTTGACACGACTTGTTGTAGGTCTCTTTTATAATGGTTCTGGTGACTCTGATAGGTCAATATTTATTTGTTTCGCAACACCATTAAATACAAAGTATACAACTGTTTCATAAATTCTAAATCCCTGGAATGAATATGTCTTTATAGCATTTTTTTTTTTTGCAAAGGAAAGGACTGTTATATATTCTTCCTATGGCGATTAGTTTTTGGTAACATCACATTATCTATGACAAACAATGACCGACACGTGTGAAATGTCATTTCAAACAAAACGGGATTAAGTTTTTGTTTTCGTCGAGACAAGGAAGATTAAAATTCTGAGCCAAAGAAATGTTGTTTTACAGTTATCAGCTTAACTTAATAATGTTTATTAAACTTATCAGTAATTTCTTTAACTATTTGAGTTTGATGTAAGAAATTTAATATTATAGTTTCTTAAAAACGATAGCGAAAAAATATTCTACAGTATTTCAAATAAGAAAATATACTTTAATCTCTCTATTTGTTGTATTCTAAATTAAAAATTAATTATAAATTTAGACTCCTGGGAAGGTAAGTTTAATTAAGGTAGTTCAGTTAATGTTGAGCACGTGCATTCAGTTCCACGTGCTTTCCATATTCGTCCATTAGTGACAGCTTAGAACTGCTACTTCTAACATAGTGATATTAATTAAACTAGAATCGTGAATGTTGAATGTAATTAACTTAACGCGTTCATTAAAATATAAAGAGACGTTAATTTCCTAAAGGATGGAATCTAATGCAACAGAAAATGTTCATGTGTTTGTTTTATCTGATTTTAACACTGATTCCTTTCGGTGAATAACATGTTTTTGTGTTGTTTGTTTTTAAAACAACAACAAAAATTATTTAAACCAGAAAATTACCATTTTAGTTATTCATCTCGTACCATCACTGTATCTTTACAGTTTCACTTAGATCGTAAATTTACAGTGTTTATCATTATGTGAATACAATAACGTGTAAGGTGATTTTTTTTTGTACTTTTATGGAAAATTTTGTATAATACACTCAAACAAGAAATCACTTTCAAAATAACACTTTACTAAGACAGTCTCTTGAATAACTACATAATTTACTACTCAGTAATAATGGAATTAACAGTAATTTCCAAGTTAGGTGAGAGATAGTTATTTGTTATGGGATAATACTATTAAAAAGAATTGATGACTTACGTTTAATTTGTTATAGAGGAAAGGAACTACTGGCTGACAAAACAACTGATAAAAAACGTAAAAGTTTTTATGGGTAAAAACTGTATATTAATTACTGGTCACAAAACACTGTTAGTTAACTCTGAGTTGTTATATAGAAATAAACTGTCTATAAAGCGATTTTGAGTAGCACTAAATTTCAGTGACAAACCTTTTTACTGCATCATCAAGCTGTCTCATAGACTTCGAAAGATAAATGAACATGAAAGTTATTTGAATGTAAGTGCAAATTACTGTTTTATTCCATACATTATAATAACACCTACAATCAATTTTTATATTACCAAATATGTATACAGACATTTTTGATTGTTGAAAACCAAATAAATAAATAAAAATTAAATTGTTTACATCAGTAAAAAGAATATTAAAACTTAAAGTATCAACATCTTTCGATATTGCTTTATTAGTAGTGGGAACAATATATTGAATAATATAGGTTAATTTTATACTTGTGGTTTTTACAAAACTCGGTATAAATATTGCCACCAAAAACACACACAAATGAATGACCAATTTATCTTTAAGCATACCAGTAACCCAATAGTAATCATTCAGGTTGCTATTAAAGTTATATTTCTATAACTCATCTGTTGCTAATAATTCTGTAACCATCAAAAGGATAGAATCGTGCCCTCCAGTGGCTCAGCGGTATGTCTGCGACTTACACGCGAAAATTCGGGTTTCGATACTCGTGGTGGGCAGAGCACAGATAGCCTATTGTGTAGCCTTTTGCTTAATTCAAAACAACAACAGCATAGAATCGTAAGCAACTTCGTTCATAAATGGTTTATTAAGATGTGTTTAAATGTGTGTAATTTATACGAACCTATCAGTAACTGTAGCATTACATAAATATTAATACACAAATTTACTGAAGCTATATGTCAATTTTCTGGACATGCATTGATGTTTTCTGGGCAAGTACAATGTTGTTTTGCTGTAAGAAGACTCATCAAGACGCATGTTTTCCTACACTTCTGAGTAGTAATATGGGATAAACGTTATTTATGAAGCTACAAGACTTTTTACTTGGAACAATTTTGGAAGCAGATATTCTTATCAAAGTAAAAACAATTTTTCAGACATATTAAAACCCACAAAATATGCCTTATATCATCCAAGATAAAAAGATTCCGGTTTCTAATCTTCAAGTTGACATAACTGTTGTATAATATTGATATATATGACTTATAAAAACAGTTTGTTTTATGTATTTTATATATCTATATTATAGCTATATTATTAAACACATAATTACACAACAGGATCTCTATGCTGTGCTTACCGTGGGTATCGTGCCTAAGTTTCAGCGTCATAAGTTTGCAAGCTTTCAGTGAGCCCCTGGGAAGGCTTTGACAGAAACTATATAGGTATGCATTTAATTTATTTTTGTCGGCCACAGTTATTATCAGTTTAGCCTTTCTCAATGTATAAAAACAAGATACATATTTTTATAAAACGTTAAATGTAAAACTAGCTTCAGTACTTTAAAGGTTTTTAATTTGTGGATAATAAATTGAGATTAGCTTCTACCTGACCTACTGTAATCAAATCACTGATTTGCTATAACTACAAAATGCGGATCATTGTAAAAGGTGATCTCTGAAACATCTGTGGAAAATTTTTATTTTTAGCTGATGATTCATTTGTTTATTGACAAAAACAAAGTTAGACAATATACTGTATGTGCTGTAGCTAGCTATCGCGGGTATCAAAACCCAATATGAAGCGTTATACACCCTCAGAACTCCCATTGAGCTAATGGAAGATAAGATGTATTTAGTTTCTTTTTTTATATTCCAAATTATTACGGAAGTTTGTATGACCTTGATGCTATGTTCTGTGTAATGCGATATTTAAAAAAACATTTCTAATATAAAAATTAAGAAAGGTTTTGAAGTCTTTTTGTGGTGTAGTAATAAAGTTTTCTTCTCTTTTCTAGAATAGACTGATTGTCAATAATGTCTATAGCAGTGGTGGCAAACAGCAATAGTTCCAGATGACATAACATTGTAACATTTCAGTGATTGGATCGGAAACATAAAACCCAATAGAGTGAAGTATCATTGAGTGGGTAATGGCCCATAACGAGATAACAGAGGCCTTATGTAGGTCCATGTGAGAGAATTATAGAAGAACGCAGTTACGATTCTTAATCAACCAACCTCCGAACTGCAATCCTCTCAAAAATACAAAAACCGAAAACACAAGTATATGTGTAGCTCGTTTCAAATCTTGTTTGTGAAAAGGGCTTTTAACGAGGCGTGAAATGTAAACTTTTGACTTATATCTAAAACTTTGGTCGTGATTGAAAATGAACGAAGGGTATTGTGTTCCTCGTAATAACAAATGATTCAGGAACAACAAACAAAGGTTAGACGTTCCAGCCGAGTAACTGAACCGGGTAATTAGTTTACAAAAATAATAAAAATTATTCTAACAAACAAAGTGCAACAAAAATCTTTGCTGTTTTTGTAAATATCAGCCTTCGAGAACAAATTATTGATATACTGACTTCTAAAGTAGTTCAGAAAATAAAAATAATTTATTGTAATTATTTGTTTACGAATTTTTACACAAAACTATAAAATATTCTCCCACATCAAGCTTTAAATGAGTGAATCAATCCCTTAGCAGGGATGGTGCTTGGTAGGCTGTTGATGAGAGATTACCTCCTTTTTGGTCAATAGTTCAATATTAGCATTCTTTGCCGTAAATACAAAACACTGATATGTTAAACTCCAGGATGGTTTGAATTTAAAATCATGAAAAAGGTTTAGGTCCCATTTCGTAAGTGTTGGTAATGTTAACTCTACGTTTTAATTAAATATAATTTGAAAATGTTTGGAGAATTAGCTCTTAAGAGATTCTCATCACAAATTTTATAAAGAGTTATTAAACTACTGCATAATACACAAACTATTTAGTGTTTATTTTAAATGTGAATTGATTCTTAAACTTCAATTATATTTCTTATTTACGATATATATAAAGAAATATTTTTATATACATAAATAATTATGCATTGAATTTCTAAAGTGCATAGACTGCGTCTTTCTCAAGTTATTTTAACACCATAAATTTGTGACATTTTTTGTAATTTTTGTTTGAACTGTTTACAGTATGGAAGAATTAAAAGTAAATTTGATATATACGCAACAAAAAAGAATAATAATTACGCAATAATTTTGTTAGATAATTATTTATCAACTTCATCTATCATGGTCAGTTCCATATTAACTGAACAAAAATTGTTCTGTGATGTTAAGACAATCAAAATATAATTTAAAAAACAATAAGATAATATTTTTTAAAAATAAATGTATTTTAAGAGATATTATGAGTATATAAATTATTGTCATCGCTTTCTGATCTTAAGTTTGATATAATAATCAAATTTAAAAATACCTTAGATAATTTAAAACATTCCAACTATTCTCCCCCCCTCAGTGGCTCAGCGGTATGTCTGCGGACTTACACGCTAAAATCCGGATTTCGATACCAGTGGGGCGCAGAGCATAGATATCCTATTGTGTAGCTTTATGCTTAATTCAAAACAACAACAACAACATCCAAATATTCCGGTAATTTGGTTACTAATTTATTATGTTCGAAAGAGGTCAGTTGTTATTTTATTAACTGCTCCCTTATCTGGTTTATATGTGATAAATATCAGATAAGAGAACAGTTAATACAATATCTTCTCTTACATTTACCCGATAAAAGCAAATTATATTTAATAACAATATTTTACTTAATTTTGAATAACTAATATTAACTTTTTTAATTTTATAACAGTTATTCTTTTGTAGACTCGAAAATGTTGTTGTTTTGAATTAAGCACAAAGCTACACAATGGGCAATTTGTGCTCTGCACACCCGGTTTTTAGCGCTGTAAGTCCACAGACATACCGCTAAGCCACAGGGGAGCAACTCGAAAATAAGGGATACTTCTCAACAGAGACTGACTTCAAAAGAATCAAGAACTTAACTTGGAATAGTTAATACAGATATCTTGCTGCAGAACTAAATATCAAGCCTTTGCATTAAACTCAATGTGGTATTGTGTTATACTCCCCATCTAAGAGTCGCGGGTTCGAATCCCCATCCTATCAAACATGCTCGCCCTTTCAGCCGTAAAGACGTTTTAAAGTCACGGTTAATCCCACTATTCATTGGTAAAAGAGTAGTATAAGAATTGGAGGTGAATGATGATGACTAGCTACTTTTCCTTTCTTTTGTTGCTAAATTAGGGACGGCTAGAGCAGATATTTCTCGTGTAGCTTTACGCAAAATTCAAACCTAGCCCGTATTGTGTATCTTGTTACTGCAAAAATAGAATCGTACATGCGATATGAGATTGATAATCAAATCAACTATTTTGTAGCCCAAGAGTTGGCAGAAGGTGCTATTGATTGGCTAGCTTTCATTTAATCGGTTAGTTCAAAACTTAGGACAGCTATTCAGCTAGCCCATTGTTTAACTTCATACAGAACTTCTAATACACATTCAAGTTGGTTTTTTTCTCTTAGGAATAATACAAAAGATTGAATAAGTTATATGAAAACGTTTTTGAAAATCAAGTCAGTAGGTTACGCGACAACCACAACCGATATAAAGACGAGGTGTAAAAGGATGTATTGAAACTAAATTTTAAAATTGTTTATGTAAATAGTGTGATGCCGTCAAAAACTACTCGCTTTCGGAAAGGATGTGTAACAGACACACAAATATAAAATGTTCGTTCACTCAAACCATTAAAATATGTTTAAGACTGGATAATTATAATTACCAAGACTAGGATATACCTTGTACTTCATGGCATTTGAAACATAAATAATATGGATTAACTAGGGGCTAAGAATCATTCAAAAAGAGATCTGCTATAAGTTGTACCTCAGCCGTGGTAAGAACAACAACAACGTGTGACGTTTTGAAATATTTAAGAATACATAAACACAAACGTTAGTAAATTGTTTCTACGTCCCAAAAAATAGTGTGACAATAATCGTGAAAAATAACAGCCTGGAAACGAGGTCAACAGAGTATGGCTCGTTAACACAAGTCTCTCAGTCATATGTCTGGTTCAATCGTCATATACTTCAATCATGTTTCATTATTTACGTTATTATACAAGAAAACATACCAGTCAAAATGTCTGATGTAACGTTTGAATTTTTATGTAATACAACTATTGAAATTAACGCTGGGAAATCATCGTTTTTGTATGTTAGATTGACATTAGAAAGCATGCAGATACGAATGGTGTGATTTGGAAACGAAATTCTTACAACTCTTCCTTTTTGAGTAAAAAATATACTAAAAGAATATTGTTAAAGTCCACGGTCGTTGGATGAGTGACTGAATGTAATAACGCGTACTATAAGAACGTGGTGAGGGTCCAAAGTCCTTTAAACATAACACACTCAGTGACCACTTTATTAGGTACACCTGATCTTTAATACAAATAAGGGCCTGGCATGGCCGAGCGCGTTAAGGCATGCACTCGTAATCCGAGGGTCGCGGGTTCGCGCCCGCGTCGCGCTAAACATGCTCGCCATCCCAGCCGTGGGGGTGTATAATGTGACGGTCAATCACACTATTCGTTGGTAAAAGAGTAGCCCAAGAGTTGGCGGTGGGTGGTGATGACTAGCTGCCTTCCCTCTAGTCTTACACTGCAAAATTAGGGACGGCTAGCACAGATAGCCCTCGAGAAACTTTGTGCGAAATTCTAAAACAAACTAATACAAATAATCAAACAGCGAATTATGTGGCCGCGACTTAATATAAAAAGCATGTGGACATGGTCAAGAAGCTCAGTTGTTGTTCGACTAGACATCAGAATGGAGAAGATGCGTAATCCAAGCGACTTTGACCGTCTAATGATGGTTGGGTCCTAGAGGTGGTGGTTCCAGCATCTCAGAAACTGTTAATTTCCTGCGATTTTCATGTACTATAGTCTTTAGAGTTTGCAAAAAATTGTACGAAAGCAAAAAATATCCAGTGAGCGGCAGTTTTCTGGGCGAAAACACCTTGTTAATTAGAGAGGGCAGAGGAGAATAACCTCAATCTTCCAAATATATCTCAGGACTGCTGTTATGAGTATTAACACTTACTAATAAAACAGAAAACAACGTTTCGACCTTTGTAGGTCATCTTCAGGTTAACAAACAAAAAAGGTCGAAACGTTGTTCTCTGCTTTATTAGTAAAAGAGTTGATACCGATACCAGCCGTCCTGAGATGGGTTTTTACTACAATGGGTTTCTAGTTATCATGAATCACAGTCTCGTTCAAGATGACAGGAAGACCATAAATACTCAAATAACTACTATTTACAACAGTGTGTGCAGAAGAGCATCTCCGTCGAAACTTCAAGCAGGTGGGCTACAGCAACAGAAGACCACTCCGGGCTCCACACCCTAAGAAGATGAGGCTGCAGAGTGCACAGGATTACGAAAACTGGACGACTAAAAATTGGAAAAAAGTCGCCTTGTCTGATAACTCTTGATTTCTGCTGCGACATGCGATGTTAGGGTCAATATTTTACGTATACAGCATGAATTTATGGATTCATCCTGCATTGTGTCAATAGTATAGGCTGGTGGTGATGTAATGGTGTGGTGTGGTGACTGTTTCTTTGCGCACATTAGGCCCCTTAATACCAGTTGAGTATCATGTGAATGCACAGAGTACCTGAGCATTGATGCTGACTATGTGCATCTATTTATGGCCACAGTCTCTCCGTTCTCAAATGGCTACTTCCAGCAGGATAATGCACCGTGTCACAAAGTACACATCATCTCAAGCTGGTTCCACAAACATTACAGTGACTTCACTGTACTCTAATGACCTTCACAGTCCCCAGATCTCAATCCAATACAGCATCTGTAGAATGAGGTGGAAAGAGAAGTTCGCAGCATGTATATGTGGCTAGCATGGACCAAAATCCCTAAAGAATGTTTCCAGCATCTTGTTGGATCCATGTAACGAAGAGGTAAAGAGGTAAAAGGTGGTACTTTCCGCTTCTAGATAGGTGTAAACAATAAGTGGCCATTGAGTGTATATTCAACCTCTATGGTTGTTCAACAAATTTTGTTGGTGAACTTCAAATTTTATATGTCTAGATAAATAAAGGACTAATTTTTTACACTGTTAATGCGATTAAATGACAACGTAATTATCATTTAGTGGGGAACTAATTATAGAATAACTTACTGACATAATTTTTTCCCTAAGTAATCATATACATATTTAAAAATTAGTTTATCATTTAACGTTAAAATGTCAATCTGAAGCGTCTCTTGAATGATATTTTTAAAATTTAGAGAATAAAATTTTATGTAATTTTACATATTACAAAATAAATACAGTGTTTATCTTAATAACATATCAACATACCTTCTCAAGAGAAAGACATATATCACTCATATTTAACTGGCACGTAAAAAATTGTTTTAAGCATCCAGATAAAATTTTTATTTTAGTAATGATCATTTAAGAAAGGAGTAAAGCAAAACTGATAGTGATCACCCATTATGCACACAATAATCATGGACTTATGGTTTATTACTTGATTGCTAAAACTTAGCAACGATTGGATTGAAACTGGTTACTTTGTATATTGAGCAACGTTGACGGAACCGAAACTGAATAATATTTGTAGGCATTTGTAATCAGTTAAATTGTGTAAAGTACTCTATAAATACTAAATTTCGTATAGAGATGTTTCGAATACTCCACATAACGTATCATGTCACTGACTTGACTTGAATTATCTGCAGATATTCAATATCTATAGGATTAGTTTTGAATGTCACTTATCAGACATTAACTATCGAATAAATTGGCATATAACAATCTGTTCATCATCTATGACAACTAAATTTTTATATTTACATTTTAGCCTTTCAAGTTGACTGAGTAGGTAAATGTCACGTTGCAAGCCATTTCCACTATGTAATGGTTATCTACAGACACTAGTTATTAACTGAATTGGTATTTGCCACTTTCTAAGTGTCAAACCTCAGTTAAAAAACTAAGTTACTTTACTGGCAATGCTCACGTTGTAGTCATTCAATGCTTTAAAGGACTGACATTTGATGTTATATGCCTAACATCATACTGGTGAATTAGTATTTGTCAATAGGTAGGTAATAAATGTCTGTTAGGTTCTTACTACTCACTTAAAAGAACTCCATAGTTAACTGGTAGTACACAGATACTGAATTTCACCATGTAGAAAATTACCAATTCATATCAAACAGATATTTCAATCTCACTTAACGAATGATATGTGAGCTGCCTCAAGTAGATTACAATGATTTTGTTACTTTATTCATATTGAAATATATTGAACTGTCACAAGTCACTTTATACACACTAAATGTCGAATAAGTTAAAAATGGCATTTTTATACATAAATTTTGATTGAATTGGTTTTCTTAAGCCTGTAAACCATTTCATCCTCATTGAATGATATGCTGTTATGCGGGAATTGAATGTAGATTGGATAAGCAGTGATTACTCAGAAATTAAGTCAATTGAATGGAGTCAATTCACTTTATAAGTATCAAATGTTTAATGCATTGTATTAGGTCCTATATCAATAAGTAATAAAAACTGTGTTTATATTGATTAATCGGAAGGTAATGAATGTCGATTGCAATGCCATTAACCAGTCTGTAAAGTCTGATGTTGACGGACTGGTGTTGGTCGTTTTATATTTACTGAACATCATTAGTATTGTTTTTTTCATAATTCTGTTCAAACCGAGTAGCCAGGATTAGTATTTGTAACTTCCCTTCTGGTCATGTAATATTGGGTGTTTATACGATTTGGTATGGGTCACTCTATAAACTAAATTATCCATGGAATATGAGTCGGTAACGAAGTAGATACTTACTCTCAACTAAAAGGCATCGGTCACTTAGATTCAATTGGACATCTCATAATCATTTTATAGACTATTTCCTTTATGTAAAAAAGATTGACACGTGTCACACTGTAGTTACCTCACATCGATTAATTTTGTAATTTTTCAATTTCTCACATTAAAATTTAATCGGATTATTACATTTCACTTTTTGGATATTGAAATTTGTAGGAATTGGTATTTATGATACCATAAGTAATTTCATATTGATCGAATTAGAAAAGGTCATTTTATAGTCACTAAAGGCCAATAAAAGTAGTACAAATCATTATACAGACAATGAATATTGAGTGAATTTGATTCCTTTTGTTACTCTACATTGTTCTTGAGTTAAAATAAACAATCAGTTTTCCATACCATGATAACTGAAGAGATAGTGAACATTCTATGACGAAAGGGACCTGGAAGACAACTCGGAATAGTCAGAAACTTTTGTTTTTTTTTCACCCCGTAAGTGTTGAATGAATTGCTACTAGCCAATGTTTACGATATGCCACCGATTAGGCACTAAATAGACGCTGGATGCTGATTGCTATTAACCATTCTATAAACACTTATAAATACTAATTCCATCAATCGTTTGACTACCTCGTTTTTCAATATTCCACTTCAACTGGGATAGTCCAGATATCCTTTGAAACACTTTATTTCGAATCACGTGTCTGTCAACTATAAAAAATATCCAAAATGTAACAAACATGAAGACCATGAACCTTCGTAATTCAGCTAGATTACAGTATCCAGGTGAACAAAACTCGACAATGAAGACCCCTTGTCTAAAGACTGAATTTATCACTGTTATATAATATAGTAGATCATAGCACGATCAGGTGATCAGGAGTATAATATCGTTATGGAATGGAATTGATAATGAGCCCTTCAGGAGGTTAAATCCTCTTCTGAATGATCCTGTTATGGTATGTATTCTTACAATATCACATTGCATTTTCACGTATTAAAATCGTCTCTGATTTGCAGGGAAAATGGAATCTGTCGGGTGATTAAATTAAAAAAAAAATCAATTCTTATAACTGGGAGGTTTCTTTTCAATGAAGCAACAAGATTAGAATGTAACTTCGAATAGGCACTACCGTATAGGTGTGACAAAAAAGCTCCAGAGTTGGCAGTGGGTGGTAATGACTAGCTGCCTTCCCTCAAGTCTTACACTACTAAATTAGGGACGGCTAGCGCATATAGCCCTCGTGTAGCTTTACGCGAAATTCAAAACAAACCATACAAAAGAGGGTTTTTATTAACGAATATTTTTTATTACAAAGCTGGTTATATTCAAGAATCAGACAGTCAGTGAATGATAATTCAAGATAAATGATGGGTTCATGAAATGTCAAAAATTTAATTACTTTTCGTATGTCCCAAGAATTGTCCTTCCTTGGTTATTATTGAAAATAGGGGCATACAAGAAAAAAAAACCTCAATTACTAAACTGACATTCAAAAGATTATTTTTCTATCTTTGTTTTTATCCTTATTATCTAAAAAATTGTTTTGACGTGAGGATTCCATTTGTCCAAACACCACATGAAACCAGCAGTTATTGGTCTTTATTTGGCACGTTTCGTATTGGCAAGTGGCTTTTTGTTTTTGTGAGCGAGACGTGTAAATCATTTGAGGAAAAGCCCTGGCGCTACCAAACACAGCCGATAAATCAATTTCTAACGTCAGTTTCACGCTTTCGGGCGGCTCTGATGTTGTATATTTAATTTCATTGATCCAAAGCAATATTTTAAACCAGTGTGCTAATGACGAAGAAAAAATTATTAAACGTTCCATCAGATGACTTATTTGGTTTTAAAAAATTCATGTATTATCTCGGATATTATGACAATATAGTATAATAATTAAGAAAGTGTACTTAATAAGTCAAGTATGTAAACCTTAGATAACTATTGTGTAGTTATACTGCTTTGAATAATATCAATAAATTGCCATGTTGCATAGTTTTAAAATGTATGTGAATTGCTAATAGAAACATTTTCAAGATAATATGAGTTGATTTTAGTTGTTGCGTGATTTAAAATCTTTGCACAAAGGTACACATTTGCTGTTTGCACATAACTGCCAGTACTTTCGAGGTAGGAAGCTATTCAACAGAATCCAGTGACAACACTTGGGGGTACTCTTGTATAACAGTCACTTATATATCCACGACCCAAAATTGCAGAGTTTGCGCTAACCACTAGACTCCGATTGTCTCTATTTACAAATTCATAGTCAGGTTATTTGCTGTACAACATATGATAGTTTTTATTTGTTAATTTTACATTCCAGTTATATGATTTTAGTCAGAAATAAAACATAATAATGTGCACCACCTATGGCTCAGCAGCAGGTTTGTGAACTTATTACAATAAAAAGAATGTTTCAATACCAGAGCGCAGATAGTCCATCGTGTTTGTGTATTTCTTATAGCAAACCACGTCGACCTATCTGTTTTATTTACCGTGGAGAAACAAACTCCTGATTTGAACTTTGTGACTTATCGCTGTCCCAGAAAGAAACAGTTTGCTGTGTAGTTTTGCAGTTAACAATGAAAAGACTCAATTCGAAGCTGCATTTGTTTATTTAAGGGAATTATAAACAAACAGTTTAAAGGGATAATTCAATATAATTAATAAACCTAAACGGAAGATATTTTGCAAAAAGAACAAGCACTTAATGCATTACGAGACATTCATTTTTATATCGAAACATTTCGTTCTTATGTAAGTAATGATCACCAGATTCGTCATATAGTACGGTAGCATTCATAAGAATTTATACTAAAGAAACCTAAGATTACTATAACAAACTTTACAGCATTTTAATCAACCAGGTCTTTTCTGTATCGTGGCAACGTGACAGTGAAAGATGTTATTTGCTCAATCCTGTGTCTTGGCAACATCTTTAATATTAGATAGTTCCAGCTCTTCTCTGTATCATAGGAAAACTAGTTAATTAAACTGAACGATCTTGGTTAAAGGGAGTTTAGAAATATATTTATAATACGAAAACATCTGTTAATCAATTTAATAAAGCCTGTGTCCTTACAAAATAACATGAATAAAATACATATTTTGTTACAATCTGATGAAATAGGAAACAAAACATCTTCACCAACTAAAAAGTAGAACTTTGAGTAGTTTTAACTTTCATATACTTATAAGCTTTGTATTGTTTTAGAGCTGAGTGAAGGTTTCGTAGATTTTATATTTGTACAAAAAATTTTATATTTAGCCATTCTGGTTGATGGATATGCAACTTTATTTTTCTTATCTAAAACTCATGTTTTTTTTCTTCCTTTTTAAAAATATAAGATCTCATCTCTGATTATGATCCATTAGACTTTGTTATTCACAGAACATTTTGGTTCATTTTCATACATAGCTCTCTTAACTTACCCCATCTGCCACCAATACTCTGCATCATTCATTTTTGAATACTTTTCTGACTGGGCACGTTGTCTATCTGTCCTTTAAATGTTGACACAACATGGATACCAGTATGGATGAGTTGACTTATTCTCATCAACAATATGTTCCTGTGTAGATTCTTCTTGCTACTTTTTACACATTTACTCTTCAAATAGAATTTTATCTTGCCTCCTGGAAATCTCTTCATCTCTTCTACTTTTACGTTCCGCATTCTAAAGAAGTTTCCTATTCTTGATGAATCTTATCGTCTTATCAGCTTCACTAGTGTTTTCTTTCAGCAAAACCCTTGAACTCTTTATGTCTTTCTTCAAGATTTCAATACCATAACAAATTATTAAACTGGATTTTGACTATATCTTGTCACCATACGTCAACTACTTAAACTATCTGACTTTATCACCAAACTTTTTATCTCTTCAAGACTCTAGAGTTTGCATTCTTTTTACTTCGAAGATGCATTTAATTCCATTTGACAAAGAGGTTCATTCCTCAGACTTCACCATTATTCATTCCTTAATGATGTACATCAATTTATTCAACTCTTTTCTTACTTTTTTGTTATTTCCATTGAAATGTTCTCTTCCGTTCCCTTTTACTATTCTCTAGAGTGCCTGAGCGACCAACATTGTTTCCTCTCCTTTACATCTTATACGTTGCTAACATGTCACGTCTTAGATTTTATATTCATCTTTTTTAAGCATCTTGGTGTTACTTATTACAATTTCAAATAGCTTAAAACTGAGTTAACTTGTAATTTAAATTTAGAAATTAAATAAAGATAGATATGTATCCAATTTATGATACTTGCCAACAAGATTTATACACACAGTTTCTTTTCAATACAAATATATTTTAATATGCAAATAATAACACACTTTACAGAAACGGTCATTAGAAATAATGAAGTCTGTACAAAAGTTTCTCAAACCTACAAACAATATTGGGTCTTCTTTCTGGTCTGGAACTTTTTTATGGCTTATCGAGGGTTCACGATGAGTGCGTTAATTTCGAGTTGATACAATTCACTAACTACTAGCTCTGCATTCTTCATATTTAGATTATCACACGTCAAGTTTTCAGCCCTGAAGTTATATAATGTCTTAAAAATACTAATGTGTGATCTGAATCTGTTGAAGTTAAACGATTTTTAACGTTCGAAATTTATAATTGTTTCTGGTCAAATATTTGAAGTTCTCGATTAGCAAGTGTTAATCACAGTGTTTACATACATCCACATTTGTTGATTCTTACACTAGAGAATTTTCTACAACTTTAGTTAATAGGCTGGATATTTCATAACACCTGTTTAGTATTATAAGTTACGTGCGAATCTAAATACAAACTTAACTTAAACGAGCATCGATATTAAAATAGATATATGATAGTAAATGCATCACGCTAGTGATACAGTTCTTGTCGTCACCTGACTAACGATATTCATACTCAATAGAGTAAATAGAGTGAAGTCTGCTCTTATCTGTGCTCGGCCCATCGCAGGTATTGAAACCAAGATTTTAGCATTATACGTCTGTAAGCATACCGCTAAGCCTCTGCGGAGCATTTTGACTTGGTGCTATCGCTGGCGACTTTCTGTCAATGCTATCAAATACAGAGCCTTAGTTTACGGTTCTATTACGTATACATTTCATTCTTTTCTTAATCCACTTTTTTCGTGTTCGAACTGACGAAGTTCAAGTTGATTGTTTTCACAACATGAACTATCTAGGTGTTATTTTTGACAGCATATTACTTGGAATATTCAAATGACGGTGATCAATCAAAAAGTCACCTCACGTTTCCATCTACTTGGTTTGTTATTCGGAACTTCATGAGGATTTAATCCACCTTTCTGCTATATACATGTAACTCATTCATTCGACCTTGTTTCACATACAATCATACTGACTAACTCTTCATGCCTGTGAAAACCCTTCGCAAAGTCTTATCCTCTGTTGTCACATGGCTTCCACCAGATTATCCCAGTATAATGCCTCGGTGCACCTTAATCCACCAGGTTACATTTATCCTCAATACTGATGGTTGATCTTATTACTGTTTCTATCGCTTATCTTCAAGATATGTCTCTTTTGGTTCCCACTCTGTAATGATGCTATACCGATCCTTCTGATACTTTTTATGTCTTTTATAGCTCGTAATTTACATCAGGATGTCTTAACTATCTCTTATAACTTTCTAGCTCCATATTTTTGTCCATCTTTTGGGAAAAAAAGAGGTCGCAATTCTTTGATAACTTGTCATTTCTTTTTCCTTCCTGGTTGGAAAGAAATAACAATAAAAAGAATCAAATACAAATGGGTGGATGTAGAGTGTATGTATGAGATATATATTTTGTAGATTAAAGACACGATAAAACAAGGATAGAAGCCTCACAATTTGAATTTTTGTAGTCCGAACTGACTTTTCTATAATATTTACAAAATGAAAGTAAGTAGGTTTTATGGTAAGCAGAGCATAAAAAACCCATTATGTAGCTTTGTGCTTAACTCAGAAACGTACACAACATTAAAAGAGTAAAGAAAAGACTCCAGTGTACAAAACGAAATCAGAAATGCGTTGTGTTCTGTGTATTATCAAAGAGACAATGTTATTTTAAAAGACGTTTTACTCGTAAACAAAAAAATTTAAATCACATTGAACCAAAATCTAAACGTGTATGAAAATAGACATCGAATAATACACGCAGACTTATTTAAAAGAACAAAACAAACAGCGCCACACGATAAACTTCATTTACAAGTTTGTTAGCGAAATAAATACTTACCAGTACCTTAATTTTTAGCATGCTAAACGCAATGATTCATAAGAGATAAAACGTTTCTTTTTAGAGCAATGTTTCGAAGAAATGTTCTTTATTGTCATTATATGGTTAGTTAGATTTTTCTTTTGTCTGCTATTAATGTAACTGGTAAATTGTGGATACTTTACAAAACCTAATATGTTCTAATTCATCAAACACGATAATAATGAGTGGATTAACCGTCTCAGAGATAAGAACGTTAGCTGTAAGAGTACTTTAGTAACTTTAATGGGTCAGAAATAGTCACATTAATGTTAAATGTGTTTTCACAGTGACTTTCATGGCTCGAAAGTGATATTAAGAATAATGTGTTTCTCTTTATTACAGACACAGACAGGCAGTGGGTTAATCTTCGCATGTTAGGCACGATCAAATTCACACGTGTTATGATACATCCCTCGATACAGATAAATAGCGTTCTTGAAGGGTTTTCTCGTCTGATTACAGTTTTTAGATCGGTAATATTCTCTAAGTAATAACCTTTTAATACCAAACATTCATAATTAACTGCTAATGGTAGTGTGCGAAGATTCTTATTAAAGCAGTTGTATTAATTCATATAAGGTTCAGTCAATTTATTTCTCGTATAAATTAAAGCACCTTTTTATACGTTGGTGTTCAACGCATGTACTTAAATGAGATAATTAAACTACATAACAAATAGATAGAAGCTACTTTTCATTTTTGCTCCTCTAGCTCGGGAAATATTCGTTTACGAAATTGTTGAAATATTTTTGAAACTTTTTCATACTATATAAAAAGCATTTATTGAAATTTATGGTAGAAGACCCAACTATTTTGGTAGGTTGTGGCGGACATCCAGAAACCAAACAGTGAAATATGGTGGACCTGATCCTGGGATCATGTTTTCATGCTGTTTTCTATGATCTGAATAATTGTTGAGGTGTTTCTATCTTACCAAAGATCATTACCCGCCATCATTTTACAATTCCTTTCTCTTCTTATTTTTATAATATTCTTGTTTTTCACTCAGAGGCGGTCTTCATTATCTTCATTTTTTACCTCAATCATTGTTTTCCTTTGCATTCTTGATGACAAAAAACCCACTTGAAATAAGAATGTATCTCAGAACGGCTAGTACGGGTATTAACACTTTTATTGATAAGGAAAGAACAACGTTTCGACCTTCTTAGGTCATCTTCAGGTTAAGAAAGAGAGAGTTTGAATGTGACCGTTAACGGACACATGTCTCAGGGACGAGAGTATAAAAGAATATGGGATTGTAGGGGGCGTTGCAGGTGGATGTTGGTTATTAATTAGTATAGGTATAAAAGTGTTCCTTTACATTGGTTTAATTTTGATTTTTGTTGTTGTATGACTTCGCAATATAAATTTTAACCAATTGCTGTGACATCTTGAATGCACTCATAACTGATATGCATGGAAAATATCAAACATTTTGTTTCTTTACATCTGCAAGTTACTTTTGAATTCCACCTCATTTCCATGTTGACAACAACAATGGCTTGTTTTCTTAGCATTTCTTGACAGAGTGTTCCATAGGAAATACACTATAACAATATCATTGTGAGAATAAGGGTAAAAGGAATCACTATCTCCACTGACAAATCAACAACAATCATAGCGTATTTGAATATTATCCAATTGTTTATTGATGTGCACTTCTGGATAACACATAAAACAATTATTATCCCTGAAGAATTTCAAGAAAAAAAGACTAATTGTTACAAAATGCTTTACCATTTCTGTGTCCGTTTGGACAGAGATTAATTTTTAATGTTTTTTTTATGTTTTCACTGGAAAATTGAACTCAAAAGAAAATGTAATAAAAACTACAGACTTTATAATATCTAAAGTTATAATAGTTGTTACTTTTATTTTATTTGAAAAAAAAACTCGTTATGGCTAACTTAAACATTATATTTCAACTAATGTAGATATACAGGCTATACCTGCAAGCGCTATGACATCCGTGGACAGTCTTTTCAGTTTGAAATCGTAAAGAATTCCTTGAAGGCACACAAAGAAAATTAAAAATCTAGCCAGTGTTATTAACCATGTTTAGTGGAAAGTATTCCAATCAAAGTTCTAAAGAATTTAATTGACAATTACAAGTAGAGATTTATAATTTTTATATGCATGCTAGATTTAAGAGTTTCGAATTTAAAACGTCAAATATTTTTTTCATTAAATATTATACAGAAACAATTATAAAACAGTTTTCTCTTGTTTTATTTTCTCGACATTCTTTGAACAATACCCAAGACCTTGATATCACCAGCACATTTAAGTAATATATTGATCATTTCTTCATTCATGTCATTAATGTAAATAAAAAAGATCAAAGGTCCTAAGACTGAGCCTTAAGGTGCACCACTTGCAACATTTTGCAATTTGACTAAACTCCATTTATGATAACCTTCTGTTTTCTTCCACCAAGCCACTCTTATATCTAATTATATTATCCTTTACACCTGAAGAGATAAGTTTTTACAAGCTTTTCATGTGACACTTTGTCAAATGTTTTATGAAAATTCAGATATACCAAATCTACAACCTTACACTCATCCACTTATGCAGTAATCTTTTCTTCAGAATCTCAAAAAATTTGTTAGGCATGATTTTCCCTTAGCAAAACCATGTTGACTATCTGATAAAATTCTAAACTTTGTTAAATGACTTTGCAAAGTATCGTTTATCAGACTTCCAACAACTGATGTAAGACTAATAGGCATTTAATTACTGGGACAGCTTCTATAAGCTTCCTTGAAAATACGAGTTACATCAGCTAATTTCTAATCTGTTTGTGCTTGTCCAATATCCAAGGACTTACAAACATTGTGGCAAGTAAATCACATATCCAGTCATTGATCTAATTTAAACCTCCCTAGGAAATATTATTTGGCCTACCAGGCTTATCATTATCTAAACTTCCCAATTTTATTTTAACAAGTTTAGAATTTAGATCTTGTTCAACTTTTTTTCATATATAAAATGCTCAAGATGAGGAATGTTGCTTAAGTCTTCATTGGTAAAAACTGAAGAAAAATCAGAATTTAATAACTTAGTAATTTCATAATCATTAGATACAAGCTTTCCTGTATCATTCCTCCAGAGTTCTATACCCATTCTAAAATTTTGGTTACCCGTAATGTACTTTACAAATACTTACTGTTAATTTTTATGTATTCAGCGAAACTTCTTTCATACATCCTTTTATATGTCCTAATTCTATGTTTGACTAACTTTCTTGATCTTATATAATCTTCTAAATCTTTTATAATTCCACTCAGTTGGAATTTTTTAAAGTTGTGATGATTTTTGTAATAAATCGTTATAATGATAAGCAGATGTGTATTAACGCGAAGAATACCAAAATATTTTTAAAGAGACAAATAGAGTAGTATGTAAATTTGAAGTGTATGTGGCCTTGTAGTAAATGTGACAGAACGTAGATCAAAAGGTTTAAGGTTTGTGCCGTGGTGCCCTCAAACGAGCTTCAAATTTTCAGTTGTTAGTGCGTTATAAGAAGGACAACAAAATTGAATATTTGTTTGAAAGTCCTTGTGGCAGTTGGTGTTACTGACTTGCTGTTTTCGCTCTGATTAATAGCTTAAAATAAGAGAGGAGAGCTACACCCAAACCTTTGAGATCTTTGACCTGACAATTTAGCCCATGTGCACGTGATATACCTTTTAAGTTGAAAATTACAAAATATTATACATTAAACTACTAAGGAAAAGTTAATATAATGATACACGTGTATTACAGGGAGAAGGGTCTTGTTAATGTATGAACAGTGAATGGTCTAAGAGCGAGCTGCTAAATTGATAGATGGTGATATGGCAGACAAACATATTTAAGGTGGGATAAATGAATAGATATATATTTAGAAACTGTTGCTAAAATGGAAAATATTAACGAGAAAATGAGCTACTGGTCACCAGCAAAAACAATTATCACAATATAATCGATTTACGTTTGACTTCACTTTCAATGATTTGAGGATTTAAAAGACATGACTTCTTGAAACCCTACCCTATCTGTGTCCAAAAGATTTGCAATAGTAGCACCAGTGTGTGAGTTGTAACACTTTTCATGATAACCCTCAATAAAACGTTAATCTATGATTTTTTTTTTTTTGGAAAATAGAAATGCATTTGGTCTAATACTCTTCAAACAATTTTCTATCTACGGTTTCTTGCTATTGACAAAAAAAATCAAACTACCACACTTCCTGTCATATTTATCTTCTAAGCTCTTAGCATGCCAAGTCTGTCAACTGAGTTTGATTTTGCTAACTCCAAAACTATGAAAGGAGACTGCGTACAAACAAGTTTATAAACAAACACACAACGCGGAATGATATAGTATTTTCTAAGAACCCAACATGATAATGATGCACTTTTTATAATTAGACAGATGTATATCAATTATATAAAACTAATGTAAATTGTCGAGATTAAATGTTTTTGTGTTGTTGTTTATTTGTTTTTAAGTACAGTTCCAGTCTCTCCATAGTTCTAAGTTTATAATAGAAAAAAAGTTGTAGGAGAGTAAACTGACAAACACAGAATGTAGCTTGAGCTTCGCACGTCTATGCAGTCTCAGCCAAACTGTTTGTGTACTGTTCTGTATTGATGTTATCGTCTACATCCATGAAGTAGTTATGGAATAAATACTTGAGAAGTAACAGAGAAGGTTTAGCATAAATGGACAAACATGAACAAGTTATTAGTCTGGTCTGTATAATTTGTTTCAAGCATTTGTTTATCAAAACCCATATACAGATTTATTATGTATAAAAGTTTGTACTTTTGGTATAATCTCTTTCAAACATATCAGCCCTTTGTTTAAACGTTTTCTCAATATGCAGTGTAAAGTTATGTTGTTTTTTTCACGTACTAAAGGGAGTCAACTTATTAGACTGTCCAAAAATGGCAAGAAGCAAACAGACATCGCCAGAGCTGTAGGGTACGCCCATTGTACTCTACCCAGAATCATGAAATGTCATTGGACTACAGGAAAATCTGCTGGAAGACGCCGAAAAATTAATGTCAGAGATGACAGTGTTCTGAGTTTGAGTGAGTTTTTGTATAGCAAAGCCACAAAGGGCTATCTGCTCAGCCCACCGAGGGGAATCGAACCCCTAATTTTAGCGTTGTAAATTCGGAGACATACCGCTGTACTAGCGGGGGGCGACAGTGTTCTGATCAGGCTAACATACCAAGGGCGGAAGACGTCTTCTTACATTTTACGACAGGAATGACATGAACAAATTCATTTCAGGGTATACAAAATAACAATAAAAAGAAGACTGACCAAACAATGTTATTTTATAGGAAGGGTTATCTTCAAACTGATATTGACCAGAATTCATCTCCGTCATCTGTTACTTGGGCAATACAACATGCCACCTTACAGCTTGGACATCTATATGTCATCTTTTCAGATAAGTTATGTTTCCAGCTTATTAAAGCTGATGGTAGGAGTTGTGTTCATTGCTTGCTTGAAAAATATATTAGGCAAAACTGTCCCTCCCTCAGAAACACATAGGAGGAGTAGCAGTACATGTTTGGGCAGTTATTCATCATGGTGGAAAAACTGCTTTTCATATCCTCCAGAGGAACGTCGATGGCACCTACTGCAGGCATCATATGGAAACCATATTTCTAGGACAAGGTTTGTGTTCCAGGATGAAAATGCCACTTAGCACAGTGCACGTATAGTGCCGGATTATCTCGACCACGAGGAAGTCACAAGATTGCTACAGTCATCAGCCTTCAGATCCTAATTCCATTGAGAACTGTTGGGCAGAACTGAGCTAAAAAATTACTAACCATGACCCTAAACAAACTACTATAGCTGAGATGCGTTTCCCTCTAGTGACAGGTTGGAATAAAATCATTGTGTAGTACATCAGTGACGCCACTTTGCAGAGTACGAGTACGACTAACCAAGTGCTGAATGTTTAATACGGATTGATACAAGACTACAGATGCTCTTTATTATAATTTCGTGTTATGTTTTGCGATAGGTGAAATGCCGAATTACACATCTTTCTAATAAATCGTATATCATGTCCTAAGAATCCTTCCCATTTCACATATTATCTATGCAATTTTTTAATATAACATTAATTTCTCAGTTTGATAACACTAAGTGTATTTGAATCTTATTTATATATAACGGTTTTCTTTGTTACCAAATACGTGATAATTTCAGCCAAGATCGTATTTTTTTTAAACTACATACCGTAAGTTTCTTTGTTTTAAATTGGGCGCAAAGCTACTCGAGGGCTATCTGCGCTAGCTGTCCTTAATTTAGCAGTGTAAGCCTTAACACGCTTGGCCAAGCCTGGCCCCTGTATACCGTAAGCCACATGTTAGAAAATTAAAATCATTCTCAAGTGAGTAATTCAGTAGTTAATTGACATTCTTCTATCTACAATGCATGTTTCTTTATTGCCAGTAAATAGTTTCGTATCTTATGTCTTGGAGCATTAAATTCTCCATGTCAAATTAAATTGATTGATCCAAGAGGCGAGAACCACAGACTCAATAAAAAATGTCATTAATAAATTTTCTTTGGTACATTACAGTCTTGGAATTTCTTTTTCAAAATAAAAACTAAAAAAATATTTGAATAAAACAGGTATCGATGCCTTAGCCAGACATCCAAAACCTGCGAGATAGATTGGAAGAGCAATAAGAAATTCCAAAACCGTCAATAAACTTTAAAAAATTCGATGACTTGAAACGCCCCGCTAGTACAGCGGTATGTCTTCGGATTTACAACGCTAAAATCAGGGGTTCGATTCCCTGCGGTGGGCTACGCAGATAGCCCGATGTGGCTTTGCTATAAAAAAAACAACACACCATGACTTGAAGCAATTTGAGATTATGAATATAAAGTGTTGTAACATGGAATAGTTTTAAATATAATCATTAATTCGATCACATAGTATAAAAAACAGTAATTAAATAAAAATTTGTATTTCTTTACAAAATAATCCATTAGGAATATCACTCACTTCATGATCGTTTCTCCTGTATTTTTAACTTGAAACTTTTACGTAACATTTTTCTATTCGTTAAGACCTCTGCGGCGTATCATAGAAGAACCACTGCACACGTTCGCTTGTTAACCAAAGCAATAAAAGCGTATGAACATTTTGAAGTCTTCGTATTTCCTGAATCTGACGCTTATCACTGAAAATATCTATAACGACAAAATACACCTTAAACTGAAAAGGATATCCTCAGGCCATTTCCCAAAATGCTTTAGTGTTGTACATATTTATACACGTCGAGCTGGTAATAACATATCAGTACAAAGCAACGAAGAAGTAGTAACCGTACCGGATAATAGCTGTGACAAACGGTTTGTTTGTAGTTGAGTACAAAGCCATACAATGAGCTCTATATGCTGCTTCCTCGCCGTCAAAATTAGTACATATATATGTAGGTGAATAATTAGTTTCCAAGTAAAGTTAACAGTTTAAAATGATAAAATAAAATGACATGTGTTAAATTTAAACAGTTTACTGCCAGTTTATTTATCCAGATATTGTTGTATCTTTAAACTTGTAGTTTGAAACTAATATGGTTTCGAGCTTTGATGCCATTGGACAACTTCCGAACTTTCAGCTACAAGCGCAATCAAAAGTGACATTGAATTCGTTATTCTGTTTTAAAAATCAACTAAAGAAAGCTCTTTTGGAGATGGGCGAAATTGGCTCGCTTCCTTTTTACTTCAAAATAAGGAACGACTATACCTAAATTCGAAGACTTTCTAAACTGGTCATTTATCTGGTGTGCGTAAGAGGTGTCGTTCAGATTATTAAAACACAATTTACAAATTCTTAGCCTTTTCTCTTGAGGACTTGTGATTTTTTACCTTTTATATATTTAGATAATTCTAGGTGTCAGTATCACTATAAATTACATGTAAATGACACTCGGCTAACGATAAGACTGTGTTTATGTTTGACGACGAGCCCCCCAGTGGCTCAGCGGTATGTCTGCGGACTTACACGCTAAAATCCGGGTTTCGATACCCGTGGTGGGCATTGCACAGATAGCCCATTGTGTAGCTTTGTGCTTAATTCAAAACAAACAAACAAACAAACAAATGTTTGACGACGATGGGAAATATTACATTTTAATCAAGATTCAGTAACTCATATTGAAAATGAAATTTTGAAACAAAACCAAATCTTAGTAGAAATTCTATGAGAAGGTTTTGGTAAACAATACAACCATCCGAGTGAATACCCGTTGTTTAATATGTAAAAAAAAATCTGGTTTCAAATGTCGTCAACTCCTTGAAATTTAACGTCTATCAGAGCTTTTCCGCGTCAGGCTCGGCATGGCCAGGTGTGTTAAGGCGTTCGACGCGTAATCTGAGGGTTGCGGGTTGGCATCCACGTCACACCAAACATGCTCGCCCTTTCAGGCGTGGGAGCATTATGATGTGCGGTCAATCCCACTATTCATTGGTAAAAGAGTAACCCAAGAGTTGTCGGAGGGTGGTGATGACTAGGTGCCTTCTCTTTAGTTTTACACTACTAAATTATGGACGGCTAGCGCAGATAACACTCAAGTAGCTTTGCGCGAAATTCTAAAATAAACAAATAAACTATTCTGTGTCATTTTGAATGAACAATTTAAGAAAATTCTCTATATTTGTTGTTTCGCTGTAGCCCAGGAGTAAGCTTGCAGACCTACACGGGGTTCATTCCCCCACTGTGGGCTCAAAAGATGATCCGAAGTGACTTTGCTCTAAAACAAACAAACAAATAAATTTTTATTTGTCCTCTTGGAATACAATTTCAACAAACGATATGTGACATCATCTATTGATTTAAAAACGTGTTGTTGAGACAGTGTCAATAGGTGTTGGTGTATGCAGATAAATATACGTGCTTTTTCATATTACTGATTGCAATATTGAATATTCACTTATGTATTGCAGCTGCGTCTAGTTTTATCTATATACACACAATGCGTAATAAAACTAAGTTGAAAGTACCATCTAGATTAATTAAATTTTTAAAAGTACATTATTATTATTAATTTCAACGAAAACTTTCAATTGATTTTAAAGTATAAATTCAATGTGAAACATAGATTAATGCATAAAAGATTATAGTATAACTGAGTTTAAACACATATTTGTGAAATATTTTTGTATTTTTATTGACAAAAAAAGGATTTGTAGAACTAAACATTCTTTGAATATCGACCTTACTTAAAATATTACATTTTTGTTTGTGATTAAGCAGAAAATAACACATTGGAAAATCTTTGACGTGCCCAGCATGAATATCGAAACCTATGTTTTAGCGTTATATGTTTTTGTTTTTGGAAATTCGCACAAAACTTCTCGAGGGCTATCTTTGCTAGCCGTCCCTAATTTTGCAGTGTAAGACTAGAGGGAAGGCAGCTAGTCATCAACACCCACCGCCAACTCTTGGGCTACTCTGTCACATTTTACACCCCCACGGCTGGGAGGGCGAGCATGTTTTAGCGCGACGCGGGTGCGAACCCGCGACCCTCGGATTACGAGTGCACGCCTTAACGCGCTCGGCCATGCCGGGCCTTTTTTAGCGTTATAATCGCTTAGGCACTGGAAGGCGAAACGCTGAAGGAATAAAAATAATAGTTTTGGAAATACAGTTGAAAATAAATACAAAAATTACAGTTTCTTCATCTCTACAGATAGTATTTTTTATTTTAATATTTCTTAATTTTTGTATCCTTGATGAAAAAAAAAAACAGTTTTTGGAAAATTAGTTTACAAAAAGACTTTTCATTTATTGAAGCAAGAATAAGAAATTTGACACAATACCAAGACTTTTATGTGTTGGAGGTGCTTTTAAGGTGTGTACTACTGTTTGTAATTGTTACCGCTACTCTTGTTTTTGAGTTATGTAACTCTATTTATAATTCCTACTGCCACGCTTATTTTCGAGTTACGTGGCTCTGTTTATAATTGCCATTAACATGCTTATTTTTGTTTTGTTATTATTTGAGAAAAAATAAATAAAAATGCTCCTAGTTTCCTTCGGCAACATAATAACGTAACAACTGGATCACTAGATAAGAACATTTACAAAATACCTTAACGTGATTGTATTTACGTTATCTACATATGTTGGATCATAACTGCACATTAATTCATAAGTACTAGTGTTTTCTAACTTCACTTTTAATCGATTGTGTCAGTATGATTAATTGCTCCACACCGCATACTGTAAATTACAAATAAGCATAAACAGGAGTCTTATATTTTGTTTGAAATTCGGTACAGAGCTACACAACGGATTATCTATCTCTACCCACCATGAGTATTGAAACCCGTTTTGTAATTCTGCAGATACTGGGGGGAAGTCTTATAAACCAGTGATTTTCCAAAATGGCAAGACTTTTGTAGGACTAAACATTCTTTGAATATCGACCTGTAATGGCTGTAAAATGGATTATTTGGTTTGTTTTGATTTTCGCGCAAAGATACACTAGAGCTATCTGCGCTAGGCGTTAATTTAGCAGTGTAAGACTAGAAGGAAGGCAGCAACTCATCACTACTCACCGCCAACTCTTGGGCTACTATTTTATCAACAAATAGTGGAACTGACCGTCACAATAAAACGCTCCTACGGCTAAAAGGGGTGAGCATATTTGGTGTGACGTGGATTCGAACCCGCGATCCTCAATTTACGAGTAGAGTACTTAACCACCTGGTTTATGAAGAGGTTGCTGCTGCTTTATAAAAATATTCAAATTATTTAGTAAGTTGATCAAACAAATTGCAGATGGGTTTTAACTGTGACCTTTTTTAGCTATTACATATGGTTATCATAATTTGAATTATAAATATAATTTGGGTGGGAATAAAGTTAAGAGTTTCAGAAAAAAAGATATTTTGATGTAATGGTATATCAACCTCTTAAACCATCCAAGCAGTGTGCTGTTGCTAGTGGTGTGGCAAATAGGAGTTTAGGTTGTAACAACAGAGATATTAATTACAAGTTTAAATAAATTATAATTTTATTGTATAGGCCTCTAGTTAGACTACAGTTGGAATATTGTATTCGTTCTTTGGCTCCTTTTCTTAGTAAAAACATTAAATTATTGGAAAGAGTTCAGAGAAAGGTGACTACAATGGAACTAGGAACATATGAGGAGAGAATAATATCCTTCAAATTGTTGTCTTTTGAAAAATAAAGACCTAAAGGGGATCTCACTGAAATATTTAAGACTGCAAAAGAAATTGACAATGTTGTGCAGCAAAAATGATAGAACTAGGGGATACAAATATAGATTTAGGCGAGGTAGAAACCATCTTCAGCTGAGACAATTTTATTTTTTAAATATAGTGGTTGGCTTCAGATATTATAAATTTGAGCAAGTTTGAAAGAAAGCTTGATAGATATGTGAATGATAATGGTTGGCTTTACATTTTAAATCAGTTCATTTCCTTAATAATTTTAATTTCGCTTATAGGTGAAACAGCTGAAGTGGACCAATAGGTCCCTTGTTGTCACTAAATGTTATGTCAAGTTATATTAAAATAATATTTATTTTTTAGCTACAAAGTGGGTAGTGTACAATGAGCTGTTTATATCCTATTCCTTAGCATTTCTTTACTTTCATGCTAGCATATTACAATTCTTTACTTCAAAATGTTTTGTTGTTCTAACGCTAGTCAATATTCTAAAGTTTACAACGTTCAGCCTGTCACATTAACACAACTTTGTATTTCTCAGTCTTTGCCATTCGTTTTAACACGCACACGCACATCTGTTCGTTATTTTAACTTTTCTTTATCTCGTTTCAACGAATGTATCCATTATTCAAACCCGTTTCACTTCTCTCTCTTTAACACCTTCTAACTTTCCCTAGCGTATAATTTCTCTAATCCTGAATATAGTTCTAATTTGCTCCTCAGTCAAAACATTCTGTTAATCGATTTAATTTGAGTACCTATTTATTACTTGTTTCTTCCTTGTTTAAGCCTACTTTCTTTTTTATTTTAAAATTTCGTTTTAACTCATTCCTTTTTGTTTCATGTAAGTATTTGTCTTATATAATATTTTCAATTTTTTACTGTTCGACTTAACGCACCTCTATATATCAGTTAAAGATTCTTTTCCACCTTGTCTTCTCCACTTATCTCAACTATTTTTGATTCTTCTCGCCTATATCTATTAATCTCTTGTGTAGCATTTTCTATTTATCTCTCTTCCTGTTTTCCTTTTTCTATCTGGAGAACTTTAAATATTTATAATTTTAACTCTTCTCTTAAGTAGCGATCTTAACACACACATGTAAGAAAAAGAAAAAAAGACGAATCGTATCGAAGAAAAGAAAGACAGTCTGAGAAAATACAGTCCTACCTGATATACTTGTCAGAAGTGTCTGCGTTCGAACTGTTAGAAAAACGTTAAGAGGTAGTTGAACACGAGAAGGACACGCTCTGAAACTTGACGACAGATATTTGTTTTGAAATGCTCCTAACTATCTCAAGACATTCTGATCTGTGGAACAAGAAATTCTGGTATATCCGATGCCAGTTTAGAGTTAAACAAAAAGATAAGTGTAAAGTTCCAAGATCAACAACCCCGAAAACCATTTTTGGTTCTTTTTGAAATGTGGTTTTAAAACTGAGTAAACAGTTGTACAAATACATTCTTACCAACATGTACATATACGCAGACACATATATATAGATATATACACGTATATAATATTTGCAAAGTAAATCAACGATAAAAATTCAGATCTTATTGTAAATAATTTAGTATTTATTATAATTTTTGATATCAATCCTTTTATCGATGCATTTTTGCTTCCGTAGTTTTCAACATTTCTGTTAGAGTAACATTAGTTTAACTGAATACGCAAGTTTTGTAATTGTTTATACGTTGCTCTTCGTTTCGTAAATTTAGAGTTTTTATTAAAAGAAGAAAAAAGTCAGGTGCTCTGTTGTCATTCTGTTTGGAAAATTGCAAATTGTTGACTTTACCGCCATCTAGTGGGAGTGTACATAAATGAATCCTGCATTACAGACTTAATTATCGTTTAGCTTATGCATTTCAATTTCAATAACGAATATCAGGACTTTATTGTGAATCACAAGTATACATAGATGGCAAAATATTTTATCGTGTTTTTAATCAGAATTCGCACTCAAACTTTCTGTTTTGTTTTGTGAGAATATGTTAATGTGCGATAACTCTGAAATATCCGTTTATAAACAAAAATTATAGTTATGATAAATTATTTTCAAATTAAAGTTAAAATATTTGGTTAGCTGCATTAGTGATGAAAAACAATCACACCTTACTTTATAGCGTCTAATTATTTATAAATGATATAATCGTAATACTATAATAAATATTTTCCTATTTATAAAATCCTTCACAAGATGGCGATTAGTACACAATGTAAGCGAAAAGCTACGTAGTGGTCTATCTTCCTGTACGAGTATCGAAACCCAATCTTTAGCGTTATTTGCTTTCAGAATAAATGATGAATTACAGAGGAATTTAAGAGGAGAGAAAAACAAACAGATTTAGTTTATTTATCAGTAAAAAAACATTTGAAAGAATTCATAATGATAAAAGTAAATAATAATAAATGAAATATAAACAGTACATTTAATTCAAAATTATCAGAAGAATTTCTAAGTACGTTAAGGAATCCTGGGTATTGAGAGTATTGATAATAATACATCCACGATAAACAAGAAAGTGATTTAGTTATAACTCCTTCTTGTGTTTTATAACCAACTTATGGTGACTTACAACTGACTTCTGTTATATCTACAAGTGAATTAAGTTTGTTTTTGTTATATTCGAAGAAATTTTATGTAAAATTATTTCACGAACTGTTTGATTATGCCTAACCTTAAGCTAAATTCAATGGTTGATTGGAATTAAGCACAAGGCTACACAATGGGCTATCTGCGCTCTACCCACCATGGGTATCGAAATCCGGTTTTTAGTAGTTTGAGTTCGCAAACATACCGTTGTGTCATTGAGGGACAAATTCAAAATGTTCTGGATTTCGGAGCTAGCGAAACGAATTTGAATCCGTGCGATACTACAAATTATTCCCTGCACTTTACGCTGTATATTCTATAAGAATGATACTATATCCAATAATGTGATTGGTTGATGGTAAAGTGTTGTTGACTGGCTGACTTATTTCTCTCTGGTCAGTAGTTGAAAATGAGGACGGACACTGGTATACTTTAGCATAAAAATAAAATACAAATTCAAAGTTTGATAGTTCTGAGTCTTTAAGTTGTATAAATTGTTTTGACCAATTTAATATCCGTTCTTTCGACATAGATCGATGATGGAATATATCAATCAGTGTATTTATGTGTGAAAGCCAGAGTGGTGTAATTTTAGTGTATTTATGTGTGAAAGTGAGACTGATGTAATTTTAGAGTATTCATGTGTGAAAATCAGAATGATGTAATTTTGATGTATATGCACGTCAGCTGAACGTTTCATGGATTCCGTTTCGTGCTACTTTTAAGGGGAGAAAAGGTAACTTGGTTAATACAAATATTTTTCATAATATTAGTTCATCAGAGATACAAGACGCACATATGATTCATTGTCACACAATACGAGGTAGAAAATATCCACTGTTTTTTTAGCAAACGTGTGTTTAAAGATGAAATGTTGTTCTCGGTAATAAGAATTACACATGCATTGAATCGTTTGTGCGAAAAATACCCGGATGAAGTTTACTCGTATAATGAAGGTGAAGGTCTTTTACATCAAGGTTTTATTTCTTTATAAAACAAGGTTCAGAGTTGTAGCACGCTATTTTGTGCAATAAACAATCAATCATTGGTGGAGTTCAGAGATAGAAATTCGATTATAATTTCTAACGACAGTATAATGTCAAACAGCTCTTTCAACAACTGCAAATAAAGTTTGTTTTTGAATTTCGTGCAAAGTTACACGAGGGCTATCTGCGCTAGCCGTCCCTAATTTAGCAGTGTAAGACTAGAGGGAAGGCTGCTAGTAATCACCACCCACCGCTAACTCTTGTGCTATCTTTTACCCACGAATAGTGGGCTTGACCACCACATTATAACGCCCCCACGGCTGAAAGGGCGAACATGTTTGGTACGACCGTGACTCGAACCTCCGACCCGCAGTTACGAGTCAAACGTCTGAACTCACCTGGGCATGCCGGGACCGAGTGAAAGTTGCGTTACAATGTTTGTTCGATACTGCCATACAGACACTAACATATCGAAAAGATCAAAATTCAGTGTAAATACAAGGCTTATATACGGTGGTAATACAGAACTGTACATTTGTAAATTGTATGACAGCATGAAAACAAATAAGATGTCACATATAGAGAAAGTGCTTATGGACCAAATATTGACGTATTGTACAACTTATTCATTTTCATTCCGTATTATGTATGTGATATGGTCTCGCATCATCAGTACATTCACGATCTAATTACCATCGTGCGTTTCTTTTGACACTTATATGTGTAATGCTTGTGTTTTCCATAATTATTAACATTAATTTACGTATGTACTTCATATTTTAAAGTTAATGAAACAATAATGTCATATAACTATGCCTTTATTGAACTTTAATTTATTAAATTATAATCACATTCTTACATATTTAGTGTATATGAATAGCAATAATATTCGGTATGTAATTACGTAATAATAATTAACTTAAATGTAAATATACATAGTTTTCTATATTCCCCTGTCAACTAAACCTGTTTAAGTTTAAGAATTTTTAAGCTCGTTTGATCCACTTGGGTTCCATTTCAAATTTATTAAAATATGTGATGTTCCAGAGTGCAAATTTAAAACATCTTTTAAAAGTTTGAATTATCCAGGCATGCAATAGTTTTTTTGTCTTCAAATGTTTAAATTTTCTACAAAACTTCTTGTACACTGATTCCGAAAATAATATCCATTTCTTCTCTTTCACGAACAGACTTTTCAGAAAATATCGTAAATACTTTTAAATAAATGAATCCTTTTCACTGAAATAGGGTCGCGGTTACGCTTAAAATGTTGATAACTACTATAGATTTCTCTAGACCAATCGCAGCGATAGCTCGTTCTATAACTCAAACACTATTCATAACACTAAAAAAACAAACAAAAGAAACGTTAAAAATAAATAAATATATAGAAAACTGATATTGGCAGAAAAGATAATAAATCTACTGAGCTTTTGTGCAACCTTCACTTCGTAACTAGTTACTGTGTGTTTGTTTTATTGATCCTAACATTTATTTCTATTGTTTTGTAAAGACAGACAAATAAGCTTGAAACATATTGGAAAAGTTCTAGAAACGTTCGACTTAATGCAGTTTTATGGCCCGTACATTAGCTTTGAATAAATAAAAAATTTAATAACTGGGGTGATTACTTAAAAACTCAGTACGTCTACTTTTGGTATTCGGAACAGGCAAAGTACAGCGAGTCATAAGTGGACAGACTTATATTACAGGACATACCTGTGTATTCCAACTAGTGCAACAAGAGGATCTGTGAGAGTCACGTGCTGAGTTAGAGAATGTTTCGGTGTAATTATCGTAAACGTTTCACGTTCTTGACAGCCATATTATTATAATACGCAGGAAAATAATCAGTAAGCATAAGGAAGAATTTTGTTGATAATGGAACATACCGCATGTTTCGATAGAACATTGGTCTGTCTTCTTTATACCTACAGTAAATACCACCAAAAATAAACGAATCCCTCCTCATACCAAACATGCTCGCCCTTTCAGCCATGGGAGCGTTATAATGTTATGGTCAAACATACTATTTGTGGGTGGAAGAGTAGTCTAAGAGTTGGCGGTGGGTGGTGATGATTAGCTGCCTTACCACTATTCTGACACTGTTAAATTAGAGTAGCTCTGGTGTAACTTTGCGCGAAATTCAAAACAAACCAAATCAAAAATAAAATTCTTCCTCATGCTTATAATTCTTTGTTGCTTACCAATTATTATGTTAGCATAATGTGCTTTCTAACTGTGTAGAGCAGTTTAAAAGTTGTAGATAGAGAATATATGGGTTAAAATATCTTGATCAATTCTTTGAATATAAAAAATGTCAAGAAATATTTCATCAATCGGTTTCTGAATTTAGCGAAAAGTTACTCGAGGACTTTCTGCCTCAGCTGTCCCTAGTTTAACAGTATAAGACTCGAAGATTCGAACGCTCGCCCTTTCGACGGCTTTCACCTGGGAATGAGGGACCAAAAATGCTATGCCCCGGGTGAGGCTCGAACTCACGGCCTTAAGATTATGAGACTGACGCGCTGCCTACTGCGCTACCGAGGCTTTGTAATTGGTGATCTAAGTATTTAATTTATTATTTTTATAATTATCTTGTTTAAAGTTATAGACAAAAATACAAAATTACGTATATTATTAATTTTCTCATTTTATCTATACGTTTTTCATTTATTTAATGTGAAATTTTAAGAGAAGCAACATATAACTTCAAATATTTAATATAAATACAAAGCGTTGCAACATACGTTATTAACTTTAGTTTTTGTGTCTGTCCTCCACTGGATGGCGTTAAGTGTTTGGATTTATACTGCTAAAATAATGGGTTACATTTCTCTATGTGGACACAGTAGAAGATCTCACGCACTTGCTAAAGAAAACACACACACAACCACCAATGACAGATATTAGAGGTTTTTACGCAGGCACATGTAAGTCTATAAAAAATATTTTGTTTTTAAAGAACACCGTTCAATACAGTTAATGCGGTTTGGTGTCGTCGTTAAAATTGCACAACAGATCAAATTAAAGTATTTTGTTTTATTTTTCACACTTATAAATATTGCATAATTTCCATTTGTCAACCGCAGATATCAAACTCGGATTTTTACTGTTGTAAGTCTTCAGATTAACCGCTGAGTCACCGGGGTCCAACACCTCTTGGAAAAGTCAGAATCAAGTCCGTAAATGATGGTGGTTATTAGTGTTTATCAAAAACTGCAAATATTAGACTTTTCGCCAAGCACAGTTAGAAGGAAATCCAATGTCAAAACATGAGACAAGGCAAAGGGCGGACTAAGAGGAGCTCACTGAAAGAGATGTTAGATACCTGAAAACCCGCAGTGGAATAGAAAAAAGTAGCTTATGACATTAACGCGTCACCCAGATATAGTAACGAGAAATAGTCTCAACAATAACTCAGAAATGTGCCTTTGAGATGAGTTGTAGCAGGGAAGCTCTTATTTCTAAGAGCAAAAAACAACAACAACAAAGAGACTAAGTTTTTAGAAATGGCAAATGTCAGCTCGATGATGACCTGTGACACAATATACTTGAATACTACTGACCATCTTCAGTAAATTTGGAGTAGCGTGAATAATCGTAAGTACCACAGCATATTAGTTCATCGTGCTGTTCCTTCTGAAAATAAACTTACTGCACAAGATTTCCTATTTTGTTTGATCCCAAACAAACGTTCAAAAATTGTCAAGCTTATCTGTCGTGAAAAGGAGTTTAGGTTTTGTTTTGTTTCTTGTGTTTCGTAACAGTTCTCTGTGTGTTTTCTTACAGCAAAACCACATCGGGTTATCTGCTGTCCAAGGAGGGCAATTTAACCTATAATTTTAGCAATGTAAATCCTAAGACAGCAGTTCTGCTTCTTTCTGAAATAGTGGTTTGATTTTTTTTTTACCAATACGCTAGTTAAATATGAGAGACTGAAGCTTTGGGGTTCTTGTACTTTTACCTGTGTATGAGAGGTGTTAAATATCTAAAGAATATTTATATTTGTATTTCAAAATTCACTCAACAGTTGTTTGTTCCCGATTTTCCAACGTTTAGACAGTGGGATCACGAGCTTGAATCTTAAGAACAAGAATGTATGAGTTCTTCAAAAATTATTCACATGATTGTATTTTAAAATATGATTCATATTTGTTATGTTTCAACTTAAGTATTATTTAGGGGTGTTGTTAATATGTAACTGTACATAAATTTATGTGTCACATGATTGTATAATACTTTATGATCAAGTTACATGGAAAACTCAAAACAACTTGTAACTTTTATCATAAACGTTGAAACAAACAAAATTATTGCCTATCGTCTGTTTCGATCAATTTATATTCAAATACCTAAAAATATTCATTTCCTCGAGTGATTTTTTGAGTAATGCTGAATGTTGAATTTGACTGAGTTAACAAAAGCCCAGTATTTGATACAAGGCTATAAATATAATTTTTTCACTCTTTTCCTGTACTTTTGGAAATTACTCACGAAGGATAGAATTATGTGATTGTAAGTATCTACTTATGATACCCTTCTTATCCTGATCTTAAAACAACCTACATCTGGAGGTCAGTGTTTTCATTAACCATCAACGTTTCTCAACCAAATAAAGATCTTCATTAAGCTCATAGATTTAAAAGCCAGCTATTTCTTCACGTCTTTTCATCACGTTTTAGTAATTATGGATCCTTAGAGGTTTAGAAAATAATGAACATGTTTAGAAATTTCTTATTTTCCTTCTCATAAGTAATTAAAATTGGAAAGAAAAGAGGCTTGTTTTTTCTGAATTAATTAGCTTTGTCGTAATAGACTCGTACCGATGAAGGGAACTTAATTCTTATTTTCGACATACTTGTAAAATTATATGCAATACACTTTACCACAGGGGTATTTACCACAGGAGAGAAAATTAATATGATAGAATTAAGTAAATTAAATTAAAACATTGTAACTGCTAGCCTGAGACTATTTAAATTAAAACATTATAGCTTATACCCTGAGACTATTTAAATTAGTACAGCGGTTTTATTTAAATTTTTGTTTAAGCTTATTTTCGGTTGTAAAAAACTAACACACACACAGCTAAAATCTTTAGAATTTTTTTCTTATTGCTCCTGTAAAACAGCAACCCTCGGTAACGCAGTAGGCAGCGCGTCAGTCTCATAAGCTAAAGGCCGTGAGTTCGAGCCTCCCCCGGGGCAAAACAACTTTATGGCTCGGCATGGCCAAGCGTGTTAAGGCATGTGATTGGCGATCTGAGAGCCGCGGGCTCGCATCCTCGTCGCGCCAAACATGCTTGACCTTTCAGCCGTGATGACGTTATAATGGTACGGTCAATCCCACTATTCGTTGGTAAACGAGTACCCCAGGCGGTGGGTGGTGTCTTCCCTCTGGTCTTACACTACTAAATTAGGGACGGCTAACACAAATAGCCCACAAGTAGCTTTGTGCGAAATTCAAAAACAAACAAACCTATGAGACAGTATCCGAAGTTTGATTATCTTACAGCTTCATATATGCTGATATACATCCAAATTATTCACTATTTGTGTAACTTATGGACAGTATTTAACTTAAATTTCTTATGAAGATGACCTCAACTCAGATAATAATGAAACAGCTAAATACAGAATAACGTACACAAGTAACGTAAGCTTTTTTAATTGTTCAAAACTGATACAATGAAAACGTAGATGATACGTGTTGGGTCGAGGGTGTTACAGTATATAAACTAAAACTGCTTTTAAATAAGACATTACATTGACTAGATAAACTGTGTAGATAAAGACAATATGGCTGAATGAAAATACAAGACGTGTCATATTTTAATTTTTGACTTTTTTATGTGAAGGATATACACAATAGTGTTTTACGATGGTCAGTTTCATGTGTTATACACGCATTAAGTCACATTTTAAAATGATTCCACTTGACACGCTGGGGTATTTGACACAATTTGTCAGAGAATTAAACCGAGTTTCTACGTAAATTATTTGTTATAAAATATTTTGTAACTTACTTTTTTACAGAGATGGATTAATTATAAATAACGAAAGTGGGAAGTTGTAAAGAAGCAAAGAATCAACAATAAGGCACGAATCTGAGATTGGATTTCGAATCTACTGTCTACGTAATAGACCTCGAGATCATAGCTCCAATCCATCAATATTATTAAAATATAGTTTCTTAATAAGTAGGAGGAAACCGCTGGTTTTCATTGATAATACGTTCTTTTAATATATTCTTCACCAATCCCTTGATTGGTAGGAAAGACGTATAACATACAATTGTGATATGAGAGGTACTGAGTATTGTCAGACTTCAGGTAGCTAACAGACGCATGCGCATAATAGAACGTTGTACATCATTACATGTACTGAAGGGGAAAATATAGCCAATGCACAAGCACCTTCTTCTTCTGGAACTGAGACCGACGAAGCTCTACAGAACTTGATGGCTTCTTACTATAGAACAAAGTCTGGTTTCTAAAATTCATGTTTAAACTGACACTGTCTCCATCGAAAGAAGATAAGTTTCTATTGTCTTAGGGAAAGCTAAGCTATAAATGTTAATAATAGCTGTAAACCTTATGTTTAGTCGAATGCTATAAAAATTTTTCTTTCAGGCAATCTGCGCCATAACTAAAATAATTAGCCAGTCTTCGCGATACGTACATGCAATGAAACATAAAAACCATTTAGAGCTCAGTTTTTACGCTATTTGGTGAGTAAAATTTAGTTGGTCGTTATTTGTTATCTGTTTATTAGTTTGTACGCATTGTTTATCATTCTGAAGTAAGAAATTCATTTGGAATAAAGGAAATAGTCGGTATTACTAACTTTCTTCACAGTCACTATATAGGGTATTTTGTACATCAATATGCATAACCTGCAGCTTACAAAGGCACAAAAAGTCTATTTTCAGAATTTTTATAAATTCGTGTCACCGTACATTCATTCATCTAAACATCTCAATGATGTTCAAATCTATCTGTACTTAACTGATTTCCTATGGAAATCAGTTTATGATACGAAGTGTATTCGAACACGTAATATTTGTTATATGCCCATAAATAAGGCAGGATAAGCAATTCTGCTAGAAAGTGTATCAAGCTCAGTATTTAGTACATAGAGCTCGGCATATTAAAAGTAGATGAACTGTTTAAGAAGGTCATTACAAGAACTAGATCAATCGATACTCATCGCAGGACGCAATGGTGAAATAAAGAACACAAAAGATAGTAATCTAGCATTAAGTTTGTGTGAATCTTCTTTTAATGAAATGTCTCTTGATACATTTGACATTTATACACGTGTTTGTTGCAGTCCTATCTAATGATTTCACTATTTTGTGAGTAATGCAAAGTTGATGAAACTGTTACAATTCATAAGATTCTAAGTAAGCCAGGTAAACGTATCTGTATTCCACTCAAACTAGCAGAGCTTTGTTGAAAGGGCGGTAAAAGACTGTGATAATTCAAAATCATCTGAACAATTTTTATGGGTGATGTTTGTCTTTAATATTCAATCTTTGTTCAGTTGTTATAAGCAAACAAAGAGATGCCACGATCGAGTGTGTTTTTCCTTTTGATTATTACTGGCTCTGGAATAGAGTTTTTAAGTTCGCTGTTTGGTTCTTTATTTATCTTCATTAAGCCTATTTCAAATAAAAAGTTGTGCTTATGAGACTTAACTTCTCACACTAAAATCCCAGTTAATAAATGCATCTAAGTTCAATGAGTAACTGTTTCACTGTAGTATGTACATATTATGGTAATAAGCTATTCATATCTTAGAAAGTAAATACATCTGTATCAAGAACTATTCTAGCAAACTTACCAAACTTGTTTACAATTTTTTTGCACTCAATTACAAGTTCACGTTAAACCGGATCTTTATCTATAGTCAATGTTAAGCATGACCATAAGAATTCCTTAAACCGGGTTGAAGAACAGTATTGAAGCGTTCATGTTTTCTACTTGGCTCTTCTGGCTTACCAGTCTTCGAAATCAGTCTTGAAGGCGGTTGACATTAGACAATTAATGTGAGTAGACAGGAATGTTATGAATGTCACTTTATCTGTTTCATTCCAAACAACCAATAAAGGCAATGTCACGTTGAATGATGGAGAAACTAAAGCCAGGATGAAGAAACAAGACATGAGGTAGAATAAGAAAACCCTACTCATGAATCTCTAGCAACTGTTGAACTTCTCTTCTCTGCAGGCCACGAGATTGTAACTCTTTTTTTATTTTGTAATTAACATCTGAAGAAGACAGAGCAATGTTCTGTCGAAACTTATACTATGTTCCACCATGAGTAAAAGCATATTCCCATGCTTATAAGTCGTTGTATTCTCACCTATCGATGCATCAGCATAATGTGTTTTCTTCTTGAAGTGGCCCAGCATGGCTAAGTGGTTAAGGCACTTGACTCATAATCTGATAGTCGCGGGTTCGAATCCAAATCACATCAAACGTGATTGCCCTTTCAGCCTATTCCGTGATAAAAGAGTGGCCCGAGAGTTAGCGGTGGGTGGTGATGACTGTTTGCCTTCCCTTTAGTCTTACACTATTGAACTATGGACGGCTAGTGCAGATAGCTCTTGTGTAGCTTTGCGCGAAATTAAACAAACAAACAAATAAACGAACCTTCTTGATGTGTTATTATTGAAATTTAGGTTTTTATAAGTGTCAAAAAACATTGATTTTCACTGATAATAAATTATTTTAACAAAGTTCTTCATTCGTCCCTTGATTGGTAAGAATGATGATCTAACTGATCTCTGAAGTTACTAGTTTTGTCAAGTAGCCTTGTATCTCCCTACCGCGAAGGTAAGACGGATACCAGACCACACGTAGAAACTATTTTACCATGATGCATTAAGGTCCCATGGTGAGGCTCCTTTTTAATGCATTTCCAGTTATCAGTCTTTAGTTTCTCATTTCTCTATTATTGGGTTGAATTATCTGTAGTACTAGTAGAAGATACAGAGTTTGAAATACACTCTAGTGGCTGATATCATTCTAACTCTAGATGAAGCAAAAAATTACTTAATAAATCTTTAAAGACATGTTGATGGGCCCTTAAAATGTTGAATACCCTCTTTAAACGCCATACCGACAACTGAAACGAAATTTGCACCTACTCAATTAGTTAATAATGCATAATCAACCTCAATTCGTATGAAACGTTTTTAAATCACAGCACTACCACCCTTGCTGAAAATGACTTAACCAATGTTGCTTGGCCAAGTAGTTAATGCAGGATGTCTGCTTTCACTTAATTTAACAGGAAGTATTGTGTGGAAAATATTCATCACATGCCATCCAAGGGAAAATCAAGAGATGATTTAGCTTAATATATGGAGTTATTCAATCAGGTAGGTGTTTGGAAGAAAAGGATAATATAATAAACTATATAGCATATTCTGGTAGCTCTAGGTGTTCTGTTGTTAAATGCAGTGAAATAACTAAATGATGAACAGTCGTATAAGTGAACATCAATTGTAGAAAAACTTCAATGCAAATTTATTCAGATAGAAAATCACGTGATCCACTTAGACAAAAATAAAGCTAGACGCAGTGCACTCTTTGAAGAAGTAGCAGTTTCTTTTGATGAATTATGAGTTTAAACAACAAGATATATTTAACTAGGGTTAAAACAGTGTAGTAATTTCATTGATAAATTCCTTGAATCTACTAAGGGAATCAATGTAACATTATTTGGGCATCAAGAGACATTCTGTACCCAGAAACTATGTTATTGATGATGAGATCTGAAGTGGCAACTTCGTGCAAATCATCTAAATCAAAAATTCAGTTGGCAATTACTACAATACTATTGTCAATTGTATGACCCCTCTGGAAGATCAGGCTGAGCCAATAACAACTTAGCTGTAGACTCTAACACTAAAAATACAGTACATCTATGAGACAAAACCATCAGTATTTTGTTGCTCTTGCTGGATCAAAGGTATGCTATGATAGCTGTCATGGTCAGTTATCTGAAACAATCAATAATTTGTCTTAGTTGAAGATACTTGATGCATTATAAACAGGACTATCCACATTAAATTTCTGTCATGAATAAGTTAACATAAGAATCCATCTCGCTCAAGTATCAAGCAGCTGTAAATAGGCCAGTCACAAGTTATAAGAGTTGTCAAGCTAGTTATATTACCTCGTCCCAGATAGAATATGGCTATTTTCTTGAGGATACACGCTAAAGTAGTAATCTGTTCAAGAAAAAAAACTGGTTTGACTATGCACTTATGGAAAACTAAGCCTTAAGCCTATAGTAGAGTAGCCTCTAGCAAAATCATCACTCAAGCCAATGGAAACTAATTTTATTCTGAAAATCGTAAAAAGTCCACAAGTTGATGAAGAAGTTTAATTTCTGTTACAATTTTAAAAATAACACCATCTCGAGTTGAGTAAATATAGATGTAATTCAGACATTGATATCTCGATAATGAATCTACAACATGGAATTTCTGCATAAATAGTCAAATAAAAAAAGAACCTCAAATGCTATCAACTATAGTTTTGAATAGTAAAATGCAAGACAGTGTTTAATAGATGATATATTAAAATTATGGAATACAAAAAATACATGATAAAGTATACATGTAGTCTTTCTTATTACAACATACACTGAATATTTTATTTTGTTTTAAATATCGAGCCACATTTTCTGAAACTGTAATATTCCCAAAATTAGGGTTAATTTGGTCATTTGGGGTAAACATGCACTTACCAGTTGGACTGGCATTGGAAAGTAGTGTGTGGAATGCTTTCAGAACTGAAAAAGGCTTGTAAGATTAGACCTGTGTTATCTGTCAACTATTCTTAAGTGGCTGATGGAATTCATGTTGTTTTTTCATAATGGGAGAGGCGTTTGGTGTACGTCAATGGTGTACTTATGCTTGGCTCTGCAGTTTAGACTGGTGCTAAATTTCTACATATTTGGGTAAATATGAAAGACAGGTAGGAAACCTAAGTTAGGAGAATATGAACTTATGAATATGAATATGGATAGAATTTCGTGGGCCTCTATTTGATGTTGAAAGTATTTCTACTAATTCTGAAAACTCCAGAACAATTAGGCGAAGACAGCAACCTGCAACTGATAGAAAAGTTGGTTCATATTTTTTACGCGTATTGGTCAGTAAAGCAAGACTGCATCATCATTCTTTGCGTTCGTTAAAGTATGTTTCCCAGTGCCACAGTGTTATGTTTGCGGACTTATAATGCTAGAATCAGGGTTTCGATACTCTTGGTGGGCAGAGCGCAGATAGACCATTGTGTAGCTTTGTGTTTAACATCAAAACAATGTCAAAGCATTATTCAATTTTTAGGTAAGTTAAAAATTATGAAAAGTCGTTTCAAGTACTAAAATGTTATGATACCTAACAATTGGCTTATTCAAAGAACTGCCTGTGTAAACTGTTTAATGATAATGGAATTTAAGCAATATTTTTTACAGTTACAAGTTAATAAAGAGTAAACAACTGCATATAATTAAGTTGAAAAAGGAAAAAAAAATGCACCTCTAGTATATGTCTATCACTATCAAAACTATCAATTGAATGTGAGCTCTACCATCACCAAAATAGCAAATAAATTTCAGTGATGTGATGATATGGTGCAGAGAATATTTAGTGACATTACGAAATATATCCTGAAAAAGACTAATATTACTAATATAAGATAGTTATAATCAACTGTTTTACCTTGTAGACCAAAGCTTTAGTGTAGTTTGTAGTTAATAAGTTAGTTAAGCAATAAGTACCTTTCTTAGAAACACCTAGAGGAATTCTCATAGATCAAGAAATGAGCTTAACAGTTTGCCATTTGTTGGGTTGTCTGACATATCAGGTAAATAAAAAAATGAAACTGCACTATTCAGACATTTAAATATTCATTTAAATCCCAACCTAACTCACTATTTACCATAAATTCTTCTCCTTTCTGAAACAAAGTACAACTAGAATTTTCCAACAGATGTAATACGTATGTGTAGAAAGGTAGTTTTCACGCTAGCAAGATCACATCAAGACAGAAAAAATATTTTAGTTTATAATTTCAAAACTGGATTTTGTGCGGAATTTTAGTAGTAAGTTTCCGGTTATTAGTGAAAATCTAATTAAACTTTTCTTGATTATCACTGTGACATTTATAAAAGAAAAAATCAAGAAAGAGTTACAACATTTGGGTTATTTAAAAAGAAACAACAGCATAAATTAGTGGTATAATAAGATTATTCTAGTTAAATTTGAAAGTGACATGTCTTGAGCTCACTTGAGAAGAACTTAATTTTGAAAAATAATCAAGCAATATCATGATTATTTAGCTTATTTACAAATGATAAGACGTCTGTGAAAAACAACAAAAAACTCTTATATTTATCTAAACATTTACAATTGTGGTAAATTCATAGCCAATCAAGTGCTTCTTTTATGTACGATCGATTCTGTTTGTAATCAATAAGTATCATTTCAGTTTGTCGTATGAACAAAGCGAACGTATTATATTATTAATTATAACAGAAAAGGAAACTTGTTATAATGGCCTATAAAACTAAAAAACATTTTTTTATTCGGAAATGTAAATGCTAAATTCAATAACGTAGAGTTTCGAGTCGGATTTTTTTCAAACTTATTGTTTTTGGAATTTCGCACAAAGCTACTCGAGGGCTATCTGTGCTAGCCGTCCCTAATTTAGCAGTGTAAGACTAGAGGGAAGGCAGCTAGTCATCACCACCCACCGCCGACTCTTGGGCTACTCTTTTACCAACGAATAGTGGGATTGACCGTCACATTATACACCCCCACGGCTGGGAGGGCGAGCATGTTTAGCGCGACTCGGGCGCGAACCCGCGACCCTCGGATTACGAGTGCACGCCTTAACGCGCTCGGCCATGCCAGGCCTTTTTCAAACTTAAACACACCAAAAATTCATATATTTCTGTATATCGCAAAATCATTTGCATATAATATTTGATGTGGACATGGGAATTCTTATCTATTTAGCTGCAATAATAAATTATTTACATGCAGACCTAGGCATAACATAAATGCTACTACTGTTAATTAGACATATCATTTACTGTTCTATTCTCTTCAGTAAACCATTAACAGTTATGTGTTTTCACACCGAATCCATGATTAGGCATAGCAATAAACATGCTAAAGGATTTCATAGTTCTTGTTTCATTTTTGATAAAGTTTTGTGCTTCGAACCTTTTATATGGATCTTAAGCTCCGTCTTCCGATATTGCTGATGTAAAAATTCATTAAACATAGCTTATAACACACTATATGTTTGCCTAGGTCTCTCTTCAATTATAAGTGACATTGGGCATCGGAGATCTAGTCTATGTTTAAAATCTATAAGCCCATCATGTTCTAATAACTTCTTATGACACTTTAATTGAAACAAACCGGAATTTTAAGCCTTATTGAATGATGCACATCATTAATACTTTCTTGGCGAGTTTTCTAGAGGTGTAACTTTATGAAAAATTCACTCTTTTGGAGCTACTCCTAATAGTAAATCATGAGAATCAAATTTGAGTCCCTTTAAATTGAGGCCCGGCACAGCCAGGTGATTAGGGAGCTAGATGCGTAATTTTAAGGTCGAGGGTTCGGATCCGTTGCACCAAACATACTCGCTCTTTCAGCCGTGAGAGCTTTATGATGTGACAGTAAATTACACTCCTCGTTAGTAAAAGAGCAGTCCATAATTTGGCGGTGTGTGGTGATGACTGGCTGCTTTCACTCTAGTCTTGCACCGCTAAATTAGAATTACAAATCGATTGCCTTACCACCTGGTCATTCCTAGCTGTAGAAAGAGGTAGCATCCAAAATAGTGGCGGTAGGGTTCTTTTCTTTTAATCCAGCACTTAATATATTCCAAATTTTTTTCATAAGACTAATTAATTGACGTTCATTTGTCCCAGATGTGTCTTTCGGGCAAAGTCGAAACGTCAGGAATCAAAGGAGAAAGTGGATATAATTCAAGAAAAAGTTGTTCATATCAGACTTATGGCAGCTGTAGGTGTAGAAACTTCACCTGAGTTTATGTTTTACTGAAATAGTGGCGGCAGTTTTTCATTGTGTTGCTCTACAGAGAGTTCCAGTACTAGTACACTCTCTGAGTTCTATAAGATCTTTGTGTGCTTCCCCCACACTTTGTGTATGTAATGTTATAGAAAATGTAATAACTTTTTGTATGAGTGTAGCTCCATCTGTAAATGTAATTAATGTTATCTACGTCAAAGGTAATCATTGTTCCACAATCGTAACAATAGAAGGTGTAAGGTATTGTTAATTCCAATCTATCATTTCACAAAGTTTGGTTTAGCGACTTAAGATCAGTTAGATAACGGACAAACAGACAGATATGGAGGTTTTTACTTTATGGTTTGTATACAAAGAAGATTTATAAAAAAAAAATGAATTCAAAATTTGATATGTTGTTTTATTAAAATCATATTTACTCTTTTACATTCTAGTAACTAAAATTTAATGCCTTTAATAGGTCTGTTTCAAATCCGTATAATCAAATGACAGCATTGTGCTATAGCAGAATTTAACATTTAATGATAGGGAAATTCTAAATCATACAAGGAAAAGTTTTAATAAAGGGAACAAGGATGGTAGTATTCCCATCTTCTTAACTTTTGATTTGGAAAAGGTTGTTGTTGTTGTTGTTTTGAATTAAGCACAAAGCTACACAATGGGCTATGTGTGATTTGGAAAAGACTAGGCAACTAGGGGGTTGGGTTGTGGTTTTATATGGTTTACTTTTATAAATTCATTATTACTGGTTGCAACTGTTAAGCTTATGCAAAGCTGTTAAACTGCTGGCTAAACTATGCACCATAGTTCATACTCTGATGTTCTCTCCAGAATTACAGTATAATGTGATATTTTGTGAGCTCATATTCTACGTATATAAAACATAACTACAGAGACAATCAAACTTAAATTATGTATCTAGTCATTTTCCATTCAAATAAACTCTTTTCACCCAGTGTTTCGGTTTATATGTGCTGGACTGTTCCAGTGAATCAAACGAAAAAAGTCTTTTGAATTAGGTCACAAACGAAACTGAATTCAGAGAATCGAATTGTTCATCATTAGTTTTTTTTGCATTGTTTCATGCTTGTCACATAAGAATATAGAGCGCATGCGCACGCACTGGTCTCTAGCGTTGCAACGGTAATATTTTACGCTGCTCACAGCAAAAATTTTAACTTAAAACTGCTCACATTGTGATCAGAATAAATTATATATCATTTAATAATCTGAGCAGGCGAAAACAAACAGAGCCAAGCACCAGCTTGCCTATATTTTAAGCATTTTCTATAGTCATTTGAACACTCTAAATATTTCAAAAGTTTTAAGGCCTAGGAAATTTTTTGTTAAATTGATGCACTTTTCAGAACCTGTACTAACACCATAACAAGCAGGTGCTTGCAAGGTTCATCCGTCCAGAAGAACATCTATCAAACATTACAACAGTATACAAGTAGAACAACCCTCTACTGGTTTATTTTTAGGTTGCTAATATTTGTAAGAAACGTAACATTTCCTGTGGAACTAATGTATAGTTACAAAAGATATTCATGATTGTTTACAACAATATATTGAAATATTATGTACTACTATTTATAAAGAGTATGAATATGCTTGATAATAAATGAGTAAAACACATTAATAAACCAAATAAACACAGCCACAAAACTATGTTCACCCGATAAACTTAATGACGAAATCAACAAAATAAAACAACACTTCATCAACATCAACAAATTGCCTCCAAAAACCGTTGAAACAATTATACACACACATAGCTAGATCAAAATCACAGTCAACAACAAATAAATAATAGTAACTCCCAAGAAACAAGAAACTTTACACTGCTGTATACCATATATTCCCGAAAAAATAACCAACACTTGGAAAAAATGTATAACCAAACACAACATTCCGGTAAACACGAAATTTATTCAAAAACCAGTACAAAACTAAAGTCCATATTATGTTAAAACTACACTGACAAACACAACACCAACATAGTTGATAAAATACAATGCAACAACTGCCACGATTTTTGTATTGGAGAAACAAGCATAAAAATTGAAACCAGATTCAAAGAACACATAAAACACTTTCCCACGTTGTTGAACACTGTAAATCAAGTAAACATGACATAACCATAAAAAGCATCCAGATACAAAGTAGAAAAACACAAACAAACGCAAAATCAAAGAAGCCTGACATATACAACAACTCAAACCAAAAGTTAACCAATATAAATAACACTTTTACGCCTATACTAATTAATTAACATATTAATTAACTAATTAACATATACTGCAACGTTCCCTACACTTCCGTAGCGGTTTGTACTCTCATCCATAAGACATGTGTCTGGCAACGGGTCAGTTGCAAATTCTCTTTGTTAACCTGAATATGACCTAAAAATGTCAAAAAGTTGTTCTCTCGTTTATTTTAATAAAAGTTTTAATACCCATACAAGCCGTCTTAAGATACATTTTTACTTTAAGTGGATTTCTGATAATCACGAAAGGAATGTCAAGCCATTTTCATCTCCATCAAAGTCGCAACCATTTCAATCGACAAAGAAACGTACTTGTTTTATTGGTATGCAACTGAGATGTATGCCTGCACACACCACAAGAACAAGATGCAAAAGGTGGGCATATTTTTTGAAAGAAACCTTAGGAGATTTCTGACCAAGTGACCCCCAAAAAATGAATCAAAGCTACAAGCAGGAATTTACCTAATCAACCAGAGAGACCATGTTCACCTTACAGTTAAACAAATACCAGATGTATCATGTTTGAAAACACTGGTTGTGAGAGGAAGCCATTCTAGTCCAAGATATTGATACCATCATGAGCTCCGCAAACTTATATTTCTGGTGAACTAGGCCTTTCTCAAATGAATTACTGACACATTCGTTGCTAATAACCAGTGAGTAGTTGGTCATAAGCACATAACCTCGTAGAGCAGTGACTTGAACAGTTGATTCCTCAACAAATATAGACGGAGATTTATCATGTTAAAAATAAAATGATCAGAACCAGGAAGGATTTACAGAAGTCATAATCCAGATAAAGAAAGACCATTAGCAACACGAAAAAGAAGACAATTATTTCATGGTTTCAGTTTATTTTCACTGCTAGCTGAGAAAACACAAAGGTGAATACACGAATTAAAATGTGTCAATATTGTTGTATTTTTTCTATATAAAAATATAGATATATATACATCTATACATAGATACACACACACATATATGCCCTTGAGTTGGGGGATATATGTAACAAAACTGGGAAGTAAAACGAGGCCCACATGGAAATATGGTTTACAGCTTTGTTAATATTTAACATGTAATTGTGGTGTCGAATACATTATTTTCACTTGATTTAAAATACCGTTGTTAATTCATTCATTTCTTTGTTTTACCACTTTTTACAATTAAATGTTTAATTAACTCAGTTGTGTGTTGTATGGCATCTCATTCTTCTTCTTTCGGCTCCGCATAGCCAAATATGTTAAGGTGTGCGACTCGTAATCTGAGGGTCGCGGGTTCGCATCCCCGTCGTGCCAAACATGCTCGCACTTTCAGACGTGGGGACGTTATAATGTCACAGTCAATCCCACTATTCGTGGGTAAAAGAGTAGCCCAAGGGTTGGCGGTGGGTGGTGATGACTAGCTGCCTTCCCTCTAGTCTTACACTGCTAAATTAGGGACGGCTAGCACAGATAGCCCTCGAGTAGCTTTGCGCGAAATTCCAAAACAAAGAAAATCTTCTTGTTTCTATCTGTAAAATTCAGGGAGCTTTGAGCTCATTTTTTAAAAAACTATTTTAGTCTTGAAATACTATTTAATTCAGACAATCCTTACTACCAACCTACTTTACCATTTTTTGTATTGGTATGGTGATGATATTTTGCTACATTACCTTTGGTTGTTTAATGAAATTTTATAATGTTCCCGGTGTAACATAAATGCTCCTCATTTGTTTCTATTTTATTTTTTCATTGTGATTGTCAACTAGAACATATGTTGGTACAGTTCATGTTAGATGTTAATATTATTTGGTTCGATATTCCAGTATTGTTTCTATACTTAGCTTTAGTATCACGTTAGGTAAGGTTATATTTTAATGTCAGAACATGTAGGTGTTATGAGTTAATTTGTTTGATAGTTAGTGTATTTGGTTTGTTACATTAAGACTAATGTATCAGAGTAAGTTCATTCTTATATAAAAATTATACTAGCGAATTAAGTGCATTTTCTTACTTTTATGCTTATAAAGACTGTAATGCATTGTTTCACAATCTAGACATACTTATCGTTAGCGATATTTTTGGCCGTAATCCTAATAATATTTCATGATATGCGACCAGCTTCAGAGAGTTAGGTTGGTCCTAAATACATATATTAAGCTAACCATGCCAAACAATCTCTATAATGAAGCAAAATAATAAAAATTAGATTTAAATATAATCACATTCGATATATCAAGTAGTATAAACCAGTGTTTCCCAAACTTTTGTTTTTCATGCCCCGTTTAATAAACATGGATTCTTGCGCGCGCCCACATTTTCTTTTAATTAATTGAATGAAACAGCGAGTTAAGGCCCCGCAGTGGCTCAGCGGTATGTCTGCGGACTTACACGCTAAAATCCTGGTTTCGATACCCGTGGTGGGCAGAGCACAGATAGCCCATTGTGTAGCTTTGTGCTTAATTCAAAACAACAACAACAGCGAGTTAAGTGACGAGACGTAATGCATGGATATACGTTAATAGGCTATAGGTGTTGTAATAATAAGTATTATTTACATTAATAAATATGTATTAAAACACTTAATTTTGCATTGTTTCACTGTTTACTCTACCCTAATCCCGAGCGCCTTATTTATAGTATACCATATTTGAGTAACAGAGGAACACTAGCTGTTGGCATAATAACTGTCGTAGAAGTAGAGGTCTTTGTAAAATGCAGCCTAGTACAACATGCTTGGGTATTCTTCAGTTTTCTGTTACACACCTTTTGACCAATGAAACTCATTAACTCAATTAATGTCAAAAATTATGATGATAGATGTTATTGTTTAAACTATTCGAGTTAGCACCATTAATTTTCCTGTAGTGAAACTTAAAAACAGTATTTGTGAATATACAAAATGATAAAGAAAATAAAATCACTTCTGAGTCGTCCATAAGAATATAACAACGTTAAATGTTGAAAAAGAAAACAACGTGTTAAACATACGGTGATATACGTTTAATACTAGACTAGCATTATTATTTCAACTAACCCTGTACAATTTACAAACACAGAGAGCTGATAACAGGTAATAATAAATAAATGTAAGTCTTCCGTGAAGGCCGAAAAATAAATACGATAAGTCTTTAGAAATTCCACTAAAAGTAATAATCGAAAAGATAGTAAGAACACTCATTAATACGAAAAAAAAGCAGTTATAAAAAATTAATTAAACTAATGGTATAATGTCATGCTATATAACGCAATGTTATATATCGCGTATTAAGTATATATACAGTAAACTAAGTGGAGGTAAACTAAATGGCAATCAAAATTTTAGACGGTTCATTATTCAAAGGAATTAAAATGCAAAAAATACAGCTTTTTAAAGGTCGTAATATTATGGGTAACTTCTGAATTCATAATCTAGATCAAAAAATACTTTTTAATTCCTAATAGAACTGGGCCCGGCATGGCAAGGCGGTTAAGGCACTTGACTCCTAATTCGAGGGTTGCGGGTTCGAATCCTTGTCGTACGAAACATGCTCGTCCTTTCAGCCGTTGGAGCGTTACAACGTAATGGTCAATCCCACTAATCATGGGTAAAAGAGTAGCCTAAGGGTTAACGGTGGGTAGTGATGACTAGCCGTCTTCCCTCTAGTGTTACGCTGCAAAATTAGGAACAGCAAGCGCAGATAGGTCTCGTATAGCTTTGCGCGAAATTGAAAAAAAAACAACCAATAGAACGGAATTAGCTTTGTGCTTAAAATGTGCGCTGAGAATCACGTTGTTTGTGAAAAATAATAGCGGTGGACAAATTCTGTCGTATCAAATGAGCTGTGGGTAGTAAACATTATGACGTGATTTATTTGGTTTACTCGTATTTGAGAATGGAACGTTCAAGACTTCAAAGTTGAAGGTGCTCGTTATAACGAACCTTTTAAAATTGAATACTTGATTAATGATACTGATAGCTAAATCCATATATTATACTTTGTTCTTAGTGACAGATTATTTTGAAGTGGATAAGTTTGTTTAAACGTATCTACGAAGCGTTGATAATTTAGAATAAAAATAACAGATATATATATCTACTGATACGAAAAGATTTATTACATCCTTTCTGAGTAAAGTTTGTAATATATAAAAATTCTAGATTGAATATTTTCAAATATTCAGCTTATGGGCTGATTTACCTCAAAAAGGAATTATCTGTATTTGTTAAAATTCATTTAATTGCTAACAGTTGTAATTTTTGTGGGTTATATAGTCATAGAAAATTATGTTAATTGATGCAGAATAGTCATTTACTTGAATTATTAAAGAACCTTGAAATTATTTATGAAAATCATAATTTTATTAACCTGTTGACTGCCTAAAAAAGAAACGTTATTCAGAGCTGAAGGGTATTATTGTAAGGATACTAAAATGAAGGTCCCCCAGTGGCTCAGTAGTATGTCTAGGAATTTACAACGCTAAAATCCAGGTTTCGATACTCGTGGTGAGCAGAGCACAGATAGCCCATTGTGTAGCTTTGTGCTTAATTCTAAACAACAAATAAAATGCAGTATTTTCACAAAGTTACCTATAAGATTTATCTGTATAGTACTCATATTTGATATTCATTTTGCATATGGTTACAATAAAAAAGAAGACAGAGATATTTCACGTATGAACTTCACCTTTTGATCGTGAGTCACCTAAGGATAAACAGACACTTTTGCTAGTTGACTCTGTATTTGTCTCCAAACGGAGTAATTCAGGTTTCATATTGAAATAACAGTTTCTTCGTTGTTGTTGTTTTTTACTCAAGTTGCCGTATTGTGTTTTAACGCCACTCAATCAGTTCGCCTATATACATTGCCATCGGAGCCGAGAAAAGGCGACCTCACAGATTTCGAAATAGAGGAACGGCGGCTCTCTTTCGGCCCTCACAATTTAAGGGCTAAATCACAGAAACAATACAAACTATTGGGGCTCACTGGTAGCTAGACGGGTGTTTAATTAGGCAAAGACATCCAAGCTTGTTCTTCGTAACTAACCGACGCAATAGTAATAACTTGATTTTGATTTCTAACCCTCAATCAGTCATGTCAAACATTATCAACGTGCCATTATTTAATGCCAATAGGATATATTTACATTCATGAAAAAACATGTCAAAAGTGTTTTCTGGAATGACCTCAACAGTATTCCTAAGAGAGAGATTTCAGACTCCACTCCCAGCATTAAGTTCTCCTGTGCCGATGATACATATCGATAGTTATTGTCTTATCAAGCAGTTTCGTCACTTTTATTTAAATTTTCATCGTCAAAGGTTCTTGATTTATATTTTATTTTTTTCCGTATTAATACAGATATTATTGTTTTTCCGTATTAATACAGATATTATTGTTTTTCCGTATTAATACAGATATTATTATTTTTCCGTATTAATACAGATATTATTGTTTTCTAACTGTAAACAGTTAAGTTTGCTATTTTCGTGTCACCAAACTACATATCATGGTGACACCAGTGGCACAGCTGTATGTTTGCGAACTTACAACGTTAGAAACAGGATTTTGACACCCGTGGTGGGCAGTGGACAGACAGCTTATTATGTATCTACGCGCTTAACTACAAAAATATTTTAGACTCTCTACACTTATCCACAACTGAATTTTTTCGTTTCGCTTGTTATCTGAATTGTTTTGATTGTAAGTCGATCTAACAATATTATAAATGGACATGAATAGCGTATCGCCAAATACTGTAAACAGCAAAAACACATACAATGTATTCAAACATGTTTGTTGAACACAATTTCGAAAATATTGTACACTGAGCAACAAAAACAATTATTAACTCTATCCGATTTAAACCTTTTTTTCTTTTACACTCAGAATGTAACAGAGAAACATAAAATATCGATCCCGTGTATATAGCATCAATACTACTTGTTAGAACATAACTTTAATAACGTTTGAAGTAGTTCCTTGAGTACTAGTGAGTTTAAACTTATCAAATCTGTGTACATTTTATATCACGTAGCATTTGTCTGGCAGAAGAACTTTGTTGAACGTTGTAAGCAAATATTCAGCAAATATCATAATTACGTATTCAGCATGGCCGTATGTTCAGCGACAATGGTATTAAAATACAATAAATTATGCATTGTTTTGAAAAAAAAATCTACTCAGCGGAAGTCTTCCTTACCCGCAATTAATTCGAGCATTAGAAAACTAAAGGTTTTATCTTGTTTATCCTTTTTAATAGTAAGCAATATATTTCCAGAGACAGCAATAAAAGAATTACTTCCTTGTTGCTTGTTAAAAGCGAATGTTACACAATAGATCTTTATGATATAACTTTTATTTTTCATATAAATAGAATGTTCAGCCTTACGGAATACTAAAATATTTTTACATTATTTGAGTTGTTTTTGTTGTTTTTTTCTACGATTTTTTATTAACTCTTCACTGCCTTTTGTTATATTATTTGCTTTGTTTTATCTCGTCCTCCTGAAACGCTAGTCGTATGACGTAACAAGTCTGCAGGAAGATCAATATTTTGTTCATTTCTCTTCCACTATCCGCGTCCAGGAGCACAAAGAGACTTTGATGTGGTTTCCAGAAACAAAAAATCATATAGTGACGGTAAAGTAGAAATAATCACTTCTGTTTGTGTGTACCGGTATGTATACATTATAGTGTTAACGATGTTGATAAACTGTTAGGTTCATATCTACGGACATGTATACAATTGTTGATAAAGACTTTGACGTACGTATGCGAACTGACAAGTGTTCACAAATCTTATAATCTCATACTGAAATGTACACAACACAATTCTGAAAAACACTGATAACTTTCTTTTTATGTCTGTGTTTATCAATTGGTATGTATAATACAAAAATGCCGACGAATGTGATAATCTGCCCAATATATATTTATTGACTTAATTGCTTGTTTCATTGGGCATACAATTGTCTGTATGCAAGATTTTGTTGCTTACGTGCTGTAAGCTCAACTTCTCTGTACATTGAATTTCGAATCTCTTATTTTTTGTTCTCGATTTCTTAAAAATTTCGATGTTTTAAAACAAAACTCGACTTGTAGAAAAGGGTATTCTTCGTTACCTTATAAATTGGCTTAGTGAAAAACAATTGGTGGTTCTCTGTTCCTCAGACTAGTCTGTAAACATACATATATATCTTTTTTTGAAGTAGCTCACGTTACAGACAATAAGGAGTTTGGTTTCGTTTTAGGCTACTCAACAGTAAATATCTACAGAATTTGTTGATTGTACTTTCTCAAATTATACATCCATATATAGCAAACGTTGCGAACATTTTTACCCCTGTGGTTACTTTTGACTTCTTTTTTTGGCATAAATATAATTTGGTTTAAATGTTTAGGTGAGCTGCTGTTTAATTTACCACTTTACGGAAAAGTCGCAACTGAAACTTAAATTCTTTGTTCTTATTTGAAAAGTTCGTTTGTTTGTTTGTTAAATTTCGCTAAAATCTACTCGAGGGCTGTCTGGCCATTCCTAATTTAGTACTGATAAATTAGAAGTAAGGCAGATAGTCAACAACGCCTACCGCCAACTCTCGAGCTACTTTTTTAACAATGACAAATGGAATTGATCGTCACTTATAACATCCCAACGACTGAGAGAATGAAGGTGTTGGATGAAGGAAGATTTAAAAGGAAATTATTATTTTTTATTATCTTTACAATTAAATTAAGAAAGAGTTATAATGTTTATTTTTCTTCTGCGTAGTACGTTGTTAAATTCACTTGATAATATGTATGATTTGATGCCACTTAGCTATTTCCTCTTCACCTAGTCTTCACCCACACACCCAGTATTACTTCTCACCTCCTCCGCAGGGTTAACGATCTGACACAACAGCTAGATTATTACATGAAATATAGCTTAGTTATCAAATCAGGCAGGGCCGTATGGGGAGAAAGTTGAAGGGTAAAAAATAATAATAAAGAGTTCTGGTGTTTATATACTGATAAATCAGTCTAACATACGATGAATATAAACATAAATCTTTATTTTTCTGAAACTAATTTCAAATCCTGGAAACAAATTAACGTTTGTAAAGTAGTGTATGTGACTAAAAGCTTATGTTGTGAATAAAAATATCGAATTTTGTTTCACATGATAACAAACTAAAGTAAGAGCAAATAAAATAAGGAAATTTAACATTCATGACGGTGCAACGTTATGACCCCTGGTGAGTAAGATGTAAGTTTACGAACTAAGAACGCTAAAATCCAGTACTCGATCCCTGCAGCAAACTGTTTTGTTTGTTTGTTTTTGAATTTCGCACAAAGCTACTCGAGGGCTATCTGTGCTAGTCGTCCCTAATTTAGCAGTGTAAGACTAGAGGCAAGGCAGCTAGTCATCACCACCCACCGCCAACTTTTGGGCTACTCTTTTACCAACGAATAGTGGGATTGACCGTCACATTATACACCCCCACGGCTGGGAGGGCGAGCATGTTTAGCGCGAGTGGGATGCGAACCCGCGATCCTTAGATTACGAGTCACACGCCTTAACACGCTTGGCCATCCCGGGCCTCTTTTTATGAAGATCGAAATTATACAAACATTTGTTTGACTTATTTCACACAATTTTTTTCTGTTACAAGAAAAACAGTTCCATTTATCATTACTGGCTTTGAGCTTAAGTTTTACTGTAAATATCATCTCACACGTTCTTATAGTTATAAACGGGATGACTTTTGAACTTAACAGTATTATTTCTGACACGTAGTAGTTTTTTATTTTGACTTTAACTATCAGATTTAACATTTTTATAATAAGAAATCAGCAATTCAAAGATTCACTATATCTTAAAATAATGGCGAACACAAGTCGTTGGTAATTTTTAAACTCTTTGAGTAATTTGGAAACCGAACGATAACTGTCTATTTGGTTGTTTGTATGAAAAATGGCATCTTTGGGGTTCATACATTTAACCTTGCGTGAGTTCACAGCCTCCAGAGGGGCTGCATTATAAACTTGTATTGTGAAACCTTCACACGCTGTTCTAGTGCGAGTTTCCAAAAGGTAATATGGAATTAGATAAAGAAACGAGTCTTTATTTATGTAAATTATTTTGAATGAGTTTTACATGAAACACTAGTTACTGAAAAAAATATACGATTTTTAGATGCTACAATTTAACTGAAATGATAGCAAGTACAGTAATATATTGTGTGTGTGTGTGCTTACAGCAAAGCCACGTCGGGCTGTCTGTTGAGCCAACAGAGAAGAATCGAACCACTGATTTTGACGTTGTAATTTTGTAGGCTTACCGCTGTGGGTAGTAACTTATTGAAAAGCAACTATAACGATTTTACTTGTAATATGCGATATACATCACTGTTGTTTGTATAAATACTTTATCTTAAACTTGTATAAAAATTTAGATTTTTGATTCAATTTTCTAAACCTCGAATGGCTCAGCAGTAAATCAAAAGACTTATAACGCTAAAAAACTGATATCGATACCCGTGGTGACCATGGAAATAGCCCATTATGTAGAATTGTGCTAAACAAACAAACAAATATTTAATAATTTTGGTATAATTTTATTTGTTTGTTTGAGACTGGCGTCGTTTTACCTGTGTGTTATTAAGCACAAAGCTACAAAATGAACCATCTGTTCTGTACCGACTACCAGCATCAAAACCAAATACTAAACATTGTAAGTCCTCAGATTTGGCGATATGTCACCAGGGTGCTAAGCCTCTTCTTTAAAGGCTAATAAGTATAAGCACTTTAGCTACAACTGACCACTAGGAGCTATTTAATTATTTAAAATACGCGAAACATATTGAAAGTATTTTACAGTTAGTATATTGGGTACAAGTGATGCGTCAGTGTGCAAGTATATACGTACATATCAAATTTGGAAGTTTTACTAAAACGAGAGAGCAATAGTGCAATAATTTTAACTACTAAATTAAATTATTACGTCTAATTAGAGAACTGTAATCTGTTTTAATAGATTCATCTAATTTTCACAAATAGAACTCTTTCAGTTACATCATGAATTATGAGGTCGGTTTTAAATATGCTTGTTTAAGAAAATGCAACGCTTTAGGATTACTTGCTTGGAGCAGCCAGTCCTGGCTAAGTGGGTTAAGGCGTTCAACTTGTAATCTGAGGGTCGCGGATTCGAATTCCTGTCGCACCAAACATGCTCGTCATCTAAGCCGTGAGGGCGTTATAGTGTGCTGTCAATCCCACTATTCGTTTGTGAAAGAGTAACCCAAGATTTAGCGGTGGGTGGTGATGACTAGCTGCCTTCCATCTAGTCTTACACTGCTAAATTACGAACGGCTAGCGGAAATAGCCCTCGAGTAGCTTTGAGCGATATTCAAAAACAAATAAATTCGTTTTAAAACAAAAAATAAAGAAAAGCAAGTTGTTTCAATTAAGTTATTTCTTGTAAATTGAAATAAATTTTAAACAAAAATGTTTTGGAGTTACAACTGTCTTTTACTGAATAGCTCTATGGAAGATTGGTATTCACGTACTCTGTAGTTGATAGATAAGCTGATGTTTGAACAAAACAGAGCTGAGGGTTAAGACCTGATTTAATACAGACAGGAAACACAATACATTCAATCATTACCCGCAACAGTTATTGCATATTTCACCTAACAGTCAGCGTTTTATTGTTTCACGTGTAATACAGCAATATAGACTTATAAGCATATTGTAGTTTCTTATTAGCACACAAAATAATTTAGAATAACTATATTTAAGAAAACACTTGAAAATATAACCTTAGCGTCTAACCGTCACTACACTGACCGCTATATGAGTAATGCCGTTGAAGTTTAAATAACACTGTTCTAATTAGAACGTTGGTACTGATGGTCCTGGTTTTTGTTTTATCTTAAGGATCCATAAGCTAGTTTGGACAGTAAACCTAAGAAACTTTTCCGTGTTTTCTAATACATAACAAAATGTGACTCGTAGGTTAGTCTATCTAACTGTGTGTGTACGAGACCGGAGTTCGCGTCCTAAAAGAAAAAAACAACATATGTATACACACAGTTAAGGAGCATGGTGCGTTATACGGGTAAAATTCTAGTACTCGGTCAAACAAAAGTGGGGAAGGAGGTGGGATTTGGGGCTGTTACCAATTTGTCTTCCCTCTGGTGTATGAGTTTAAAATGAGGGACGACTAACAAAAATTGCTCTTAAGTATCTTTGCGCGAATATCCGAAAATGAACAAACTTTCCTCACATAAAACGTCTAAAAGGAATCATACACACAAAAATACACATACGTATCGGCGTAGTGAAGTATACATAATTACACGTGTACATATAAATGCCTTTCTAAGACAGTAAAACTAGAGTAATACAATATAATTTTAACAGAAAAAAATTATTTGTTTGTTTGTTTTTGTTTGTTTTGGAATTTCGCACAAAGCTACACGAGGGTTATCTGTGCTAGCCGTCCCTGATTTAGCAGTGTAAGACTAGAGGGAAGGTAGCTAGTCATCACCACCCACCGCCAACTCTTGGGCTACTCTTTTACCAAGGAATAGTGGGATTGACCGTCACATTATACACCCCCAAATTATTTGAAAAAAGAAATTTGATCTGAAGTCGGCAGGTAGTTTATGCTTAATAAAATAATAATTGATATTTGTTCTTATTGAACTAATTGTGTGTGTGTGTGTATTTATTAAATAGTAAGTTAGGTATATGTACTAACTCAATGATTTTATTTATGTTTATTAAGTCAAAAATATTTTTACATGAATAGAAAATCAGTAGCTTTATTTAGGTACAACAATTTAGTGACAATTATATATCAGCTTATATATTAGTTTAAAATGTGTATATGCCAGGTAGGTTTTCCAAATAAAATTTATGTTTTAATAGCTGCACTAGATTTTTTGATCACACGTTTTTTATCGAAATAATTTAATTTTTCAAAATAAAAAAGTAGATTCAGTATTCCACGCTGAACTTGGATCTTTCTTTTTAAAACTATAGAATTTGTTGTTATTAAGTTTGTTTGTTTTTTTAATTTCGTGCAAAGATACTCTAGGACGATCTGCGTTAGCAGTCCCTAATTTAGCTAGAGGGAAGGCAGCTAGTCATCACCACCCACCGCCAACTCTTGAGCTACTCTTTCACCAACGAATAGTGGGATTGACCGTCACATTATAACACCCCCACGGCAGGGAGGGCGAGCGTGTTTGGCGCGAACCCGCGACCCTCAGATTACGAAGTGCACGCCTTAACGCGCTAGGCCATGCCAGGCCCTGCAAATAGACTTATGATAAAATTTAACTCTGAGTCTACTAGGTGGTTAGGGCACTCAACTCGTAAACCAAAGGTCACGGGTTCAAATCCCCATTACACCAAACATGTTGGTTCTTTTAGCTGTGAGGGTGTTATAATTTGAAGGTCAATCCTACTATTCGTTTTTAAAAGAGTAGCCCAAGAAAGAATTGGCGGTGGGTGGTGAAGACTAGCTGCCTTCCCTCTTGTCTTACACTACTAAATTGGAGACGGCTAGCGCAGATAGCCCTCGTGTAGCTTTGCGTAAAATTCCAAAAACAAACAAACTGGTTACTCAACACCACCTGAATATCTCATATCGTTTGAGCTATCCTGGAACCTAAACTTGAATAATTGTAATTAACGGTCACTATTATTCAGGAATACAAACTTTTATTTGACAAAATGATAAGTAAGATATTAAGTTAAAAATTTTTGAAAAAGACGTTTTTATTTTATAATTGTGTGTAATATTCTAACAGCTTTGAGTACAAGACTCACTAATGTAAGGCGCGCCGCTAGTACAGCGGTATGTCTCCGGATTTACAACGCTAAAATCAGAGGTTCGCGAAATTCCTCTCGGTGGGCTGAGGAGATAGCCCGATGTGGCTTCGCTCTAAGAAAAACACACACACACACACTAAAGTAATTTATTTCTCCGTGATATTGTAATACTAAAAAAATTGAAATTTAATCGAGTTTATTGAAAATGAAACTTCGGTTCTCACTGGCAATCATATTAAAAATTGTACAAATAATCTTTATTTGAATGCATCTGATGTAGTTTAATAAAAATAAGAGAAAAGAAGATTGGTTTGGTTTTAAATTTCGCGCAAAGCTTCTCGAGGGTTATCTGCGCTAGTCGTCTCTAATTTAGCAGTGTAAGACTAGAAGGAAAGCAGCTAGTCATCATCACCCACCGCCAACTTTTGGACTACTTTTTTACCAACGAATAGTGGGATTGACAGTAACATTATAACGCCCCCACAGCTGAAAGGACAAGCATGTTTGGTGTGGCAGGGATAAAAGAAGACTGGTTTTAATTGGCGATGGTTCAGCTTATTTATTCAACTTGTGACACATTGTCATTAGGTCTGTGTTTATCATTTTCTAAGCAAAAAGTGAGGAATGGTGCATTCAGTTTTTATTCTACATTAATCACCGGTTGCAAATTATTGTTTTTCTCTGACATTTTATTCCAAGTAGACAAAAATGTGCTATCGAAATCTGAATCTGAAAGCGATAGGCCTAAAACGCTATTCGTCCTCTTTTGTCAACCACGCCCTCTTGCTGAAAATTACCAACATTGAAAGCATTTGCTTTAAACATTTCGTCTTGAACGAGAAGAATGAGGAATATCGTTTAATATGAATCAGAATTTGAAATGAAAAGGTTTTTTGCTGACGTATGAAACGCGTTAGTACAGGTGGCACTGTGATACACCATTTCCAGTGCAAACCATTTTTTTTTCTATAAACGAATTTCCAGTAAATCGTAGCACAGTCATGTTATTCATATTCTATAAGAATAGAATTACCAACAATGATGGGAAATTTTTTTTTTCGTTTAACATATGATTTGTGAAGTTCCCATTGGATTCATAGTATAACAATTTTTTCTAGTCTTACCATCTTCACTGATTTTATTGTTTCGATGTAAATTTCAAAATAATACTTTTAGAAGTCTGCGTCTTACAAAATATGTTTATTATAACTTTATAAGTATTATGGATAATTACTATGACACTTACTTTTAATTCGACACCCAAATAAACTTATTATATTTTTGTCGACATCTTCTGACCCTTTATTAAATATACTTGATTTTGACTATGATATTTAATAGCCATGCTCAAGGTTTGATACTACATAAATGCCTGCTAACATCACGTGACAATTAAGATGCATTATATTCCACACAGTGAAATAGAGCAATTTTTTTCGATTTTTTTGCATTTGAAACCAGTTTTGGAATCTGAAATGAAAAGCAAAGGATATGAAACCTTTTAAAATTACGAGTGACATTTTGAGTATTTCTAATAAAAAAAACAGGCGTTTCATGATAGTTATAGGCATACTGCTGTATTAAACACTTTGTCATAAGTGTTTTCGTATAAAATTGTTTACTGAAAGCAAGAAGTTAGAGAAAATATAAAAACAAGTTAGCATGAAACGTACACATGTATTAGATATTTATTACTTTGTTGTCAAACATAAGTACCCCCCTCCAGTAGCACAGCGTACATCTGCTGATTCACACCGCTAGAAACCGGAATACGATACCAGTGATGAAGTACATATAGTTCATTATGTAGCTCTGTGCTGAATTACAAACGAACAAGTCAAACATAAGCAACACTGTAAAAGTAAAGTGTTCTGTAAACTACTTCAGTTTAAACTGAATATTTAAAGCCAAGGAATTGTTCATATTAAATTTGTAGTGAATAGTCGATTTTCAGTAATATTTTTTACTTTTAAATATTCGGAGAAAATAACTAATGGCAGCTGACGTTTGTTCATAAATTGAAACAGTAATTATTTATTCATTAAAACATAGACACAATTTACTTAATTGTTTCCAGCTTAGCCTTTGTTAGTGGAGTAACGAGTGTGTGTGTTCATTGTAGTAAGTCCAAATCAGACTATCTGCTGAGTCCACCGAGGGGAATCGAACCCCTGACTTTAACGTTATAAGTAGAGTAAGAACAATCAAATTAATTAATACTTAAAAGTTAGGCCTAAAAAATAAAATAAACTGGGCATGGCTTGTCTGTGAATCCAAGAATTTCATGCTTCGAGACACATTTTTACTTTCTGAAGCTATATGCACATTATAAGAGTAGCCATCAAATCCCACATTTCCGTCAGACAAGTGAAATTAAAAAAATCTGCGGCATGTACTACTGACTAGTTTTCTTCTTTCCAATCTATTTTATCAATTTAAAATATAGGAAACTATAGGCAGATAGCGTAGATCCTGATTTTACGGGATTTTGATGTGGGGGTAAACACTTAGTGTAGCAAGATCTTAACTATAATGAGCGTATTGATATAGAGTCCAGAATCTGAGCTGTTTTAAACCTTGACCTTAGTGCTGAACCACGGGGGAGGGCACAGAAGAGATAGCCTATTGCATAACAGCGCGTTTAGGCAAACAAACCAAAATCAATGTGCTCGTGCTACAGTTTTACGTCATAATAATGAGTAGCACCTACGATAACCTGGGACAGTGGTAACTTTACATTAAAATGAGGGGTTCGATTCCCCACGGTGGACATAGAAGATAGTTCAATGTAGCTTCGCTCTAAAACAAACAAACCATCAAACACTTAATATAACAGTTTAGCACCAAGCATTAAGACTGTGTAATATTTTAATATAAGGAAATGATCTAAGGCTAAAAAATTCATATTGTAATTTTATAATTTGTTCTTTATTTTTGTAATCAATGACACAGATAACACGCATCTTTAGAAAATATAACTAAATGTATGTAATACACACATTCTAAAAGAATGTGCTACAGCTATTGTTGTTTCACTTGCACTTGATTCTATACACGTAGTAAGTTGAAGTCGTTTACACGAAACAAAAATCGATGACAACATTTTGTTTTATTTGCAGCTCTCACCTTCGCCACTTTTTGTCCGACCTCGTACTATATTTAGCAACACCAGTAAGCAACGAATCAGTAAACACTACAGGTTGTGGACTAGCTTCACACATTCTGATAAACTCTTTATTTTCATTCTTTACAAACATATTTTGACAGAAAAGCTCTAGTCAAAGTGACAATAGTAAATATTTAGGCAAGAATATGCAGTTTATTAATTTGTGAGAATCGAAAACTTCTATGTACTTATGCGCACTAATATTTGATATTAAAACGACTAAACAATTCCATCTACTTTTTTTTACGTGCATCTACAGTGTTAAACAATTCAAAACAGCTATTTGTAACATGAATGACGACAATAAGAAAGCTTGGCAAAAGTACTTCACTCTTCATTCTCTCTCAGTCAATAAGATATACAATGCTTGTGAGAAATTCTAATAGTGATATGCTACGAAAAGCCTTACAACTCTATAGATATCTATACACACATGCATAGAAACAGATAAACAAACTGAAACACCTGATAGTTTCAATAATAACCTGAAACATTTCTGTGCTTGCAGTAGTTTGCACATTGAGCGTGCGTGCTAATCCAACGCATCTTTATTTCTCGGTTTTTTAGACGTGTATATGTATAAAAGCTAGTCTTCCTTCTCTCTCTTTCGTTTTCAGAATTTTGTAGCTCGTATTTTAGGTATATCTGAAACCAATACCTCAAAGACTGATTACTGGCAAGCTAATAGAAGCAATCTAACCTAATATCATTGTGGTTTGCAGTAGACAATCCTCAAAATTAAGTGTCAAGAACAATGATAGGAATATGGTGTGTGATCGAGTCTCATGAGTCGTGTTGTGAAACAAAACAAACTATATCAAACATATTAATCTTCGAGCGCAATAGTAGACGCTGTGCTCTAGAAATAATTCACCTAGACTTCACGGTTTTACACATGCCAATTGTTACTCAATAAATCACAGGGTTGAGCGTAAAAACTGTCACAAAAAACAGCCTAACGAGTGAGGAGCAGTAATGAAATATTATCTGATCAGACGCATTAACAGATGTTTTTTGCCAGCAATTGACCTTTCATTGTCAACAAAAGTACACCAGGGAAACGCACGTGCTTGTTTTCAATCGTGATGCAGCTTAATTTAAATGAGCGACAGTATTCTGTGTACACTAACTTAAAATCAGTTACTGTAACAGAAAGAACAATTAGTTGATATAAGAACGTTATAGAAAACCAGATTTGCGTTGTAATAAATAGCTTTTATTGATAACTGATTTTGATATTAGAAATTAAAAGTTTTGTAGACTGTTAGTGGTGTGCCATGCATGAGAAATTCCTTATTGAGCTATCAAAACGATGTCAGGTCGCCACATCTCAGTCTAACAAACCATTATGATGTATTCTTGAACCAGATTCTGATACTGTTTTCATTTACTGACTTCTCTGTGTTAAGTAGAGACAATTTTTTACTAAAGGACATTGTACTATTCCTAACAAAGCCTCGTAAAACCTTGCTGTTCAGTTTGAAAGACATACTTGAAGACTTACCCAAGCCCATATTGTATTTTAACAGATATTTGTATTTCCCTGTCTTGATCTTATAATTTGTATGTATGTATATTTGTTTTTAAAGTTACATCCTAATTCTATTTTATTTAGTGGTAGTACGAAATGTAAGCATAGAATGTGTGTATGCTCGATGCGAATTTTGTAACTCAAAATTATAACACAAGCATACCTGTGAAAGAAAACGAAACATGTTGTAGGAAGACACAAAATCAGTTGTCGGGGTAAATAATACTTTTGAACTATTCCCATTAAAGAAATGTTAATTAAAAAACGTGTGACACTGGAAATTTAATCATTTTTGATAGTATTTAAAACATTGAAAGTTTCAAACGAATTACTTGGTTTTTAAGCTTTAAAGAAGAAGATATAAAACACATATATAAATATTTACCATTTGTTGTTATAGTGCTACGTAATCGGAGACTTTCACGATAAATAATCGATTATATGTATCTCTACGAGTGTTATTACACAATAATGAAATTTGAAACATACATTCAGCAGCCGGTTCATGACTAACAAGTTGTTACGGCACTCTATACCTTTTTCATTTAACAAAATAAATGAAGGAAAGTTACGTTTATAGAATAAATAAGGGCAGTTTTTTAATGCTCTTCATATTTTTCATTCACTTACAGCATCGTATATTCCTGTGGGGTTAATTTGTATATTAACGAGTTAGGTAATTTAAATGTTATTTATAATGTAATTATTTTAACCTTTTCCTCGCGATGTTGTTATTAAACACTACGAGGTTCAGAGAGGATGACTGAAAATTTCAAGTGTAATGCTCTGAAGATTAAAATATGCTATTATTGCCCTCTAGTGGCTGTTCGTTTAAATTATATATTTATCTTGTAATGGCGGTTGTTTTTTTTCAATCCATTCCTAGTTAAGAGAAATTAGTTCAGTTATTTCGGAGTGCAAATAGTAATATACACATATACACGGAGACATATACGAGATACACAAATATAACTGATTAAAAATAAGAATAAATATTGCAAGTATATAAGACAACTGGCACAGGCGTTTCTCGATGTATTTTAATAAATCTCCATGACCTTTTTATACTTGAATATATATGTTTTGTAATGCAAAACATTATGAGCTCACATGAAAGAAAATGAGAAACGAAATAATATAAGTTGAGGATTGGCAATTTGGGCATTTTCAGTTTTTATCAGTTCAGGTACGTTGAAGATAAAACTTACTTTCCAATGGAGCTTGGCCCGGCATGGCCAAGAGTGTTAAGGCATTCGACTCCTAATCCGAGGGTCACGGGTTCGAATCCCGGTCTCATCAAACATGCTCGCCCTCCCATCCGTGGGGCGTTATAATGTGACGATCAATCCTATTATTCGTTGATAAAAGAGTACCCCAAGAGTTGGCGGTGGATGGTGATGACTAGCTGTCTTCCCTTTAGTCTTAAACTACTAAATTAAGGACGGCTAGCGCAGATAGCCCTCGTGTATCTTTGCACGAAATTAAAAAAACAAAAAGACGATGAGCTTGATATACAGCTATAAACGCAAGAATTTACGAAATTCTTGCGTTTATAGTTATCTGTACTTACTGTATCCCGTTGTAACAGCAATAAGACTACGGGGTTTCATTTCCCGTAGTAGACACAGCAGACAGCCTACTGTGGCTTTGCTCCGAAATTTCCCCAGGTAAATGGTGCAGTTAACATAATTGAGGTGTGGCAAACTAAAACATGAAATGTGAACAGTTGACGCCTGATCATGAAGAAAGTGAAAATCAAACACGTTACAAACCAAATAAACAAAAAAGTAAATGGTCAGACTTACAATAAATATATCGAGGAAATACCAAATGTACTTTCAGATATAATAATAATAAAATACTGAAATGCATTAAAACTCGTATTAACGTACTTTAATCGCGTAGCGAATGGTCTTATTATCCTGCTAAAGTAAAAAAAAACAAAAACATTTTATCTGGACACATACACAAAAACACACATATATATAGCGCTTCAGAGTATCTGTTGTATCTCATTATCCAGCCCAGGAGACGAGTTCTGAGATTGTACTAAAGCCATCTTGAGCAATGACTTATGAGACAAAAGACAGATCTTAAATACTATTTTTATATGTCTCGAATTTTAAATCAGCAATGGTAATATTAAGAAGAATATGGGAAAATAAAACACAAGCCGTTAAAGTAATTTTTGTCAGAAATATTAGGCGTAAAGGTTTTTAATGCTTCGCCAACTTTCGGCGTTTGAAATGTAACTATTAAAGTTGTTTATACCTTTCTATTTAGTATTAACACTGATATTTTTAATGTCATTTTTACTCAATAATTATTATTAAAATGCAAAGTTTAAGTACTGTTGTTGATGTTTTAAAAATGTTGATATTATGAAAAATTATAACAATAGACCTATCTAAAAATCCTAAGGTAAAATTAAGGTCTCGTAAGCTTAATTTTGAACATTTTTCTTTGTTAATTTTAATAAACTTGCATAAAACTGAGCATTGATTGTTTTAATTTTGTTATTAATCAGGCTACCTCTTAAAACCTATCACAACAAACCGCCAACTCTTGGGCTACTCTTTTACCAACGAACAATAGGATTGACCGTCACATTATAGCACCCCTACAGCTGAAAGGGCGAGCATGTTTGGTGTGACGGGATTCAAACCCGCGACTCTCGGACTACGAGTTGAGTGCCTTGACCACCGGGCCATGCCGAATCCCTTTAAGACGGAAATACTTCGCTAATGATATTAATAATCGCACAGTGTTTGCTGTTATTCAATGGAGTAACAGAATACACACGATAACTAATATTTACCTGTTCTCTACCGGTTGAAAACAAATGAAAGCAAAACGTTGACCCTATGAATCACTGATACACTAATAATAATCCAATTATACCTCGATATTTTCTAAATTTTATGTATTCTTTACGTCAATATCTAGTTCTATAAAACTAGTTTAACATCATTCACTACCAGTTAATATTTGAATTAAAAACTAGAAAATATTGCCCATAACAGACTTTGCATTGACTAAATTTATATTTATTGTACTTAAAAAAAAAGCTTCTATAGATAAAACAAATTAAACGTAAGCTCTGCTTTAAGGCTAACCTAACTAGTTTTCACATCACTATGCTGGAGCTCTGAGCCGTTCAATATGTATGTTGAGAAATCCTATTCTTCTTATACCACGTTGTTGTAGTTACGTCTTGTTTAACTAAGGTAATTTAATACTACAACAGCTCATGTCGACTGGAAGGAGATGCACGGCCTATGGACATGCATGATAAAATACCCTTTGCATAGAAAGTCGATCAGAGGCTCATGGGATTTCTGTACACATTTAGCTCAGTCGTTACATTCTGCATATTTCCAATTTTTACATTAACGACTAAAAACACATCGAGTGTAAAAATGCTTAAAGCCGGAACAAATAGCCTCAATGCATTACCGGCGAAACGGAAAAAGAGTTTTTGTTGTCTAATATATAGACACTTTTTGCTTATCTTTGAAATTAAATTCTTAATTTCTTTCTTAAAAACCGAATATATTTATAAAGATCCATTTTGGAATTACCTGGTAAATCAGGGTTAGGTTTACGTATTTAAATTCTAAAATTCTGAGTTTGATTTCCGGCAGTGAACAGATGGCTAAATTTGTAGCTTGGAACTAAGAAAAAAAAGCAATCTGGTAAACAATAATACCAGAAATCTACAAAGAGTGCTGTGTTTGCACAATATCTAGTAATCTATGATTTTCATTGATCACCTGTAAAAGAAAGAAATTGACGCACTTTTCATTAGGTCATTTAAGCTTTCGTAAATCGGTTGTAAGATAAAGAACGTTGAATTATATGAGTTAACGCTTATCTTGTCTAACAGGTAATTTTCTGGTTTCCACTTAATATTATCCCAGATTGCTTGAATCTTTGTTATTATTATCACTGTGTATATACACAGAATTTAGCGGTCCCACGAAAACATAAAGGTTAGTTATATTTTTTATTATTATATTGAATAGAGTTTATAATATATACTGAAATATAAGTGTTTTACGATAGTTTAAATCGTAAATAACATTTTCGATCTGCAAATAGATTTCAAATAAGCAAATGTATACCTTCACCGAAGTACAACTGTAACAAGTACTACCTTATGTGTGGCATAAATTGTGCTGAATTTTTAGTTTAGGCTTTGCTTTGGCAGAAAAGGAAAATTGAATACACTTTAAAAAATAACAAGTTAAGGTTACTTTAACCAAGCTAAATAAAGCTAGTTTCAATATTTGATCATCGAATTTTATCCGTTGAAGAATGGAAGGAACACGAATAGAACCCAAATTTGTTATTAAATAATCGTAGTGTAAATATGTCTCTTCTGTCTTGTAAATCTTAGATCAAGAGTTTTCAAACATTGCCAAGCAGCGGACAGGAGTTTGGCTCTTAATCTGAGGATCAGGGTTCGAATCCCCGTAACACCATATATGCTCGCCTTTTCAGGCGTGGGGGTGTTATAATGTACGGTCAGTCCAACTATTCGTTAGTAAAAGAAGAGTCAAAGAAAAAAATAATTAAGAAAATTGATACTGTTTTGCTTCAACAGTCTTAAGAATTTTTGAGTTAATGTCTGACAGTTTCAAACGATGATCCGCCTTCACTTTTATTTTAATAATATACTTTAAATTTATATTTGTCAATCAACCGAAAATCAACTTTCTTTTTTTTGCGATCGGCAGGTAAAGGTGCCAGGCACACAACAAATTTACATAATTCCATTTATGTTAATTACAATTACTGACTTGAGCATTATATATATATTGCTATGTTAATTTTATAATGCCTTAGTATTTTATTTTATTCTTTACTCTTTCATTAAACGGTACTTTCTGAAATTTGATATATTACTGCGAACCTCTAGGGAACCTAGAACAACAGTTTGGGAACATCTGCCCTAGATTACAACGTCATACGTTTGAATAACGTTGACCTACACTGAATTAATTTTGTTATACTAGTTTTGTAGGTTAGGCGCAAGTCAGACCAATTATACTAATTAACTTACCTTAATGTAAAGTAGTGAATAGTAGCATAAGTACTCAAAATCATGAATAAAAAGTAAATTTTACAATTTAAAATATGTTCATTCTGTAAATAAACATAATATTTATGGGTGTAGCCAATATTATTAGATTTTTTTACCATTTTAGAATAATTTAGGCCTACTTTCAGGTACAGTTGGTAAGACTTATCAACCATGCTTCTCACAATGAATCCATAACATATCAAAAATAGTGAAATAAAACACTTAGACTCCACTTGTTTATTCTAAAATAAAATAATAATTACAACAGATATATTTCATGTACAATACTATATAAGCATATAAAAGGCCTGTACATATCTAAGACTAATACATTACCAGTTTGATTTAGTTCCATTATAATATACTGTATAAAACTGTTGAACCTAGCGGGTATCTCATTAATGTTGTTATGAATGTCGCCATTAAAGAGGAAACGGTTTAGTTTTCACACTATCACGAGAGCTTAGAAAAGTAACCACGTGAATTCAAATCTGTCCTTTACTGCTTTATACGAACTGGATAGATATAGACCTAGTGTATTATTGGATTATTATTTTTTTCCATTATAAATATTGTTTCTATTTTTATGTTTAAAAGTTTTAACAGACCTTTAAAAATTACTGGGTGTCTTAAATGTCAAGTAACCTCATATAACATCAAAAAAAGATTATTCTTTAAGCAAACAAAAAATTGGCATATTTTTTCTCTTAAATTGTAACAAAAATCAAGAGCAGATAACTTTAAAAAACAAATAAAACAAAGGTGTAACAAACTTATAGTTAAGAGAGAAGGAGGGAAACACTTGAAATCAAAATTACTATATTTTGGAGGTTATGGTTGTTTTGGATTAATTTTTGTTTAAACGAGTAATCACCCATCCTGTAATTTCTAACAGAAAAGGACGTGCTGGATGGACGTGTTTGAAGCAGTAGTTTTCAACCGCTGGTTGTAGAACACGTTTGTTATGTGTGTGGAATGGGGGTGGGGAATAAGGAGGAAGAAAAGTATTGTGCATGTGTCAACAATAGTGTTGGCTGCCAGTTCATTTTGGAAACAACACTTTGGTGACCTCTATCTACTGTCACATCTATCTGAATCACGGTCCATAAAGCTTCTGCAAAGACTTTGTCGCTTTGTTAGGTAAAAATAGTTAGGCCTAAATAACATACAGGCTCGTAATGTCTTTCTTGGTGTTTCATACATTTTGAGTTGTTATTTTTGTCGCATAAATACCAATTATGGCTCTATTTATTTGATTTTCTCAAAACTAGGCCCCCCAGTGGCTCAGCGGTATGTCTACGGACTTACACGCTAAAATCCGGGTTTCGATACTCGTGATGGGCAGAGCACAGATAGCCCATTGTGTAGCTTTGTGCTTAATTCAGAACAACAACAACTCAAAACTAGACTACGACTCTTTGCTATAAACTCTAGTTATTAATAATTTTGACGTGACGTAAATGATAGAAAACAAAATGTCAACACAACCTACCGCAAAGTGTACAAAATACGGGGTCATTACTGTCAGTGAGATTCAACCTTTATTTACATAATGCACTCTTGGACTCAGAAAGCTGAGCGCGATATTTTGGTGATATCGCAGCGTAAACCATGGAACTGTCAGTTCCACAGTTTGGCATAATTTATCACTCGGCTAGAGAGAAGGAAGCGAGAGAGTCTACAAGCGTGCGACTCGTAATCCGAGGGTCGCGGGTTCGCGCCCACGTCGCGCTAAACATGCTCGCCCTCCCAGCCGTGGTGGCGTATAATGTGACGGTCAATCCCACTATTCGTTGGTAAAAGAGTAGCCCAAGGGTTGGCGGTGGGTGGTGATAACTAGCTGCCTTCCCTCTAGTCTTACACTGCTAAATTAGGGACGGCTAGCACAGCTAGTTCTCGAGTAGCTTTGTGCGAAATTTAAAAACAAACGTGTCTACAATACCCATTCCAAACTTTTGTACCACTATAAGCAAACAGTGAAATTTCACCGGCACTAACATAATGCACTCATAGCCCCAAAATACGAAGCGTTTTTATGAGGAAACAGGCCGCGCGCGAACCACCGTCTGCCACGTTAACCATTAGACCATTAACGGGTCTTAGGGCGGAGTTACAACTGTATATGGTATTGTCATAGAAATGTAACAAAGTGGTAATGAAACGAAAATTTGCTTTTATGTAACGAAATTTCTAAACGAGCTATCTTGTATGAGCTCCAAAACCACACAAATTTAGTAAATGTAAATTGAAGTTTACAACCGCTAAAAGTAAATATAAAAATGTATAGATCACTCATAACATAGGAGAGAACAAGTAACATCCAATTATTTCAGATAATTAATCAGCATACAGAGATAAGGTTGAAGACATTCAGTAGGTTATCTTATCATTAATAAATGACAAAGGTTATAAGTGAAGTTAAACGTGTACCAAGTATTCCTCCAGATACTTGAGAGACTGCCATGAGTGTATTTATTTCAAGGTCTTCATCGACCGAGATTTGTGACTAAAACTGTGGTATAAACGGAAAAACAAATTGCAATTTGAATGCAATTATCGACCTGTGTTACATTGTTTATCACAATAATCGTGGAGATCTGAAAAGAATTTCATCTGTTTCACCATAAAGAGAAATTCTGAGAAATTCCTAGAGAGTTACCATATGTCTCGAATCATGCGCCAATATATGTTTGGAGACTGTTCGCCTCGTGGTGATTATATCATTTTTCTTATTATTTTTTGAGTTTCTAAATTATGTCATTTGCTTCAATTTACCTGATAAAATTAATTCTATGTCATTGGAAGTGTTTTGATAATTATATAATATTATTATTTTTTTACTGGTTGATAGATAGAAACACTTTTTTTCCCTTAATTCGATCTAACATTTTAATTATTTATCTAAAAATAGTTTATCACAGTTTTCATTCTTTTTCACTGCAAGAATTAAAGAAAACTTGTACAACAATTTATTACATATCCATATGCTTGTGTGTTTTTGCGCATATAGGAGAATATGAATATCTTAAATTAGCATTTCATTTTTCTCTGAAGAATTCGATGTAATATGCGAATCCCATATTTTAAAGCAAGTTTTCACAATAGTATATTTATAGCAAAATATTAAGAGAAAAAATTTAAGTAAATTTTCTACATAAGATTCTGCAAAGTTTGAATGGGTATACATTAATATTTTACTTGATTTTGAAATGCTTTTAGTATTTTACAATATACACAAACATAATTATTTCAAGCTACAGCGTTTTAACGTTTAAACTAATTATACATATTCTGAATATTCATGATTATCGTACTGAAGTAAAATATTTATGTTTGACAAAACATTTTGATAGTTTTTTCTGTTATTGTAATAACATTAAAAACAACATCTTACATGATGTCAAGTCAGTTATTTTACTTATTTATTTACCTATTTTACAGAGGAAGTCAAAACTCTGACGTACGAATCTAGAGCAGAAATTGCTTTAACATTTCCCACCATAAGTACAAATACTTGTTCAGTACAACAGACTGAAGATTCAAGATCCTCAAATCTCGATTCTGCGAGTTGTACAAAACACGTCCATCCAGGTAATCGAATTTCTAACGGAGAATCTAATTATGTTACTGGTGTGGTGAGCAACAATTCTGATGAGCAAATAAATAAAGAAAAATATCTGGCAAACAAACAAAACCAACCAAATACTCTTCAATTATCCCTTTTAAAGTCAGCTAACAGAGAAGATCTGAATCTCTTCAAGGACCAAACAACAATTAAAATGCCGTTAAAAAAATCCAAGAACAAAGGTTCAGATGACAAAGGGCAAGCTTTAAACTGTAAGTATATCAATCTTAAGTACGTTAATAATTTATATCGACAACATAGATTCTTTTATTTAAACTTTAGTTCCGTGCAGGAGTAGTTTCCCAAAACTATTGCTCTGGTGAAAAGTGGGGATTCGTAAAAATGCCCACCTAACATATAACAAGTATTTTATTGCAAGTGTGTGAAAAGTTCTTTAACTTCACATTCTTGTATTTGTTTGTGAAACAAGTTGTTAATATCAATAGCTTTTTAACTACTGCTATATCTGTCATATTCCAGCTGACCTGAAAAACTTAGTATTAGGTTAAAGACTTCGTCACCAATGTTTAGAGAAGCAATAGTGTGTCTTACACATTATTACTTACTCTTTTTTTTCTAGTAACTTATATCGCTAAAAATTGAGTTTTGATACTCATGATGGGCACAGCACAGATAGCCCATTATGTAGCATTGTGCTGAATCACAAACAAAGAAAAAATCATTCCAGTTTGGCTTTTTAATATTTAAGCCCGGGATGGCCAGGTGGTTAAGGCGCTCGTATAGTAATCTGAGGGTTCGAATTCCGTCATACCAAACATGCTCACTCTTTCATCCGTGGGGGCGTTACAGTGTACGGTTAATCCCACTATTCGTTGGTAAAAGAGTAGCTCAAGTGGGAGATAATGACTATCTTCCTTCCCTCTAGTCTTATATTGCTGAATTAGGGATTGCTTTATTTCAATAACACTTGTTACTAAAACAATTTGAAATATAGTTTATTTATAAATAGACCTTGACTAACAAACATACACTACGCTGAACTAAAACATATTAAACCATTAAATGAAGTGCTTTTAGTGCCTTTATCGTACATCCAAAAATATATTTTGAGAATCCAGATTCGTTTACATATGTGTATGTATATATATATATATATATATAAGGAATATATATATATATTCCTTACTAAATCAGTGATTTAAGTCTAGAAATATGCGGCTACACTAACATACTTCACAGACAAGGCTCAGAACCGCAGGCGCTATTTTTTTTTCATTTTTAAATTTCACATAGTCATCAGATCAAAGGTCAAAGAAGCTTGTTGATATTGGATGGTTTAATATTTTTCTCTGAGCCTCCAAAAAGGTTAAAACAAGACAAAAGAAAATGTAGTCAATTATGTCTACTAAGATCACATAAACTCACACTATGAAGTCGCTTCCTAACTAATGTGCAGGACATGAAACAAATTTGTCAAAGAATATATTCGCAGTATTCGAATTTTTCTATATTCCCACAAATTTAGCGTATGATTCATTATTGTTTGACGCTTTTTTGTCAGAACAAACATACAAACTTCAGCCAAATTTAATTATCCGTCTTATCTTTGCTCTGTTCAACAGTTAAATTAAACAAATAAAAGAAAATAGATAACAAATTTTTCATAGCTACTTATTTTTATATCTTTCTGTATCTAAAGGTGTGAGTGTCTCCAATGAGCTACACTGTTTAATATTTATACATATCCATTTGTATTAAGCTTTGTTTCATTGCATTGCTTTTAGTTTTGCGAAACGTTTGCGGTGTTTCAGTGTACGCATTGTAAAGAAAATAATAAACTCTGATGTATTATTAACAGATGTGTCTTAAGTACAAAATTACTTTTAGAAGCTCCTAGAGTAAATTCAGTCGTGATGCTGCTAAAGATACATTAATGAAATTTCCAGAGACTGATATCAACTTAATAAATTTGAATTCAGGTCGTGGCAGTAAGAACTCGGAATTTCTTTGTATGTTTTATATATCGTTACACTCCCCGTCGCGCCAAACATGCTTGCTCTTTCAGTCGTGTGGGCGTTATAATGTTACGATCAATCCCACTATTCGTTGGTAAAAGAGTAGCCCAAGAGTTAGCGGTGGGTGGTGATGACTAGCTGCCTTTCGTCGGGTCTTACACTGCTAAATTAGGGACGGCTAGCACAGATAGTCCTCGAGTAGCTTTGTGCGAAAACCAAAAACAAACAAACAAATATCGTAACATATACTATATTAAATTAAACAGACATTTTGTCTTGCGCCAACGTTCGTTTTTTGCTACTGTTGCTATGTAAAATAAAAACCTTATCTTTAACTATGTGAATATATTTTTAATTCAAATATCCATTTACATATATAAGTTTTCACTATCATTTTCTGCTCAGTTAGTCTATAGCTTTAGTTACCACGAACCCATAATGTGATAAAATGAAAAGAGAAATTACGTTATACTAGCCGATTAAACGTGGCACATAGATGCTAGTAATTTGTAGGGATGACAGTGCATGGTGGTTATGAGTGACTAACGACCTTGTATAGTACAGGGTGGCTATGAGTGACTAACGGCCTTGTATAGTGCATGATGGCTATGAGTGACTAACGGCCATGTGTGTGTTTGTGTGTTTTTTCGTATAGCAAAGCCACAAAGGGCTATCTGCTCAGCCCACCCAGGGGAATCGAACCCCTGATTTTAGCGTTGTAAGTCCGGAGACATACCGCTGTACTATCGGGGGGCTATCGGCCTTCTATAATAATCTCTGTTGAATTATTTTTCTCTCTTTTTTTTCTCAAAAGAAGAAAGCATGTCAAATACAAAAGACATTTACTTACCTACTGGTGAACAACGTGCTAATTAACGGTAATGACTCTATTCATTGCTTCCTAACTGTAATTGGTGAAAAATAATTAGACCCGTGTATGACGTATACATGATCTTATATCTGCACCTTGCATCTTTGTAAACAAACAGTATTGCTTCTAGTACAGTTTTCCAAGTTTTCTTAATTTCTAACCACAAAAGACAGTTTTTCGCCTGAATACTCGGTAGATACTTGAGAAACTGATAATACAGAACTGTTTCTGACGCTATTCATCGCGTGTCACCTCTTCACCTTCGTTATGCTTCACTACGAGAAGCAAATTTTCTGTTCACTTGAATGGAGAAAATAAAGTTCTCTGTGACGAGAAAATTGTGACACCTATTACAAACTTACGTGCACACAGGATAAAAAATTCGCGAATTTGGGCGTTGCACATAGCATAATAAAATAGTTTTTTCAATATCATTCATGTAAGCAAGAGTTTCATTGTTGTATATGTTGTAAAAATGTCGTTAAAAACGAGTCACTTTGTTAAACTATACACTCTGAAGACACGTTTGATTTGTTTGGAATTAAGCACAAAACTACACAACGCGTTATCTGTGCTCTGCCTACCACTTGTATCGAAACCGGGTTTTTAATGGTGAGAGTTCGCAAACATACCGCTATGCCACTGGGAGGTCTGAAGACAGGAGAAATTAATTTGAAAACAACTGAATAATAATTATTTGTCATGTATATCATACAGTAAGATTTGATGAATATTCTACAAAAATTCACGAACCATACTTTCTTATTCATAATACTGTTCATTAGTAATATCATGAATTATAAACTGAAATAAAAGTGAATGTTGAATTAATTATGGTGACTCTGTGCTACACGAAACTACCTATTCACCATTACTAATCATTGTAAATTGTACTTTTGTTCTTGTTACACACTCGTTACAATAATTATTAACGAAATTTTAAATGAAGAATGTGTAAAACACACTACACACTCTTTTAACTTTATGTTAAAAAGAGGTATAACAAAACAAGGATTGTTTATTTTCTAGTTAAGGTACTTGACTCGTAATCTGAGGGTGGTGGGTTCGAATCCTCGTTACACCATACATGCTCGCCCTTTCAGTTGTGGGGGTATTATGTTACGTTGGTAAAAAGAGTAGCCCAAGAATTGATGGGTGGTGATGACTAGTTGACTTTCCTCTAGTCTTACACTGCTAAATTAGGGACGGCTAGCGCAGATAACCCTCATCTAGCTTTGCGCGAAATTCAAAACAAACCAAGCCCTTTTTATGCTCATTTGCATTGATATTGCTGTCTGTAGTATGTCGCAAACATGTTCTAGGAGTCAGTACATTCTCTGGATTGCTTTCTATTTAAAATAAACAGTAATATTTTTGATCAATTCAGGCGCGAATTATTATCAACCCAAACCAAGTTCTCTATTGAATGGCAGATAACCGTCCATGTATATTGTATTCTACAACATCTTGCGGCAAGAAATGTTCTCCGCGTCGTTTTCAGACCCTTCCCCGCTTGTTGGTACACTCAATACGGAATCTGGATCAGTCAGTAAAAAGGACTAATGTTCAGTTATTAATATTCCGGACGAGTTACTGTCAGTCGTCAGTGAATATTCCAAAATGTTAGAAATGTGCAAGTTAATGCTCTTATGGGTTTCGAATAAACTGTCTGTGTAGAAATTCTAACAGCTGTTGCGTTTGAAAGATAATTGCTCAATTGGGTAGCATGCTTCTGGAGGTCATTGACTCAGGTTGAATATGGCGATCTTTACGAGGTTTTACGACTTCTATTGTTTCCTGACCATGTCACTGGCTTTGTGCTGACTCTACATGCGTGAGACTAAGCTTTAAGACACGTTCAATAACTGAGCGATATGACATCCAAAACTGAGCTCAGCTTCCACAGCTGCGTTTACGACATTTGTTTTAGTATGACATACAGACGTTATCAAACTTTCAATCTGTGTCTTATGGCAGTCATACTCGATCAACTTAAGTGACTTTTTAAGCTTTTTCATGAATTTAGGTTATCACAAAAGTGTATGGAGGTGTGTGTGTGTGTGTGTGGAGATTTACGTTGTTAGAAAAATTTCGTAATGACCTTATGAACTCTTGCTTTGTTACGCCTAATTTTCCGCAGTTTGAGCTATACATTAAAGCAATCGTACATTCAGTAAATGGAACAATCTTAAACTTTCACTCGTTAGAAATCTCTATTCTTTTCAAACACTGGATGGTATTTATGAAATTTTCGCACAGTATAAAAAATAAGATATCTTTTGAAATTAAAACACACAAATATTGTAATACTGGTGTCCATCATGATAGTTTGAATATTTCTTTGCGTTCTCAATTTTTTAAATGCAACTCAAGAAAAAAAGTGATGAAATGTGGAGCGTTTAAAATATGAAATATGTTTATGATGCCATTTAACACTTCCTTAATAAAAGGAAATTTATTTTTTTTATGAACTTCGTGATACCTATTATGTGGTGTAAATTGAGAATTTCTAAGTACATACATGTAATAGTTGAACTCAGAATTTTTGTTTAATGTTAAGTACAAAGCTACATGATGAGCTATATATGTGCCCACCACGAGGGACGAAATTTAATTTTATCGTTATAAGTCTTCAGGCTTACCGATGAGACATTGGTGAGGGTGTAGAGAAGGCTGAGTTAAGAAGGAACTAAATAAAAACTGATATTTAGACGTTGCTACAGTTTCTTTTAAAACAACTTATTATTAAAGTATGTGTTTTTATCTACAAATACTAATAAAACTGGTAATATTTTTTTTCTCAGTTAGTGGTCATTCTTAATATTCGTGCACGTTTTGCGACGAAACTTTTCTATCAAACACAATATGTCTGTTTCTTCAGAATTTTCATAACCGTAGTTTTCATGTACTTACGACTTTTTCATAAGGCTCTCAACAAAACTTGTTTTTATCTAAATGTACAAAATTACTGTTTATTTACAGTACGCTGGTGTGTGGCGTCACCTAGTATCAAATACGAATTATTTTTTTTTGTGTGTGAATATTTGTTTGTTGAATGCGGCCACGTGGGTTAAAGTGTGAGACTCGTATTCTGAGGGTCGCGGGTTCGAATCCCGGTCGCACCAAACATGTTCGCCTTTTCAGCCATGAGGGCATTATAATATGACTGTCAATCCCACTATTTGTTGATAAAAGAGTAGCCCAAGAGTTGGCGATGGGTGATGATGACTAGCTGCCTTCATGTGTTGTCTTACACTTCTAAATTAGGGACGGGTAGCGCAAATAGCCCTCGAGTAGCTCTACGTGAAATTCATAAACAAACAAACATGTTGAATGTTTCACAAAAGTGCACAAGGACCCTCTTCATAAAGTGCGGAGTAAGATTTTTCTTGATATATTTCTTTTTACGGTAACTGGTATGACCAAGAATTTCGAATGGCTAAATTAATAATTCTTAGAAGGCTGAAAATAGGATTAGTTTGGTTTGAATTTCGCGCAAAACTACACTAGGGCTATCTGAGCTACTCGATGGCTACTCTTTTACAAACGAATAGTGGGAATGATCGTAATTTTATATCGCATCCACGGCTGAACGGGCTATCATGTTTGGTTTGACGGGTATTCAAACCCACGTACCTCGAATTATGAGTCGAGTGCCCTAACCACCTGGCCATGCCGGGCCTGAAAGTATGAAAGTAGATAGAGATACGCGGCTTTATTCATCTCAGAAAACGACCGATTACGTCGAAAAACTACATTACTAAAATTATAAAGAAATATTACTAAAACCAATGTGTGTATTGGTTTGCAGAACGATAAATTTAATTATATTATTTATAAGCTGGAAACAGGGACACATTATTAAGCAGTTTGGTGCAATAGAATTTCTTTTAAATTGTTTCGTAATGATCTTATCCGTACAAGTAATTTCTGGGCTTTTCCAAAAATTAAAAACTCTTTAAGAGTTGTATAAATACTATGTAATCGTGATATCATATCGAATTTTTTAAAGGAAATAGCGAATTTGTTTACTGATCTAAAATGTATTGATTTATAGTTTCTAAGTATAACTTGGGTTATAAATGTTTGTCACTAAATAACGTTGTTGTTTTTTTTGTTGTTGTTTTGAATTAAGCACAAAGCTACACAATGGGCTATCTGTGCTCTGCCCACCACGGGTATCGAAACCCGTATTTTAGCGTGTAAGTCCGCAGACATACCGCTGAGCCACTGGGGGGCCACTAAATAACAAACGGTTATATAAATATTCCAAATTCGGGATATGGTATTATATCAAATAAAACATAAAATGCAGCATTACAGTAAGTCACGAAATCATGTACATTTCAAGTATGTTTTAGGGTTCATAAAATTCGTAATAAGCTGTTAGGAGTGAACATATATTTAATGCACATTTTATATTCATGTTTAAATCCTATATGCGTGCATTGACATTCCAATATTTTAGTGCCATTTATTGGTGTTAGTATACAGTATTAGTATTAACTTTTTTATGCTTACAATAACAATACAAATACAATTACTATTTTTAATCCCAGAACATTTACGTTTAGAAGAGAAACAGTGGTTAGTTCCATTGAGCCACTTTACTATCATTATATCTTGTTTTTAATGCGATGCAAAAAATGAAATCTTCATTGCTATTGAAAAGATAATGAGTACGTACGTGAAGATATTTAACACACTAACTTAAGGCAAAGATGTTTTCAGATATACTCACCTAATTTGAAGCATCCTAACTCACTAATATTAGACCTGTTATATTTTTATCCCAGTTTATTTATTCAGTTTCTTAAGCGTTTTCCAACAGTATTATACAACAGTGTCTCAACGAACTATTTCTGCAATATGTTATTATATATCCTTCCAATTCTTGAAAGCTTAAGGGACTGCTTAAAAAATGGGAGTGTAATGTCAAAAACATAATAATCCTGGCATTAATTTACAAGTATACTTACTATATGCTACATGCTTCGCTAGTTTAGAAAAAGGTGTTCACAGCATATTAGTTGTGGTTATTTGTAACATTATTTTGTAAGGTGTATTGTGATCCTTATTAGGTAAGTACACATGCTTATAATCTAGGGAAAATAAATGATTTCATTATGAATTTGTGTTTTTGTATTTTAAAATTGTTTCTCAAATATTATCAATTTATGTTTATAGTAATTTGGTAAAACATTTAGATATGCTCGTTGTGAATTTGAAAGATGTACTCAAGCTGTTTTTTTGAGTGGGTTGGCTGTTTTAAGCAAAGCCACATATGTCCACATGTGTCCACTTCGGGGTATTAAATCTCATATTTTAGCGTTGTAAAATCACCAACTTACCGCAGTTCCGTCTGGGACGGATTGTTTTAAATGATATGGTGAAATTAATTCAACATCCAGTCCACTTAGTAAGAAGTTACTTTATTTCTTCCTTTAATGTTCAGGGGTTCGTTTTCCCTTGGTTGGCTCAGCAGATAGCATGATGTGGCTTTGCTATAAGAAAAACATACAAACACACCCTTTAATGTTCCTACAACAGCTTACAACACTATCTTTTTCGAAGTTGTAAAGTCCCTTAAACAATCCTAATACGTGAAGATAATAATAAAATACAAAAATAAACTCCGATTTTTTTTTTATTCAGAACTGATGGTTAACTTGAAGACAACTTAAAAAGGTGGAAATGTTGTTCTCTCCTTATCAATAAAAATGTTAATACCCATACCAGCCGTTTTGAGATACATTTTTATTTCAAATGGGTTTCTCGACTCCAAGAATTGTTTCTGTTTTTTTTTTTTTGTCTCTCTGTGTGTGTGATGATTTTCTCTTCCGAGGGGCCTGGCATGGCCAAGCGCGTAAGGCGTGTGACTCGTAATCCGAGGGTCGCGGGTTCGCGCCCGCGTCGCGCTAAACATGCTCGCCCTCCCAGTCGTGGGGGTGTATAATGTGACGGTCAATCCCACTTTTCGTTGGTAAAAGAGTAGCCCAAGAGTTGGCGGTGGGTGGTGATGACTAGCTGCCTTCCCTCTAGTCTTACACTGCTAAATTAGGGACGGCTAGCACAGATAGCCCTCGAGTAGCTTTGTGCGAAATTTCAAAACAAACAAACAAACAAACTCTTCCGAGATAAAATGGATGGAATGACATTTTGTCTCTTGTCACAAAAGGTTGTCCTGTCACTAGAAGAGTTATTCGTGGGTGGATGGTCAGGTGGGCTCACTGGTGGCTCCAACCTGAATGATCTTTTGGAGGTTGTCTCAAGTTAAATATAAACTTCTCAACAGGTTTAGTTTTCACCTATACGTTCTCTCCTGTATTGACCTAGTTGTCTGATCTATCTTTATTGACCAATTTTGAACTGACCATCTAAATTCTGGAATGTATTTGATAGTTTTACAGTTGAAGTGGTTCAATCGAGAAGGTTCATCAGTAACATGTAGCACAGCAGTTGTTGTTACAGATGTAGACCAAATAAGTTCTCCTGTCCCATTTTTTGTAATAAATGATTTATGCAGTTGGAACTCTTGAGAAAATACAGTTAGAAGAATGGCTGCCTTAATTTGTTTTTCAGCTTTTATGTTATGTCACTGATGTTCTTCTCTATCTAAGATATCTTTTCTCACTTCACTTTATGTTCTATTGATATCTTTTTGAACTTTGATGATGTCGTTGTACGTTTCTTCGAACCTGTAGTTGTAATCCCTATGTGTAATTTGTAGTTTCAATAATATTATTTTTCATCAGTTTTATTTTTATTTTGGTTTCTCTTTATATGCCATTTTCTCCTTTTAAATCATTTCTTAAATTTCTGTCACTTCTATTTTCCAGTTTTGTTATTCTTTAAATTTTCTCTCTCAATATACCTTGTGTTCATCTATTTTTCGATCTTTTTTTTTCTTTGTATTATTTTAATTTTCTATAAATGTATTCTTGTTTTTTCTCTTAATTTTCTGTCTTACTCCTCATGATCCTTTCTTAATAATTTTATCATTTCATTTAACACTTCCTTTTCACTCTTTGCTCTTGTGGTCGTCACTCTCGACATTTGAAGTTTAGTCAAAATTCTATTTTAATTCTTACTAAAATGATATCGCAATCCTGACATTAATGCATTAGCAGAGTTTTTTGTTTGTTTTTTGGCGGATTTTTTCATATTATATGGTGAAAATTATCCTACATCCAGTTCAGGGAATTATAATAAATTACTTCATTTTCTCCTTTAACGTTTCTTCAACTTTGATCGATAACATATTATTGTAAATTGCTGTAGGCCAACTTTACAAATGGTGTTAATTATCGTAAACATTAATTTACTTGTACAAAGTAACTGCAATAATACACTGACTACTTCACGCTCTTAATTTTGAGCCCCCCAGTGGCACAGTGGTATTTCTGCGGACTTACACACTAAAAACCGGGTTTCGATACCCGTGGTGGGCAGAGCACAGATAGCCCATTGAGTAGCTTTGTGCTTAATTCTAAACAAAAACTTAATTTTGAAATAATTCAACGCGCATCACAGCTGTATCATAATAGTGGAAAGTGTTTACCTTGATTGTTTAACATTTAACTTTGATAGAAATTCATGTTGCTTAGGGTACTTGATTGTTGCTTCTTCTCTAGATTATAATTGAGTGTGGACTTAATGTCATAGTTGCCTAAATAATAAAAGGTTTGTTGAGTGTTTAAACCTAATGCTTGAGCATTAAGATTTTTATATTTTGTTCTTTCAATTCCAATTCTGGTGGTTGTGTTACAAAGCGATCGTATAGAGCAGTATTGGTTAAACTGAGGTCTACGAGTCATGTCTAAAATTTCATAGATATGTTTGTAATTAATTAATTAACCCTTTCGTAACGAGGTCGGTATAATATACAAAAGTTCAGTACTTATGTACAATGTGACTTTTGATACAGTGTGTATTCCTTTACAAAAGTTGACAGGCTTTTAGTAAAGACCACAAGCTTTTGTACACAAATGAATCATACTTATAAATGAAATATGTTTACTCTTCAGATTGTTTTGTTACTATTATGAGTGCGAAGTGATTTCATGTTATGATTAAAAACTGTTCTTCGTTATGAACATTTCAAATATTATTTATGCTATCTATAAAACCTCTGAACGCGCGACCCTCTGGATCACAAGTTGAGTGCCTTAACTACCTGGCCATGCTGGGCCATATTGTATGTTAGAGGGTCGAAACTATTTATCGAAGAACATTTAAATTTTGGTAGTTATAATGGTTTGTTTTTGCATAAAGTCCACGAGAATTAGCTACTATAACCGTCCATAAATTTCAAGTGACAGTCTAGACAGAAGGCAACTGGTTAACAGCATCCATTGCCAACCGAATGATGGAATTTGACTGTCACACTTATAACGCTAGTAAAGCTATAAAGTGCGAAACGCGATTTTTTTTTTCTTTACAGGCAATAACGGGAGCGAACTATAGTCTTCCACGCTGAATCCACATTACACTCATTCCCGGTCGAAATTGTATATTTAAGTTTAGAAATATTAGGGTAATTAATACAAAAATAACTTTTGAAGCAAATGTGACTTCGAACCAATGTGTTGAGAATTGATGAGTCTGAAATATTTCAGAATATTCTTCTAAATATTTTAGCTACTGTTGACTAATTTGAATCAGGTAAACAGTGAAAACTTTGGTTACTTCGTGTTTCTTTACCATCCGTTTAACACTGTTGTTCACGCAGTAACAGTTTTTCCAATTCTATTTGCAAGCTGCAGATCTGCCGGAAGAAAGTTAGTTATCCGCGCTTTCCCCCACTTTTGCCGGCATTCGCAAGACGGACGGTTCATCTCTTGTGAAGTGCGGCACGTTAAAAGTGAGTCGCCATATTGTTATTCGTGTTTTCGTAATCTGTATTATGTAAAATCGTGGAATGAAACCTAGCGACACACAATTTATGTTATTTTTCAAGTGTGGAAACTAAAAGCAAGTTTTCGTATGAGCTCTATTTCTTTTAGGATATTGTTCCTTTAAGATTATACGCGGAAGGATATGTAAACGGTGGCCAAATAGTCTTGAAGTAGACCTTTTTGGTGATTTGCATTAAAGGTCGTTCATGTAAGTGGCGTTCGTGTAATGATTCCGCTTGATGTTTAGATTGTAATATGGCAGATGCCGGGGTATTTTATATTATATGATTCTGTTCTTTTCATGAAAATATTATTAGCAAAAATATCTTTGCTTTCAAAATCGCTCCTTTATATTTCTACGGAAGGTTGAGCCAGAATCATGGGAAATGCTGCCACCACTAAAAAGGGAGATTATGTTAATGAAAATGGTAAGATCAGAGTGTTAATATCAGATATTGGTGGTTGTGATATTTTTTATTATTTATAATACAACCAGTAGTAGTACTGTAATATTACAATAATAGTGACAAGACGATTAAATTTAAAAGTTTATCATAAGTAATGATAGTTAGCACTAGGGGTGAAACAATAGGCATCTTCAGTGTGACACTACTAATAAATGAGAGGGAAAAGAAATACAATTTGCTGCCCTGAATATTTTTGTTGTTACTGATGATTTACGCTTGTCAATAAGGTGACGCTTACCGCTCCGATTTCGTATTTTTCGTATGACGACAAAAGCGTGTCCGTTGCGTTAGTCACACCATGATTATATACCATTCTACGATGATCCTTTTAATTTAAATTTTGCCAAATGTTCCGAATATCGATCTTTGTTATACTGTTAGCAAGCTTGTTAAAATATTACAATAATTTGTGTTAGTGTCTTAAGACCATATGCATTACTAGGATATTAAAGCAGCTCTTTAATAATAACAAATCTACAAATATACCAAATTTGATTTGTCATAAAGTTTTCACACTATAACTCGTAGTGCAAAGAACGTGAGTAACAGTGATAAAATAGAATTTCCTTCTTGTCTGTTAATTGATAACTATTGTATCTGTCAACCAAACAAACTGCTGGCATGGTTGTGGCTTACGAAGTGCTTGAACTTTGAAGTCTGAGGTTGTGTCATTTTGTTGGATGTACCCTTCATATTCATTTGATCTCTTAAGTGTCTGTTAGGATGACTTACGTGTATAAAAAGTGTCTACTATAAACTAATTCAGATTATAGTTAAAAGTTTATATATCATCCTTGTGTGTGTTTTTATTACTGATGGTCAGTACGTTTTATTTTATAGACTCAATTAATTTGATCATTTCAGTTTATAAATCGATTCAAAATATTTCGTTTCATTTTCCTAAACTAAAATGAAACCAACACATCTAAACTTTAGCACTTGGTTATGAAGGTGTGACTGAAGTTGAAAAGAAAGTAATTAGACGTATAATTGAAGTTGGTTGTCTTAATAGATGTGATTCTTGAATATACGAACTGAAATTTACTTATTTAGGCTGAAAAAACGTTTAATTTTGGTAGAAATCCTGAAGAAAACACCCTAATATGAATTTTAATACATGGTTCATCACACATGCTTACAACCTTGTATAAATCTGTCAGCTGTACCTGGTGGAAATTAATAAACATGTCAACACCACACCCCACTCCTCTGTAAATAAAGATCAGTTGAATTACATTTGTCTTATGGAGTTGAAAGACTAGAACGTGCTCAATTTTTCAATGTATTTCATCAATTCACAACATGTATTGATTATTTAGGCCCTTGTTTCTTTCCTGTCTTTTTTTTTTTACACAGCACTGTCTAATGACAACTCTAGGGGGAGGAGTTTTGTAAATAGATTTATCAACATCTGTGTTTGTTTACATGTTTTTAGTGTTTTTTTCTTTTTTCCTTTTTGGTAAGTCCATCTCAGTTTATAAGCTTAATTGATGAGAGTTCTATACTTGTTACCTTCATTAAATGTTTTCCCTGTTGGATTTGTACTTCCTTACCAATTTTGCCAAAGCACAAATGCTGCAGTTATTAAAAAGTATTAAAGTATTGAAATATAAATTTACAAAATATTATTATTACCACTATTTGTTGTTATTATGGATATGATGTGGATGTTGTATGTAGATCCAAGATAATTGTAAAATGATTTCTGATTCAAGAGTTTCTGAATCGTTTCATGAGTTAACTGTTTAGTAACCTACTGAGTTGAATAATGGAATCAAAAATACAGTATCAGCAACTTTTACATCAGGTCAATTTTGATGTTACATGCAACTTTTCAGCTTTTAGGAAACTCATTATTGGATAAAAGTTACATAAAAAATATGTTTGTGAACAGTTGTTTTTTGAATGACTCATTACAGTCAAAGGCATGCATGTATTGGTTTCGTTTCCAATGCCAATCAACAAACTACAAGTTTGGTAAAAAAAAATCTTGTTTAGTGTACCCTTAATTAGTGTTGTAGTCTATAAGGATTTAATAGAATAAAATTGGTTAGTTTATCTTCACCAAGATTAATAAACCCAGTATTAAAGTTTTAATAAATAGAATAAAATATTAGTAATTTGTTTGTATTTTTGAATTTTGAAAGTATAGGCTCAAAATTTCAAAAAAACCAAAAGTATTTTTCAGAAAGTTGTTAAGTGTTTAGCATTAATTAAAAGGATCTTGGTGTTCAAACTGATCAGTCTCTTTAGCTATCCAAGTGATATGTTGTTGCTAGTTGCAGGGCAAATAGGATTTTTAGGCTGTATCAACAGAATTATTGAATCCAAGTCTGAATAACACATAATTTCATTGTACTTACTGGTAAGGGAATATTTGGAGTATTCTGTTCTATTTTCAGCTCCTTACAATAAGAAGGACAGTAATTTGATGGAAAGGGTTCATAGGTGGGTTAATATGATGGTTCTTTGTATTGAAAGGTTGTAATGCAAGGAAGGCTTGATAAATATTTGAATAACAAGGGTTAGCTTTGAGTGTTTATGTTTTAAAGTTTAGTGGATGGAACAGTTTCAAAAGACCAACAGGTTCCTTATTATTCCTAAACTGTGTGTTTGTATATATTTATAAATTTTGTTAATCCACATCTGTGCAATTAAAATACATTTTTGTGAAAAGAAAAAAAGTGGATGTTTAATAAGGCAAAAATTGTACCTGGTGCCTCTTGCATTAGGCATTTTCATAGACACTCAGTGAGAGAAGTTGAAATAATGTAGGCATTCATTTACTGGCAGAAAAATAACTTATATTTTGTATCTTAACAGTTTACTGAACAAATTACAAAATTTAACAGTAAATATGTGTATATGAAAGATTTCAAACAAGTGTTAGGCTTTCATTAAAAAGATTTTGTATAAAATCGTAATTCAAAATACTAACACTTTGCTTTTTGTCATCATGTTTTACATAAATCTAATCTCAAACCAGGAATGGATATTCTTACCCTTTGTGACTTAATACAGTCTTTAGATTTACTGATCCAGTTTGAACATACATTGATATCCACTGTAAATGTAAGATACATTGTAAGTGATTTTTACATTACAGTATGCTGTTGATAAATATACATTTTTAACAAGCATGAAAATTGAGAAACAAATCATATAGATTGGTATGATTTATTCACTTCTTGGTCCATCTAAATATTTTCAGATCATTTTCCAAAATCAGTTAAACTACAGACGAGTTACTACATACATTTAATGCAATAATACGATTATTACAGTGTATTATTATGTATATTATGTTTTTCATTTTAATTTGATCTTGGAATATGGAAGGAGGCCATGGCCTGCTAAAATTGAAACACTCAACCAGTGTAACAGATTCAGAGCTGGTAAAACTAAGTTCCTTAAAACTCATACGTGTGTATCTTTAAAAATTCCTACAAATACTATACTGACAGCATTCACAATGTGATCAAACTGTGCATCAAAAGCAAAAACTGATAAATTGAATTTTCAAAGAAAACCAAGAATTAGAAGATGATATTCATGTTCTTTTTTTTTTTTTTTTTTAATAATTACACCACTTAAGCAAACCTTCCCTTTGAACATTAAACAAGCTTTTATCTAAACATTTTAAATGTCTGAATCAAGTCATCTCAAGTTGCCATTTCTAAGATAATAGTCCAGGTCTCTAAACCTCTTCTTTTCTATGTATTTACTAATTTTGTAGTTTTTTAAAATGAGATGCCTTATGCAGATTTGCACACAACTGTTATTTTTGTATTTTTTAATTTCAGATTTTGATAAGAGGTCTTAGTATGCTTAGTTGTTTTCAGATAAACACTCAGTAGAAGGTTTAATGCTTCATTTGTAACAAGACTTAAATGTTTTTCTTTCAACTACATCAGTGCTAGTATTATGAGTAGTAAGTCATTTTCAGTTTTTCCTAGAAGCTTGATGTCAAGAGCTAATATTGAAGCCTTAGAAATATGTGAATATGTATTGGAATTACCCTAATAATCATGAGGAAATGATTTTTCAAAAATTAAATGATTTTTGTTTCTGACATAAAGATGGTTTTATGTCTGCTTCACATTGGATTAATTAATTAAGACTAACTTTTTAAGTAACTTATTGTTTAACATATCATTGATGGCTTTCTGACAGGTATGTATTAAGTATAGATAATTTAATATATTACTAATATAAGACTAATATTAGTCTCACAGGAGACTAAATACTGGGAAAATGACTATTTTAAACCTTCTCTTATATATGTGTGTGATACTGTCATGTTGGTTTTTGAAAAAAACTACAAGTATTTGCAATGCAGAACATGGCAGATCCAGGAAATGTTGTATGAGGAGAGAATAAAATGAACACAGACATCAAAGGAAACATTTAAGGAAGTTTACTAGTGAATTAATAATACAAATTACAGAAATGATGCTGGAGCTTCAATGTTCCTTCCATAAAACTTCTGAACTATGTGTGCAGGAGAATGTTAGTACCATACACACATCATACAAAATCTCTAGTTTTATGTTCCACAATCCCAGATTACTTACATCACTGACACCATTATATATATGTAGGGGTAATAAATCTCTTTTTCATACTAAATTGTACAAGTCTTTAAGTCACTCCATGAAATGAATACAGTTTCACTTCAGAAGGACATGATATAGAAACAAGGTCAAGGAATTATAAATCTTCACAGAATAGTCAAAGTGGTGTGTAACTTATATGAGTTAGAGGTGTATTTCATATTTACAGTATGTATACAGTGTTTATCAGGATGCCAGCTAAATATATTTAGTTTTTCTTTAAAACCTGAAAAATATTGTAACCACATATGTAAATAAATATTTTTATGTATGAAAGTTTTAAGATTAAAACTAACTTAACCCTAAACATTCAGTTTAAAAGTAATGTTGCTCATAGATAATTTTAAGAGACCTATACAATTGAAAACAAAAATAAGTCTTGTGTGAAACTAATCTTTTTAATATAATCAACTAATTAGGCCAACTATTATTAAATTAGTAAATTCTACTAATTGCCCTGTTTTAGTCTCCTGTAATCTTGTATGGTTTTTAAATGTTTGTAACTGAAATAACAAGTCTGACTAAGCTGTCATGCTTACAATCTACTGAGATAAACTTAAGATTACTTATGATGTTAACATTTATAAAGTTTAACCAGTTTGGTAATTTGCTTGTAACATTGTAATGCTCTTTGATATATGGTTTCTTGATATTAACTCTTGAAGTGAGTTGAAGCCTTTTAAGTGGTTTAGACATTTACATGTGCAGATTCCACACTGCTTTGTCACACAGTTAGCTGTGTAGATATTTATATCTGTCCACTAACAAATGAAGAATGAATTTGTACATTGAAAGACACTTGGTTACCATACACTTACAATCAGTGTATAGGAGAACTGTAAGAAATAAAAAAATGTAAATGCAACTAATCTGTGTATATCTTTATAACAGCTGTGCAAACGTTACAATGTTACTTCTTACATTATACTATTTGCTTACTAAATTGTGCAACATTAGCATTAATGATATAATTCTCTGATAAACTACTCTATGAACTACTATTACATGTACAGTATGTTCCAGTTTTAAGAAACAAGTCTGTAACCTGCAAGGATTTTGTTGGAATATAAGCATAAGAAAGACAAGGTAACAATCTCATTTGGTCCATTTAATCTACAAAATAAAGAAACCAACCACATCTAAGTATATAATTATTCGCTTATAAAAACAAAAATAAATTAAATAAATCTATTAATAATGACATAAAGAATACCAAATTAAATGTTTCAAAACACACCATACCATGTGGAAATTCTTCTACAAGTTGATAACTATTAATTAGGAAAATATTTTTTCCTAATAACCAGTCTGAACCTTGCCTTTTACTACACTATTCTTATTTTTTTCTGATACTTGGGATTCAGTCTTCATATTTATCTTTTGACCACTCCAACAACCCTTCATGGTCAGTTTATTTAACTTTTTAACAATTTTAAGTACCTGAAGTAGGTCCTCTTAATTCTATGCTCCAGAATAAACACTTCTACAGTTTTGACACTCCATTTTTGTGTAGCTTAAATGTGTAGTGAACTGGGTGTCATTTTGATAACTCATATCTCAGTTTTTTCAAAACTCTACAGAGTACTTCAAATTAGACATTTTATCAAATATTTATAAAATCTGAAGGTACCCTTCCTATTTTTGTCCTTGGTAATTCTGGAAGTAGACCTCAGAATGCTATTTGTTCTTTTCACTATTTCCAAACATTTAAATACAGGTTTTAGGGTTTATCAGCCATCATACCTAAAACTATCTCATTCCTCAAAGTTTTAATATTTCTTTCATGTAAGAAGAATAAAACTTTTTCAATTCTAATATCATATGATATATGCATCACAATATATTTTTTAACAATGAAAATGTTTTTTTTTTCAGGCATTAGCTTTCTTGTTTTACAAGCCTTTTGTGCTAAGGAAAAATTTTACTAAGAACTGGACTTACCTTGTAGTTTTGTTTCCTGAACAAGTTTAGAAACAAGTGAATTTTAGCCCATATCAGTGGCACAGATGATCAACAACAGATGTCTAAAATGAGACTTTTGAGGAATCACATTAATCAAGCTTTCTAGTCACAGTAATACTCATTTTATTTAACACTATTTTCTTTAAAGCATAATTTTTTGATCAACCTTTTCACATTTTCCTCAGTTTTTAACAACTTGATTTCCTAGTTGGATTATACTGAAGAACTGTGCAAGTCTTATGAAGATGTTGATGCGCCAATTACTAGTCATGTCTTCACTCAAACAAGCAAAGGCCTTTTAAAAAAACTCCAGTAATCAGTTTCTATGTTGCATTGTTTCAGTGTAATTGCTACACAGATGTGCACATAACGTGCATTTGCTGTATATAATGAACAAAAAATGTAAACTAAATTCTTCAGTGGTTTTTGTTATTCTTGTGATTATGTGCTTGGTATTTTGTAATTTAAAAAAAACAAATTGTCATATTCTTTTTTCATGTGTATTACAATGCTCATTCATCACTTTGTAAGAGATTAGTTTGGAAAGCATATAACAGATGTTAAGACTGCTCAGTGCATTTCTCATTCATTAAGGTTTATGTTCCAAAAGAATTTTACTGTATATATTCTAGTGAGATCTTTAATACTCTTCATTACTCAGTGCTATTTATAATTTAAAGCACTGAAGTGCATGACATAATTAAATAAAGTTGTCAACCTGAAGAGAATAAATCTTTAAATCATCTGAAAATAGTAACCTGACCATGCTGAAAAACATTTAGGCATAGCAAGTTTACAGAGGCCAGTATGGAGAAGCTGAACAGTACTATTAACACAGTAGTATTGCATTATCTGAATGAGTTTCTGATTTTATTCATTCCCTTATGCTTTTTAAACTTTGTAAGAAATTTAAAATTATTAAATGTCTTTGTTTTGTGAAAGTAATTATTGTTTTTCTTATATTTATGATATTTGACTTTAAATATAGGCTACTTAGGTTACAAAGTATTTAGCTAACTATGTAGTTATAGATGCAACACTCAAGGCAACATTGATATTATATATGCTTAAGAACGTGATAAAATAATACTAAAATTGTCTGAAAACTTCTGAAAAAATATACTTAGTATTGTTTCGACAGGTAACTTTTTCAAATTGTTCAGCAATGCAACAGCTTAACTTGTAGCTGAGATATTCAATATCATACATACCACTTCATACATGTATGGTTATTTGGCATAACACTCTGTTGGTGATGTGCAATTCAGGGTTTTCACTGGGGTCCCACATTCTCAAACGTTTTTTCAATAGTCCCAGTGAGATCTTCAGGAGTTCCAGTTTAAAAAACAAAAGTTTTTTTAATTGCTAAAAAGAATCAACAAAACTTTGCTGGTTCTTGCACCAAGAGATAGAGCTACAGTTTAACCTCTGATACAGTATGTAAAATATAAGGTTTAAAAGGTTCATGTTTAGATGGCATACTTTTAAAAATTCAAAACAGCTAATGTGACCTCTCAAATTACATTAATATTCATAATTTACCATACAGAAGATGTTTTAACTCATTTTGCAAATTTATGCTTGTACAGTATATATTTCAAGCAAATCATTGCTATTTTAGTTTTATAAGGACAAACAGTAATTTCAAAATGATATTGAAACAATAACTGAGTGAAATAAAATGTACTAGTCTAATCAATAATCTGTGTTAGTAGAACTTGTTACTCAGGAATTAGGCACTGTATGTTTGCCGTCCCTGATAAAATTTCCAGAACTGAGTGATTAAATGTGTCACATTAAAAAAAAAAAAAGGGAAAATAACCATCTAATTAAAATTAGTTTTAACTCCACCCACTCTTTACAATTTTTACTTTCTAGCATGTCATTCAGACATATAGATGTTTATAAATTTGAGCCAGTAGTTAATTAAAATTTGATTGGTTTTATTGCAGGACAACATGTCCCAAAATTATCAGGTGTTTCCAATGTGCTATATGATATTGTATTTTAATCAGCCTCACACTTAAGATAAATAATTAAGTCTTTGATTAGATGTCCCACAAAAGATTAATTTGAAACTATGATTAAAAAACAGTAAGCAATGGTTATTTAGTTGTAGAAAGTAAAGTAGCTAATAAATTTTAGAAATGTGACTGGAATTAATTGATAGATGTCAGTATTGTTCTGTTTTTACTTATGCCTTTAACAATTGTTTAAGACTTTGAATAATGAACATGATGATAGAAAGAGTTTGTTCTTTTGAGAATTTTTTCTCATTAAAGTAGATCTATACAGTTTTAGTGTTAGTAGGCCAAAACATACCTGTAGTCATAGGAATTTTGAATATAAAAACCAGGAGATAGTTTATTGTAGTTTGTATGAAATTTTTGAGACCTTATTTGGAGTATAGTTTATTTTAAACTGTCTGATAGGAAGAAATTACAAATTAGGAGGGGACAGAGATGGCTGTACTGTTATTTATGAATACAATGATTCATGTACTATGCTAACACAAGTAACTTAAGCTTTTAGGATAGATCTACAATTTTAGATGTGTTTTATATTAAACCAGAAGGGTTGTAAGTGATAATGTGTTCAGAATTGTGGGTGTTTGGACATTTTTTGTATATGTGGTCCAACAAAATGAAAAAGGTTGAAAAAGAAGCTTGAATTTCAGTGGGTAATAATAACTTTTGGAAGTTTATAAGTATTCAAGATTATTATATTTCTTAAAAATCATGTTTTGATTAAAAGTTACAGGGTTGAGAAACTTAAAATGCTTATTTTGAAGGTTTTCTTTGTGTGCTGTTATTTTGGGTTATTTTAAAGTGATACAGATACCTACATTAACAATGTTGGTAGATGTGAAAGACAACACTTAGGGATTTCATGTTTTATTTTTGTGGATGAGATGTGACCATAGTGTGTTTAATTACACTGTATGATACATTATTATACTGAACTTGTTATTCTATTACTTGTAGATTATTACTTATTAAGATAATCATAGAAATATTAACTTAAAGAAGAAACTTTTTAAAAGGGAGGGAAAATATGTAGCCTTGCATACTGTTTATTATAGATATTTAAGTTTATAACAGTGTAAATTAATGCTACTGAATAATATTTTGTGCTGTTTATATTAACATTTAATGTTCAATTTTGTCACTTTTCAAAAATCATAGAAAATGTTTCTAATAGATTGAAAACTAAAGAGTATTACATTAATATATTTCTCACATCTTACATTACTATCAGTATATTTGACAGTACAATATATAGCTCATGAATGTTACCCACGTATCCCAAGAACTCTTACTTTCTGCAACTGCGAAAGTGTTTTGCACATACATGAAGGCTTTGAATGAAACTGTCATCCATACAGGTATTTACCATACTTATCTATGATGCAATTAGCTATAAACTAGTCTTTCATCAATAGGAGAGTGACCAGTGCTCCATTTGAAGTAGTTCTTTTGATCATATTTGTGTTTTACCAAAAGTTCTGTTCTTTCTTAGCACAGCTTGACTTCAGATATATTCCTTTTGTTTGTTTATTTTTCAGAATTAAAGAAATTATTGCATTATACTCATTACTTTAACTTTTAATTGAAAACAATTTTAACTTCTAGTGTACATACCTCTTGGTTTGTACACCCTTACATTTACATTTTAAAAAAGGGGTTTTGTGAATCTTTTTTAGTATGAATTCATAAATCAACATTTCTTATACCACTCAAGGCCTTGGCAACTTCATAACAAGTCATCTGTTTTGGTTTTGACTGGAACTACTCTCAGGGTGAGTGATGTTACTGCCATTGTGCACCTTTTGGTTGGTTCTGTGATTCCTTATCTATAGCTTCTGTCTTTAAGCTGAGTCTGTCTAATCTTTTGGTGGCTTATGCCAAGTCTTTGGCTGCCTAGGAGGATGGTCAGATGTTTTCTTCAGTTACCCTCCCATTCTTTTCTTCTCTCTACAATTTCTGTAACCACATTCATTTCATTTGTTCTTTTTGTGTAGTTTATTGTTAACTCATTTGCACTGCTTCCTTTTGAAAGAGTTGACATTATCTTTTCCTGCCATAGGAGTTTTCTTTCTTATAACATTTCCTTTCACTTTGGTTGGGTAAAGAACCTATTTGTGAGATGATACCTTAGTTTATTTTTGTCATCTCCAGCCAAGTTCTTCATTTCCTAACTTCTTTTGCTCTATCCATTGCTTTTTCCTGGATGAGATCTTGCATGTGAGGATGTGGACAGCTCCCAATGCATTTTTGTTCCATTATTTTCACCATGTTGCAATTTTATCTACCTTTTGATATTATCTCACTCTAGTTACCATTTTAAATTCTTCTCAGAATCTCTAATGAGGTGATTTGTTGATTATTGCTATTTATTTACAGTTCCCTCACTGCCATTATTGTATCTGACTATACTGGAGATGGTAGCACCCATGAGGCCTGGAAATGACCAAGTCTTTAGGGTATTTGAGAGTCGTGTTTGAAACCCTGTCCTACCAAACATGCTTGCCCTTTCACCTTAGGAGAACTATAATGTGACTGCCAATCCCTCTGTTTCATGGTTTAAAAAAATAGACCAAGAGTTAGTGGTGGGTGGTGATAACTAATTGCCTTCTCTCTAGTCTTACACTGCTGAGGGATGAGTAGTTTAGATAGCCCTTTGTAGCTTTAAGCAAAATTCAAACCAAACCAACCATCCTTGGTGTGGCCAGTTTTGTTTTGAATAGAATAATTTTTTCCCTGAAATTTACATCAATCCCATTGTTTGATTTATAGTAGACCAAAGTTGGTGGTAAGTAGTAAACTGCCTTCCCTATAGTCTGTGACGTCTAAATGAGGAAAAGATAATATATATTACCCTTGAGAACATTGTTTAACATTCAACATCCACACAAGTAACCTTACACACTGTACTTTAGAGAAGACAAAAAATGACAGCACAAGGTATGATCCTGTCATCACATCTGTCTGTATCTAATGCTTGTTGCTTTTATTCACATCACAGTCTTCCAGTATAGAACCTTATGCAAGTAGATAATTTCTGTTTGGTTCACACACCTCTCCAGCATTCTCACCTATGCAATACTTCCCATTGATTTTTTTTTTTTTTTTTACAATAAAGGAGTAAAGGAAGTCTCCTAGCCATTCTAGTCCAAAACCATTGGGATGGTTAATATGGAGATATTCTCTGTGGGGTGATGTAATTATTTTGATATGAGACTAAACAGATGTTATTCTTGATAGGGGCATGGGTGTTTACCTAGAATTGAATTGTTCTAGTGGTTAGTTTAGCCATTTTGGTGTTAAAGATTTGTATGTTGTATTTCTCACATATTGTACAGCCTATTGTATATATCTATATACAATATTTTATGCACCATGCAATAGTACATATTGTACTACCCTAACAAGACAACTGATAGAAGCTGTGCCTATTGCCTGAAACATACTAGTTGGTTTGAACAGTCATTATATTTCACCTACTTGTGCAACACTTAAGCATTATGCAAGAGCTTTCTTTGACAGTAATTTTTATTCCACCACTGTTATTGGGTAAGAATATTTCCTACATGAGACCAATCTTGTCTGGGCTCTGTGTAACGTTACATGAGTCTCACTGCTTTCTTCTGTGGCTTCCATTCCCATTTGTTCAATGATACCATTCTCATTCCTTTCTGTTACCTTTACAGGTTTGATATTCCTGGCTTATTCTTACCTGTTTTTTGACAAATGTTGTGTGTTTCAAGTCTTCTCCTATCCAATTGATCACCTTACCATGCCCCTGGCTACCCAGTTCTTTTGTCCATTAGAAGATAGATTTTGTGTCGAACCATTCCTCATGTGTTTCACATAGAGAGTCAACTCTACTAAGAATAATGTTGTGCTTCTATTATTAGAAGGTTATTGCATGATTATTTGCATGCTGTCATGTAGCTGCCTTATATGATAATGTAAGAGTAGGTGGGAATATCAAGGCTAATGAAGCAAAAATTTGTAAATATAGAGAAAAGTACAAGTCTGGAAAAGCTATTTTGTGAGGAAAGATAAGAATAGTGGTAATAGTTCTTAAATAAAGGAAAATGTTAACTTCTGATTCCATTAGTTTTTTTAAGCTAAGGTTTTTTTCCATATAATAAAAAATAACAATTAACCCCATACTTAATAAGTTACTGCTAAATCTTAATCATTTGAGAGCTAAATCTCATAGAAAGAGAACTTACTTTAGTAGTTAGATCCAAACCTGTTATTTTCTTCCCCATTTACATGTAATATGTTATGTAACTTGCATATTGCATGTCTGATTCACACTTTCAAATACTGTTATGTTCTTATATTAATGTTTTAAAAACTACTTATAATATTTATACTATACAACTTACACTAGTCACTACTAATAAATGAAATTGAAGTTAATAAGAACATATTTTACCACACTATGTATGATAAATAGGTTTGTGCAGTCAGATTGTACTTGGTGTACCATGTAGATTAGGGAAACAAATTCACAGATTTTGAAGCAATCCTTTTAGATACAGACCCTCAGGATAGTACAGATTTTTTTCTTTTTCTGCACTGTGAGGCGTAGCACAAGTATCACATTTAGTCAAAATGAAATATTTAAATGCCTTTAATTATGAAAACATTCTTATACATCAACTTAAAAGTAACTATTTTATTGTTTATTTAAAACTTAAAATTGGTTTAGAAGACTTGTCATTATTCATTCTGTAAATATATTTGTATAAAAATATTTATTAAAGTGATAAGTGTATTAGAAATGAAGCCTACTTTGTTTCACTATATTTTGAAATACATTGTTCATTTTGTTAGTTCCGAAAATTGTATCTTGCACTTGAAGCAGTTTTTCAAGAATGTCTCAGTCCTGGAAATGAATGATTAAGTTAAAATGAAACAAAATGTATGCTGAAGTTTATATATATATGTATGTGTGTGTGTGTGTGTGTAATGTGAACAGTGAAGAAACAACCTTTTCTATAACTGGTGCCTGAATAATATTAAATTATTTATTGCAATATGAATATATTAATTTTATTTCATGATCAGTCTAGTCTGTGTTTATTCATTGTGGATTTAATTATTATATTGCAACTGGTGAAGAAATATTTAACATTTTCTTTAATCAATTCAAACTCGATGTTGAATTTTTTCATACATTTGAGCTCGCTTATGCTGTTAAAGAAAAGATTTGTCATTGACATTTACTTATAATGGAACAGAATTCAAGCATCTAGCATAAGTATCTAGGACCACAAGTGTTAAACAAACCTGGAGTGATTTTGTTTTACTTAATCCAAAATATTATTTAGTTAAAAAATTTTTTAAATTAAACTTGAAGTTTAAATACATGCAAATAGTCATGGTCTTGACCATATTTTTGGTTTGCCCATCATAATGTGATTCATCAATTTTGCACTCTACCCTTTGAGCTTACTCTCATACCTAATTTTTTCTTTTGGATGGTCAGAGTTTTTTCTTAACTATCTTCATCCTCTGGGGTTGGAAATCCACCATTATATAGACAACTGGCTTAATCCACCATGGAGTTAGCTAGTCATTCTAGTCAGCTTCTTTTAGTGGCTGCTCAAGTGTACTGATTAATTGAATTAGAGAAGTCCTTTCTCTGACCTAGCCAATATCTTATCCACTAATGTGCCCTTTTTGATACTTATTGCAGTCAAGCCTAACTTTCAGCTCCATGACTACTCTACATGTTAATGTTCTTCATATATGTATAATAAAGAAAATGAAACTGAACTTAGTAAACCAAAATATGTACTATTAGAGTTTATAAAAATAAATACATGAATATCTTTCAAGCTTATATTGTAAAGAGTTCCATAAGTAGAACTTTTTTAAGTGCATTAAAACATTTAGCCCAAGTTTTCAAGCTTTTGTCAGTAATAATTAGTAAAATTGGGTAATTACGTGTGAGAATTAATTACATCAATTAGTACTATGTCATGTTAATTAATTAAGCAAAATAACACTGATGTCAGTAATGTCACAAAACTACTCAACTGGTCCAATTTATTAATTACTGTCACAAAAATCAAGTCACTTGAATCTGTGTTTTTTGTTATTCTGTCTTTTAATGTAATCATACTATTGTCAGTATGATTTATTATTATTTTTAATTAATTTGTATTTTCTCAGTTCAGTCAGTTTCTGATTACCATTTTTCAGTTATTCAAACTTTCTAACTCTTATGAGAATAACTGATTTGTTGAATGTAATTGATCAGTGAGTCTGACAGTTAATTAATTAACAAGTTTTACTAAATCCTTACCTCTGAATTACAGTGATATTTAAATCTTATATTTTATTTTTTCTTTGAATTCTTGCTTTCATCATATTGGAGATGGGTTGTTTTGAAGTGTCCTCACCTTAAGTGGACACCTTTACACTTCATGGAGCTAAAAAACTTTTTTCTGAGTTTAACTATTTGATAAGGTTGTCTATAATCTCTTATCTAAAAGGGATTAACTATTAAATTTATATGTACATAGCACCACGCTGCTTACTACTCAAGTATATGTACATGTGTTAGGTTACTGTAGATACTTAGTTATATGGCAAAACTCTCAAAATAAAACAGATCCTTAGTGAATCCTGATGAAGACATTCATCCATTTAGAATAATGCCATTAAACTGTGTAACAACTTGCTATTTTGTGTATTTAAGCCATTTGTCTATCCAGCTTTTTTATCAATATTGATATAATCTATTTATAACTAACATTTTTTCTGCCCAACTTTATAAAAACCTTTCAGAAGATCATGCTACGCAGCTTAAAAAGTGCCTTCAAAATACTTAATGTGGTGTAGAGAACCTTTTTAAGGGCTTTGTTAAAGTTATGGTTGAAAGTATCAACCAGGATGCTTTAATTCTAAAGAGCTAATTTTTTCAAAAGCAAGATATTTTAAACAAATAGCTACTCTCTTTTTGAGAATTTTTATCAAATATAAACATTCAAGATGTTCTGAAATCTATTTGATCTTTGGTAAGACATGAATTGTGATGTCATGCATTCAGCAGAAATAAAACCATAAATTCACATTTAATGTTGGTTTAACTACATTACAAAGTGTTTTATGTTTTACATGTAGTTTTGTTATTTTGTGGATACAATTTTCATACATTTTTAGAATAATTCTCATTGAATGCATTGCACAGGTCCGTCCCTTTTGGTCATAAGTAATAAAATTCATCATTTCATGTACATTTTGTTCTTTCATTCAAGTTGCATTATTAAATGAAAAAGTAATACATAACATAAAATTGAAATTAACAGATAATAAATAATCAACTTGTTTTCAAATGTGATAGTATATAATTTTAGTACATTAATATATTAACACTTGAAGATGGCACAGGTGTTTTATACTGTGTTGACTATTTTATATTCATTACAGTATTGTGTATAGACGTAAATTTAATAGATTGATATGAAATGTTTAAAGTACACATACAACATTAATACTTGACCTCAAATATTTAAGGTCCAATTCTTAACACACAATTATCACAATAATTTTCTTATGGTTTTGAGTTTTTTTTTATATTTAAACAGTAGCTAATCTCAACATTATATAAAAAATGTCATCCAAATTTGATATTTTTCATAATAATTTAATGTCAATTTTCGAGAATGATTTACAAGCTTGTTCTTAGCTCTTTATTTCACTTCCATATAGTTTTGTGTTATCTGTAGATTCGACATAAAACAGTTCTTAGTACAAAGTGTGAATAAGGATAACCACAAGTAATATATGTATAAAAAACAGTATATTAGTTACTGTAAGTGCCTAAGTGAATTTCTTTACAGTGTGTATTATTATATTGGAAATTCTGCATCTTTTTTAAACATGCACATGTAATGCAGTATTTTGTCTGACATGTGTGACATCAATGTTTTAAATAGTAAATATCCTTTGCTGCAATAAACTTTACACATGAAAAGTGTGAGAACAGCCAACAAATTTTTTTGTTTAAACATTGTTTTGTATTATGATCTTGGTGTTGGATTAATTCAGGAAGTATTAATTTTTGTATTTACATGTATATCAGTTGCCTTGTGGGAAAAAAAGGTGTATTTAAGAAAGTTCCCAGGATGAGAATGATGCATACACATTTATATATACACGTAAGTTGAACATACACAAAATACTGTTTTGATGGTATAATTCTCACTGTACATGTGACACAGAGGATTTTCATTTCAAATGAGATTTTCGACTTGAATGTACATATATAATATGTAGGTAAAGTTTGCTTAGAAAAGAAATACAGCACAATAAATAGCTTACCTATGAATGTCGTTATTAGCCAGAATTTATGAAATAATGTTTGTAGTTATGGGTATGCTATAATTTTAAGTATTTTTGTACGGTGAAGGAGGTTGGTTTATTTGCTGAAAATTGTGTTTATGAAGTGAGATTACTGGCAAAATTTTTGCAGATTACTAAATGATAGTATTGTAGATTGAAAATTTTGGGTAAATTATTTGAAGATGAAATTTTGTTATTGTGCTGCTCATGTAATCCATAGATAATACACACTAATATTTTACTGAAAATTATTGCATATGATCTGCCATAGTGAAATATAATGACATAAGTGACATTATTCACAACATTAATGTATGAGTTAATGTTTCACATTGAAAGTATTGAAAAATAAGATTAGTATAGTATTTGCAATAGAATAGTGGCTTTATCTATCACAAATTTTGTTGATGTTTGTTTATTGCCATAGTTTCACAACACTTGTACATTGCTGTATCATTTTCCTTTTCTGTCTTTAGAGTTGTGAAAATCTACAAATTTAGGATTGTCATTAAATTATTAGCTTTGTGTATTTGATAAAAAAAAAATTCAGATAGTACAAAGAGCTCTGTCACCAATAATAAATAGTGATTTTAATTAAACTGTTTTTGACTTTAAAATATCAAAAGCTGGCAAAACATTTAAAATTATTAAGTCTAATATTTTGATAAAATTAAATTAGTAAACTGTAGGATGTTTTTTGTTCTTGATGTGCCTCTTAATTTGTCCATTTTGGAATTTTCAGTAAAAATTATTAAATATTGGAATATTCTCATCCTAGGATTAAAATTGTTTTCATAAAATTTCTGACTTTGCTTGAATCTAGATATACTTGTTAAAGATAAAGTAGTAGTGAGAGACAGAATCAACTTTATAGCCTCTTTTCATAGTAACCAATGTTTGTAGAAATGTACATGCTATTATTACTTTTTAATGAGCTATCTCCTAAAGTGTGATCATTAACATTAAGAATTTTAGTACTGATGCCAAAACTATTAAACTTGGGGAAAGTATAGGAAGTTTAAAGATAACTGAATTTTGCTGAAACGTATTTGTAAATAATTGTACAGAATACAATATATATAGCAAATATTACTTACAATGTAAATCTAACTTGTACTTATGTCTCGCTTAGGACCTATACCAGAGGTTAAAATTATTTGGGTATGAGTCCATCTTTTCTCCTGACATTGTCAGTAAAATATATAGATGTAACAAATGATTGAAGGCAGAGAAATGTTCCAGAGCTATAAACTTTCTTCTAGACAAGGACTAATGGAGAGTATTCTATCAGAAAAAAAAAATCGGTGCTTCGACTCCTTACTAAATTAGCAATTCCACTTAATCTAGTTATTCTTTTCCCTATTATGTGTGTTTTTACTCTTAAACCTGCTTTATTGAGCTTTTTCTAAATTTTAAACATCTAAAATAAATTGGCTTTGTTAACTGTTTTTGACTTTTTTAACGATTTATTACATTCTGTATTATGTTTTTTGTGCTTGATTATGTATGTTAATACTTTTTCTGGAAAAATTATGTAATTCATATAATTTATGCTGATGATATAAAATTTTGTAGGTATAAAACATATTGCACCAGAAAAATATGGCAGAAATACAATACACATTTAGCTTTCCAAAGGAATAAGGTAAATCAAAATTATAATAATATTATTGGTTCAGAATGTGAAATGGTAACAAAGATGTTGGGAAATTACATGAAGATGGTAAAATATGGTTAACAAGTAACCTCACAAAAAATATAAAACTAGTTACATGTGTGAATTTTTACTCTTGTCTTGTAAGCACTGTTGTTTTTAGTTTTTTTGATTATAAAATATCTCAAACAAAATGTTTATAGAATAACTACTGCTTTCTTAAAACCTTTTTCATAGACATACATTACAGTGTCTACTTTGAGCAGTAAATGTATTATGAACTTTATCCATACCTATTATTTTAATAGTGTATTTGGATTAACTTGTATACATTTGTATGTGTGTAACCTTTAATACATTTATGCCCTTGAGTAGTTGGCACAACACAACATGTAAAATGAACCTGTTGTTTGTAACCCTGTTTGTACATAGTGTACATTTACAGTACATGTAAAATGATACAGGTACATTCAAGTATTCTATGTGTGATTGTTGCATGTATTGTATTTGTTTTGACTTCGGTTACGCTCTTAGTGCTCTTAGTAATCGCTGTAGATCTCAGTGTCAATGAATAGAAAATTTATGGATATGTCTTTTTTGTTTGTTTATGTGCTTTTTGTTTCTTTGTTCAAGTGAACATTTGGGAATAATGAGCACTTTGTGTAAGAAGTATCCTTGTTGAAATTATTTACTAAGTATTATATAACTTAAAATGAATGAATACAGGTATTGTTAAAATTAAGAGTTCATACAGAGCTTTTTGGTTGTTAACCATAACACCAGTACAAAAACAAATATTGTTGAAATTTCTTTATAAATGTACATCCACAGCTATGAAACTTCAGTGGAAAAATGAAAGATGCTCATTTTCTCAGAAAAATGTTTTTAAAAGAACATCCTGTGTTATGTATAGTAGAGAACAAAATAGGTTATTAAAGTATATGAAATGTTTTATTAACTATTGTTGTGATAACATATTTTTTGGCTTCAGCACAATAAAATTTACATAAGACTATATACAACTTAATAGTTTTACTTTAAACATTTTAGTGGATTAACTCTAATTTTTGTTTTTTTTTGTTTAATAAAAATTAAACTTAAGATTCTATAAGCAACATATTTTAAATTTTATCTGTTTAGTCAAAAGATATTTTTTGTGAGATCACGTACTTGTGTGGTACACTTCAAACAAGTATAAAGAAAACAGACTTTTAGTTTTGTTAGTCAAATATATGATGAATAACGAGAACAAATATGAGCAAGAATTTTGTTTATGATTACACAAATTATACTGCATACAGTGATTTTACTAAAATTGTATATGTTAGAGAAAACTTTTTTGGTTAATGTTTGCTATGTTTACCCTCAATTGTTTAAATTCTGAAGTTGTGAGCTCAGATTTTAAGACTTGTTCATTTTAAAGGCTTTTCTTTCTCAATATTAAAAATGTTTTATAAAACTATCTGGTTAGAACCATAATATATTAATTTTGTGAATGTGTACATTTCACTGGGCTGGAAGGTAAGATTGAGGAAATGTTTCAAACCTATAAATGTTGATATATATACAGGGTGGTCGCTAGAAAAGCGGAAAATTTGAGGGTCAGATGAGATCATGAATAAAATGCGTGCTTACTCATTTCTATTTTGATTTCTTTACATCATGAATAAAATGCATTTTGAACATCTATAAGTGTAATATAACATATGCCTTTAAAAAACTCTGAAAGTTATTCTTTGTAAATATAAATAGCTGTTTGACAAATTTTCCGCTTTTCTAGCGACCACCCTGTATATATAGAATATTGAAATAATATTAATGATGAAGCTCATACTTAGATTATTTACTTTGTACACTTTATTAATTTCATAATATTAAAGTACATTCTGCATTTCATGTTTTTCCTAATGAAACTACATTAACATGGATTAATTGTGATATTAATATTATACTTTTAATTTCAAAATCAATTACATGTATACATGTTACTAAAGTATTTGTCACTTTATCTCTGTGTTACATTTGAAGTTTACTCGTGTAACATCAGTTAAGATTAACATTTATGTTCAACTGTATACAGTAATAACATAAAAAATGTAAACATGTAAGATCCATAGAACAAGTAATATTTTTAGTTTTGGTAATTATATGTTTTGCACATTAATGATTAGATAATTACAAGGTGTTGATTTTATCCTTTTGAAAATTAGCATGCCCATTAGTGCCCTGAATTTAAACGTTTAGTTGCCTACTGTGTTCATTTTTCCCAGTAATATAAGCAGTCAATATATTTTCCATGCTTGTATGTGTGCTATATTTACTTTAATTTGAGAAAGAGTGTTTAACAATAAAATATAGAAGTTTTCACATGAATATACAATTAATCATTTTTGTTATATAATATGTTACATGTATATTGCTAAATTTACTTAAATTTTATAAAATTTAACATTTAAATGCTCTGTATTCTGATTGAACAGTTATTTCATTGCTGGCATTATAAGTTTCATTCATGTAATGGCTACTTATGTTTGAAAAAGAACTGTTGGAAGTTAAAGCATTTAGTACAAATACGTATCAAACTTGTAAGATTGCATACAATTATGAATACTTCAGTTTCATGAGTGTGTAGCTGTTGAAAATAGTTATTTTATATAATATGACATTAATTTTCTGTTGCTGATTTAGGACTCCGAAATTTCCATATTTTGCATGTTATATTACACACACTTGTTGATATCAAAATAGTCAGTTAATCAAAATTAAATATTTGACAACTTGTTTTGGTTATTTGAACAAATATTTAATTGAAATTAATATTAAATTAGTTGTTACAAAAACAATTGATCAAATTATTCCAGTTATTCAAGTTATCAGAATATTGCTGTTATGCTTGTTTGTTGTTAAGCCTAAAGTTAATGGGCTAATTTTGGATATCAGAGGGAAGGCAATTGTTTGGCAGCACCTGCAAATAGCATTCAACTTCTTGAATTACTAAAGGTAGCTTTGTGGCAGTATTTGATATCAACTTTTCATTTTGCTTGAATGTACTATAGTTAGAGTAAAAGTGCACTGTATTAATTGATTAATCAAATGTATTCCCTTGTTGGAACCATTTGATTAATTCATTAGCATATAACACTGATTGCCCAATTTTAGCTTTAACAACATAACTCATAATCTGGAGACAACATATTTTATTGCTCTCCACCAAACATGCTTGCTGTCTCAGCTGTGGAAGCATTGTGATATGATGCTCATTTCCACGATTTACTGGTAAAGGAATAGCCCTAAAATTGGTGGTGGGTGGTGTTTACTACTTGCCTTCTCTCTAGTTTATCACTGCAAAATTAGGAATTGCTGTCATGTAGTCCTTAAGTAGCTTAGTGCAAAAGTCGGATCAAACAAAGAGCTGTTACAGTATATATGCCATATCTCTTACAAACAAGGCATTTTACAAATGTTCATTAGGTCAGAATGTGACAGACACAGTAGTAGTTGTATTTTAAAGTGCAGTATTAGAGTAAGTTGGATAATGCATAAATTAACATTTTATGGTTATAGAAACACTTAATATTGGTATCTGTTTTTTTCTATACAAATGTATTTCTGTTCAGAGTTGTATAATATAGTTAAGTTCTAACTAAAGGTGCATATATTTCATAATTATTTTTAATAAACCAAAACAGTTGTAAAGGTGTAACATAAAAACATGTATTAACTTAATGTTCTTAACTTTAGTATGAATTATTTCTGATTTAAAATAATAATAATAAAAATTTGTATTTTTAATTCACCAGAAACATTCAGGGGCACACATTTCATTATAAAGTTTGTCTGCTGGTGCAGCTACTAAGGTTATAAAATATTGCTGGTGTTTTCAGTATAAACCTTTAACTATTTACATGAATTTAGCTCTGTTCTTTTTTGTTTGGATGTTGTTTGATAAAGTCTCTTGTCTAAACATTAACAGAATGAGTTCTTTAAGCTTTTATGAATTGAGAGGCTTTGATACAGCTTTTGAAAAGTCAGTGTTCTTGAGAAGTACAATATATGTCAAAATGTTTATCAATTTAATTTTTTGTGATTTCAGTGTAATGTATCCAGTGTAAAAAAATACTGGTAGCAATCTATTTTTCTTCAGAGCAAAAGTGTTGCTTGAATGCATATGGCTACTGGTATTACATTGCTGTGTTAACATTTCTTGACTAATGGGAACTTGCTGACATTCAAGATTCTACCTGCATGATTTACTCTTTAGTCATTCTTTGTTACTCAAGTAGTATTTTCTTACTTTAAACATTTATCTTTTTAGTTGAAAAGTTCCTAGCAGATGCCAAAGAACAATTTGAAATGAAATGGAATAATCCAAGCAAGGTAAGAAATGTACTTGCACACACTTAGAAGTACAGCCAGTGGCTTATACACTTAGGAATTTGTTACATGTGATTTAAATATTTGTCATTTTTAGCAAAAATCTCAGAATGCCATGGTTAGGGACTTTTGAGGAAGTTCTTTAGGGCTCTTTTTTTTTCAGTTTGTACTGTATATTACTGCATTTTAAATAAAACATTTCTTCTAGTTTTAGTAGAGTGGGTGTCATATTCAATTATTTTAGCTAAAAATATGTGTAAACAATTGTATGCTACAGCTTAAGGTTTTTTACTTATTTTGCCATGTGCAAATGATGACATTTTCATGTGGTATTTTATGTCCTGTGGGAACATTAACAAAATTTAAGCTATTTTCAATTGAATATCACTGAACTAGTCAAAAAGAGATAATTTAGGATAGGTAAAGAGTCAAACAGAATCATGTTACATAACTGTTTGGAACAAACTCTTTGAAATCCACTGATTTATGGTTAACTTTAGCATAGATTCAAACAAACTGATTAGTCACAGTATGGAAAAGTTCTCCAGTTGTTGAAAGGTAATGAAAGATTATAGGTAAACATTTATTATTGACACAGTTAGTTGTCAGAAATATTAAAGAAATTAATCATGGATAATAACTAGAAAAAACTTACAAAGAGTTTATTTTCTTCTTTCAGAATACAGCATCTCTGGATGACTTTGATAGAATAAAAACATTGGGAACTGGTTCCTTTGGAAGAGTAATGCTTGTTCAGCACAAGAAAGAAAAAGAATACTATGCTATGAAGATTCTGGATAAGCAAAAGGTATTTTAAAAAAATGTTCTTAGATTGCTTTGTGGACAGAATAAATGTTTGTGTGGCATCATAATTTCAGTGATGACGAGAAAACCCACTTGTAGAGAAAAATATATGTAAAAATGGCTCGTTTGGGTTAAGAAAATTTTTACGTAGAGGAGCGAACAATGTTTCAACCTTCTTCAGTCATTGTCAGGTTCACAAAGAAAGAGAGGTAACAGACTGATATATTCAAACATCTAAGCATGCCCTCTACATTTTTACACTCATTTACACAACCCCCTTCAAACATGTGGTCAGCTATTGGTCAGTTATCTCTTTCTTTCTTTGTGAACCTGACAATGACAGTAGGTGGTTGAAACATGGTTCGCTCCTCTACGTAAAAATTTTCTCAACCAAAACGAGCCATTTTTACATATATAGGTGTCATAATTTGTATTTCTATTAGATAAATAGATAGATATATAAAAAGGATGAGAAGACTGATTTATACATGCAACATCATTTTTAAATATTAATCTTAAGGAGATGGATGTTTTCCATCTTCAATAAATCTTATTTAATTGTATGAGTGATCTTAGAATTTAACTTTTCTCTTTCTTTGTTATTAACAGGTTGTGAAACTAAAACAGGTTGAACACACCTTGAATGAGAAGAAGATTTTACAAGCAATTGATTTTCCATTCCTTGTAAAACTTGAATTTCATTTTAAGGTAAAATAACACTAGTGTGTTTGCCTGTGGCACTTAAAATTTACATGTAATTACAAAATGATTGATAAGATAAGGATATACTGTAGTCATCTGCCAGAGAAGAGCACAAGTTTATAAATCTTTAGATGATTATTGTAGTATAATGGAAATAGGTAGAAATGTGTGTATTTTTTTAAATGGCTATTAATATTTTGTAAGTTAAGTATAAAGAACTCGTTGTTTTATAAGAGAAAAATACTGAATTCAGTTTAGGATTGTAGTCATTAAAATGTATAATAGGCTGTTACTAACTTTTGGTTATAGCTACATTTTTACTGGACTATTTATCATTATTCATGTGTTTATTTTATAAATGTTTTTGCAACTGTTGTGTGTACATTGGTGAAAGTGAAAAGAAAATAATAGGAAATTAATATTTAACAGTGATATTTATCTCCTTATCTGAAGTTAAGAATTTTAGGCTTACAGTTAGTAAAGCTAATTCTGAAGAATCATGTTAATTTGACAGCTATTTTGTAATTACCTAGAATGTAATTGTTTAAATGTGGCATATTTGTGGAAAAGATCCTGCTTTAAGCAAAGTACAGTATAAGAAATTGTTTAAAAAATATTAAATTACACAACACACTTTTGGCTTATTAACTTAATGTATTCACTGAAGGCTCATAATCTTTATATGAAAAATGCTAAACTATTTTAACAATAAATAATTTTGTGTTGAAATTGATTATGCATTAAAAGTTAGTGGTAGTTTTTTTATGAAAGGCATTACTTGTAAAGTTAATAAATAAATTGCTTCTTGTAATAAAAATGGAAGACTACTCAATTATATTAAAAGTTACAAATATTTAATGGGTAAGTATTTCTAACATTTGTCAGACAGAATTTTTAGAGACTTTACTACATCAAAAGTTATTATCTGATAGTCAAACAAAGTTGAAACAGACACCAACTGCTTAGTTCAGAGCAACACATAAAGAGAGAGTTTTGGGGAAGTAACCTACAAAAAATGGATGATATTACAAAGAACTTTCACCTTGGTTTCAGGTCACAAAATTTTGAGGAATGTGTATCAGCTTTATGAGTTTTTGTCAGTTTTATCTTTTAAGTAAGGCTGTATTGAGAGCTGTGTACTTAACTCTAATTGACACAATCATTTACTTATGAACATCTGTTAATGTCATGAAAATAACTAATCAGAATTAGTGTTTTGGATTATTATTGTTTTTCATTTTGTCAACTATCCAAGTAAATACTGCAGTCATGATTTTTCATTATCATTTTGAACTAATTCATGGTTTTTCAGCTTAATTGATTATTGTTATGACTTATGAAAATGATCAATAAGCAAAATTAGTGTTTTTGGTTATTACTGTTTTCAGTCTCAGAAACTTCCACTAGTCACTAAACTGTGGCTATGACACTTTTTAAAGCACCACATATAGCCAGATATGTTATATTATTAGCATTAGATATTACTCTTTTTATCAGATTGTATTTAAGAAAGAAGATAAATAACTGCTTTAAACAAACTTTTTGATAAATTTGTTACTAAAATTAGGATTAATGAGTAGAGCATACTGTATTTCATAATTAGTCCTTTGGTAATTAAAAGAATAGCTAAAATTAATATTGTTAGTATATCATTTGTCTTGAAATTGTTAATCTTTTGAATCAAGGTAAAATAGTACTTTGTTGTTATCATTTTGTATAAAAATATTACAAATGCAATATGCATGATTTAAAAAGTTTTGGTGTCAATAGGTTAATTTGTACAAGTTTATTTCAATTATAATTTCTATCTTTGCTATGTCACAGCAACAAAAAATTACTATTCTTAAATGGATCTGGAGATTACACATGTATTTTGTAGTGACTTTTTGGTATTGATGTTCTAAAATAGTAGAGCTTCTATGCCTGTTATTCTGAAGTTGAATGACAAGGGTAATTCATAATTTCAGGATAATTTCAACATGAACACTGTACTTCATTTAGTTCTAGGTATTGTAAAACAAATACTTTATACTGATTTATCAGAAAATTTTAAAAGTTTTTTGTTTAAATAATCTCAAGATAATTCTAATGTTTACAATGTACAGTTTTGTATTAGGAACAGAAATTTCTCACATCTGAGAAACTTTGGAAGGCTTATATAAGGAAAATAAATATTTTTTTATCCCTTCAGACTTCTAGATGTAACTAATTTTATTCAACTTTTCTCAGGACAATTCCAATTTGTACATGGTTCTAGAGTATATTCCTGGAGGGGAAATGTTTTCACACTTAAGGAAGAGTGGGAGATTTAGGTAAAGTGTGTGTTGTTGTGAGTATGTATACTCTTGAAAAAACGAAATGCAAAAGGCAAAATTTGAGACGTATTGTTAACAAGTTTATTCCACGTAGTTCTGTATGACATGTGTGAAACTTTGCACATTCACTGCTGAACATCCAAAGTCTGCAAAGGTGAAGCCTACGCTCACTAGTTGAAGTTTAACATCACTCAACGTCAATAACGAGAATGCCCCCCGTGAGCATTAATAACTGCTTGGCATCTCCTGCCCATGAAAGTGATGAGATGACGAATCACATCCTGTGGAATGGCTATCCACTCAGCCTGCAAAGCTGCTGCATGCTGAGGTAGAGTCTGCAGTTGAGGTTGTCGTCGTCACAGACGTCAGTCCAACTCGTCCCAAAGATGCTCAATGGGGATTAAATCTGGTGATCTGGAGGGCCAGGGAAGAATGTTGATGTTGTGGTGTCTCAAGAAGACAGTGATTAGTCGGTCTGTGTGAGGATGGGTGTTGTCATGTTGAAAAACGTCGTTGATGTTCACTGTGATGGGTTGCACATGGAGCCTAAGAATCTCGTCGTCGTTTGCATACGGTCTGATCGGAAATCCTACGTAGCCCTGGTATGGTTGAAGTAGTAGATGTTGCAGTGGAGGTCCTATCCTGAAGGTGACGTAACCGGATGTAGCGATCTTGTGCGGGCGTGGTCACGCAAGGTCTGCCAGATCGTGGACGGTCACAAGTTGATCCATGTTATTGGTGACAATTCCATAGCCTTGTGATGGTGCTTGGGTGGACATTCACAGCTCTGGCAACATCTTATTGAGATTCGTGTGCTTTCAAGCGACCAATGGTGTTGTTTTATTGTGCTTCAGTCAGTCTTAGCGTAACTGTATTGTGTGTCGGTGGCTTAACACTGAGCTATGGAAACAGAGAACCCATCACTTTTATGGGGATTTTGTACATGTTGCACTTGCAGAACATGCAGATCTCTCAAACAAATTTATTGGGCACGAATGCGTTTTGGCGAAAAATCCGATGTTTTCCTTCGTTTTCAAAGTGCACAACTTTTATTGTCATTTTGGTCTGACAATCAGTGCCTTAACACGTGTTACATCACATACTCTGAGCTTGTAACGTTATTACATATATTTGTCTTTAAAATAACAAAAATATCTCTTTTGCATTTCTTTTTTGAAGAGTATACTGTCATTGCTTTTATTTTTCTCTACCAGTTGTATGGTTGTTATTTAATACATTTTGGCATTTGTGGTAACTTGTATTTTATTTGGTTTGGCTGTATAAAGTATTTTGTAGAATAAAACTTGTTATGTGTAAAATTACTTTTCTCAAAGAATCTTGTGATGGAAAAACATCACTTTTTTGTTGTTATTCTTAGTGTGGGGGAAGTGATTTTTTTTTTTTTTTTTAGATAATTCATCTCTGCATTAGGTTTAATATTCAAATATGTAAATTAGCTGTCATCTTGTGCTTCAAAATTTCATCATCTAAATACTTAAGTTTTTGCTTTCTTTCATCTCCTGCATTTGATACTATGATCAGTACTTGTAAATATAAAGATATTTTTAAAGTTTCTTGCTGTATTAACAGGATCAATGTATATCTAACATCATATAAAAGTATGAATAATTTTATTAGCTAGTGATTCTACATGAGTGATTAAATAGTATTTCATAGTGTTTGCACATTTTGTGTGTTTTAATGATTGTTATACTTATTTTTAAGGGTATTTTAATTATATGGTAGAAAAATATAAGTGTTTTATGTGTGTTTGAAAGTTTTTATATCGTGTTTGGATCTTTATATACAAATAAAAGAAATAACATTTTTTTTCTTTTGTTTGCAGTGAACCACATTCAAGATTTTATGCTGCTCAGATAGTGTTAGCTTTTCAGTATCTTCACTCTTTAGATCTCGTATACCGTGATTTGAAACCAGAAAATATTTTAATAGATCAGGATGGATATATCAAGGTATGAACTTTAAATTAATGTGCACGTAATTATTTAGAATAGGATAACTAGCAGAAATTTCACTTTAAACAGAATTTGATTGAATGTCTGTGTAAATGGTATATAACATAATTTGTGTATGTGTAAAATATAGTTGTATATAATATACGAGGTGAAGATTTTTGAGAGATAACTATCTCTCTTTGAAAAGGTAAACATATATTGTTGTTTTTAAATTAGATAACTTCATTCTGAAAACCAGAAATATATATTCAGTAAATCTTGCAGCTTTCCAACGTAGTTTTTCATGCTAAATAAAATAAAACACAATGATAATAACTACACCTAAATCTATTTGTTAGGGAGAACTGATTAATTTTTTTTTTTTTAAATTAATCAGTTCTCCTTAGCTCATAGATTTAGGTGTAGTTTATTATCATTGTGTTTCATTTTATTTTATATTATATACAGACCTTTTGAACAACATTTTATTAATCCTGTAGGGCAGGTGTTTCTATAGTTTATCCACTGACTGTATTTTATTTTCTTCTTAAGGTTACAGATTTTGGTTTTGCAAAAAAAGTTAAAGGAAGAACTTGGACATTATGTGGGACTCCTGAATATTTGTCACCAGAAATCATACTTAGCAAAGTAAGAAATGACTCTTGCATATCTTGCTCTTCTCTAAATTCCGTAATGTAGTTCTTTAATTCTTTAAGAAATGTAAATTAATGATTGCAATAAATTTTTACATTGATGAAAGTCTAATTTGTGTTGAAAATTGTGCTAGTCTGCACATATAATTTTTTTTTTGTTTTCAGAAATAATAAGTCTCCAGGTTTCCAATGCTTCACCAACTATTGTCATTTTAACCTTAACCCTATTACAACCCTGAGCATCTTTTAAATGCTGAGTGCATAACTATCTATCAGATTTTAAAATGTAAGTAAATATAATAATAACTCCAACTTCAACACTTCTTTAATACAAAAAAATATTGAAAAACTGACAGTTATTTTATGACATTTCATTGGTGTAATTACACAGAAAAAGTTTTAGAACTTTCCAATTTACATTTTTGTATATGTTAAAGAAGGCACACCTAAACAATGGACTTAATTTTTCTGCCTTTTCTAAAACATAGTTTTTTGTTTACTAAGAAAGAAAGAACCATTCCTGTTTTCTCAAATACAGTTAACTAAATCTGGTTTCTTTTTGTGCAGGTTTGTTATAACATGCCTCTGCTCAAAATACATGCTGTGAGGTCATAAAGAGTAGGAACAACTGCTAATGGAAAACATTTTTAAAAACAGCTTTAAACAAATTTTAATTACAAACTGTATATGCCAGTATACTGTGAGATAATTAATGGTTTCATCATAGAGTAATAAAATATACTTACTGTAGAGAACAATAATAGAATATGATGTAGTGTTTAGAACAAACAACAAATTAGGGAATTTTTTATAGTTTCTCTAAGCATTCTTTCCATTACTGTAAATGTTTTTGTGTTAAATTGTATTTGTTTCAGTTATGCCAGTTAATTTACATGAAAAGATATCAGGTAATCATTATTAGATTTATTGAGTGCATTGAAGTGATGACAAAATATTCCAGTCACTCAGATGTGACTGAAGTTATTATTTATTGAATATTATTATTAACTTAATTGCAGTTGGACATCAGATGTAAATGAAAGAATTAATAATTTGCTGAAAACAAAATATTTGATAATTTGATATTGTATAACTTATTTTTAACTAGGAATATTAGCAGTGGAAACACTCATCAAGCTTGGCCTGAAATAGTTTTAAAGGTCATGTGTGAGGTCACTTAGGTTATTTTTCAGTTTATACGTTTTGTGTGAGTTATATTATGAAGAGGTGACTGCTACAAACAGCAAAACAGTGTATTTCAAACTAGATGTATTTTATGAAATTAGTCAAGTTTCAGTTGAGTACAGAATATATAAAATATAACTTCCTTACTGACAATAAAATAGAAGTATTTTAAATTCTTAGAGGAAATGAGCTATTTTAAAGATATTTTTCAAAATAATTTTTGAATTTTCACAACATTAAAGCTGATAGAAAATTAAATCAAAATACATGAATTTTTCTGAGTCAAAACTAGATTTTGTTTATTAAGGTGGAGGTAACTTGGTGAAGTATTCATTCTGAGAAGGAAGAAATAAAAGATATAAGTAACACCCTCTTAGTCTGAAAAGGGTTAGTAAATACACTGTATTCTTAGTTATTGAAATAAAGTTACAGAGTATAATGAATATTTTGACCTTGTCTGTTAGAATTTAATCACAGGTATTTTCTTGAATCGCATATTCTTTTTATTTCCAATGTCCCTTTATTTTTAAATGGATCCCACTCTGTGGTGAGTGTTGTCCAGATACATATGCTTTCTCTTCTCAAATCTTTACTAGTAACCATTTTCACTGTAATTACTATGGTATTCATCAATCTCTTTTAAAATGGGGGTGTTTGTTCCATAAGACTATCTAGGCATCTACAGGATGGTATTACTTTCTTATGGACTGCCACTTATGGACATTCATGAGTAAAACTAAAGAGGATCCTGTCCATCCTTGGTGATGTTCAGGTTGAATAAATCAGGATTGGTTTGCTTTTAAAATTTTTGGGAACTTAGTTCACTTATTGTACAGTTTTCAGAGCACTGTTCCTTAGGACTGCATAATGTGTTTCACACCTCCCTCCCCAACCCTACTAGTGGAGATAAGCAGGTCTTACTACCCCTAATTTTCAGTTGCTAAGAAGGCAGACAGAGGCTTTTTCTCTAAATTGTTTGAGCATATTTCTTTACTCTTAGAGAAGAGGGTGAAGTTTGGGGCCCTCTTATTAGTGTCCTTGGATGTTTTCCCCAGATATCAGTAGGAGTGACACAAACCTCTGCAAGAGCCTACTTGTAATTTTGCTTCAGATTTGGCACAAAGCTATCCACTTGGGATGTGCATCAACCTTCCCTTTGATCAGTGTTGATTTTGTCTATTGTTCATGGAAGGTGGTCCACTATTTTTTCATAATTCTGAATGTGAAGTGGTCCTGTCCTTGGTTGAGCACAGGCTCCAAGTCCTTTCTATAATTCCAGGGGCAAGTAGAATACTCCTTGTTCATTTGGTTGGGGAGTGAGAATGAATATTTATAATTCCAGACTAGATGAGTCCTGTTCCTTTGGTTGAATATGGCATGTACGATCCCATCTTTCTTAGCCTAAGGTGTTGCTTACTATCCCATCATGATTCTGGAAGTATGAAATGTATTATTCTATGATTAAAGATTGGGGCCTAATCAAACATGTCTATGTGTGTGTATGTACGACAACCCCTTAATTCCAAACTTGAGTTGTGGAACCTTGGCTATCTGACTGGAGCAGATCTGTCCTGATGATTACTTTTATTCTGTTGTACCTCTGTATGTCTGTTCTGGATGTAATGTGGTTCCCCCCTCTCTTGTGCCACTTTTGTTCTTGGTGCACTCTTGTTCTATAAAGATGCTTTCTGTATGGATAATACCTACACTGACTTTTTCACCTTCTCAATGAGGGATTCTAGCTATAGCATCAGTAGGGATTGTAAAATGTTTTGGAAGTTAACATTTTCCTAAACTGAAAATATATTTCCAATAATACATACATCTGCTGACACTGTCCTGCCTTACCTACTGACTAAAACCTGGTGAATAGCTCAAAAAAGTTTTTATATACAGTGCTTAGATAGAAAGTGCATTGAAAATGGTGGAGAAATGTGTAAATTAGAATTTTCCTAAGGCATTCAAGTGGTATATAAAAGACTGAAGCAACAATTCTCAATTCTTAGATGCAATAAGAGTGGAAACCCTGGAAATCAAGAAATAGCTGTAGTATCAGTGAAGGTAAGTATTGTTGGAAATACATTTTCAGATTTGGAAAATGTTAACTTTGCGTGTAAAGTAGTTTGACAAATAGTATGTTTTTGTTTCTCTTAGGGGTATAATAAAGCTGTTGATTGGTGGGCACTGGGAGTCTTGATGTATGAAATGGCAGCTGGATACCCTCCATTTTTTGCTGATCAACCTATTCAGATCTATGAGAAAATTGTATCTGGAAAGGTATAAGGGTTATTCGTTTTGAATGTGTTTTCATGCAAAAATATAGTATTTTATACATTGTTTTTATTTTCTTTTAAAATCTTGATTATATAGAAAAACATTTGTTGGATTAATTAATAATGAATATTTCATTTTATAAGCTGAAAACTGCAATATTTAATTGGTATTTGTCATACACATTACATAATTCAGTATTTCATTTAATGTCATTTGAACCATGGGTTCTTGGGTGATTTTTCATTTTGTTACACAGGTTTAATAGTTATACATGACTTAACAAACAATAAACAGTAAAATTTAAATGAAAACAAATGTAAACTGTTGAGCCTAGTATTATACAAGATAAATACGATTTTTCTGTTATCTGCATTCATTCTAGAAAGAAAATCTATAACTTGTAACAACCACAAAAACATACAAGGTATATATTAGGTCAGTCATATGTGTAATTTAGGTATAAAGAAAATAACAGATTAAACACAATTTAACAAAAGAAAAACACTCTTGATATTCATTTGGAGGGTTCTAAAGGTTATGTAAAATTTTGAAAACTAACATTAAAAATATATTTTTAAAATTAACTTGAAAATCGACGTGTACTAAGATAAGTATTTTTACAAAAGATTTATTTTAAACTTTATGGAGTAAAAGTCTTACTCAGAATGACTAAACTAGAACACTGTTTTATCTATGCAAAATCCTTGTGATATTTGCTAAAATTTTGCAAAAAATTTTTGAAGATACTGCATTAAAAGTTATGTATAACTTCATGAATTTGTGATGGTAACAAGAAACCCACTTGAAATAAAAATTTATCTCAGAACGACTGGTATGCCCATTAACACTTTTACTGATAAGGAGGGTCTATACATTGTTCTATCCTTATCAGTAAAAGTGTTAATATTCATATCTGCCATTCTGAGATACATGATGGTTACAAGGTTGGTCAAAATGACCAAGTCAATGACAGAGAGGATTAAATGTTATCTGTGAGAGTCTTTGACTTCTATTTGTGTTTTCTTATATGTGAAACTCATCGTGTTATAAAAAATTATCTTTTAAACTATGAACAGGTTCGGTTTCCTTCCCATTTTACATCAGACCTAAAGGATTTGCTTCGAAATCTGCTGCAAGTTGATTTAACTAAACGATTTGGAAATCTTAAAAATGGAGTGAATGACATAAAGAATCATAAGTGGTTTACAACACTGGATTGGATTGCAATGTATCAGAAGAAGGTATGTGCTTGGTTCTTTTTTAGTTTAAGTACTGTATGTGTTGTTTATACAATTGTATGGAAATATAGCTTGGTGAGGAATTTGTTCTCTTTAATGGTTTCCAAATATTTATTAATATATTTATTTCACAGCCCTCTAGAAGTACAGTTTTAGTTAGATAAATAAATTATAGATAACAAATATACCTTTTAAATCTCTTATGAAATATGCAAAGATAAATTACTGATAGGTGTGCAAAAAGCCACTGAATGATAAGATAGAGATCTACAAGTTAATTTTAAGTTTGTTTTAGTTGTATTCACTTTTGTTTAGTATTTAAAACATCAAAAAATTATATTAAAATAAGTGGCATTAAAAATACAGCAGTATTCAATACTGATTAGCTTTGTTAAGCAAGATCTATCCTGAAAAGAAAGAACCAAATTTCTGAAAATGTTTTATTCATATACGCTGGAATTTATATTTGGCAAGCGAATGCATTCTCTATGCACTTCTTAAAAATGAAATACAAATTAATGCAAATCATTAACTGATTAGTTCAGAGATTATATTTCTCTTGTATATATTCTTTGAACCACAGGTTCACCTCTTGGTTTCCGTTATTTTCATGGCAAATATTTATTCAGTATAATTTTCATATTTAGTACAACCCTTTTGTTAATTTTTTTATCAAAACATTCCTTTCATGTTTTGAATGAATTTTCAAACATTTTGGAAAATTTATTTTTTTTCTCTCTTATTATAAATTGTTTTAGAAATATCATAATGAAGTTTGGCATGACCTAATGTTTAGTTTGTCTGACTGTGATTGCAGGGGTTCTTGGTTCATATTCCATTGCCCCAAAATTGTTTTCTGTAGTTTGATGTGGTAAGTGCATAATAAAAATGATGGTCAAATCCACCTTTTTAATTAAGTAGCCCAAGGGCTGGTTATGAGTTCTGTTGACCAATTACATTTTTGCTATTCTTATTCTTTGGGATAGCATTTTCACAATAAATTGAAATAATTTGTTTCATTTTATTTGATACATAAATTATTTGTATAAACAGTTAAAATTGTTTTTAAATCGACCTTGTAATGATCAAATTATATATGTTCATTATTACTTTTAATGTTTTTGTATACTTTATTGATTAATATTTTGAAATAAGTTCTAGCTTATTTTTGTTGATTTTAAGTTATATTTATTTGTTGTTTGTGTCAATGATCTTTGAATTTTACATAACTCAGGAAAAGGCTCCATTTGTACCCAAACTTACTTCAAAAGGAGATACTTGCCATTTTGAATCTAGTGATGAGGGTGGCACTGGCTTTCAAAACCCATTGAACAATGCATGTGTTGAAGGATTTGGAAATTTCTAACGTCACATTATTATTCCTTTTGCGATATAACAGGTTGCATTTCACTTAGTTTTATTTACTAACAAAAATAGCTTTTTTTTTTCTTGCTTAAATCTTGGCCAAAAACATTGCATCTTCTGTTTCTGGCTCTTTAACCTGCCATCTATGTAGGTGTATTTAAATGCTTATGCTGCTGGTGTCAGTTTGTAGTGTACGTTAATATCAAAAGCTTTCTTAAAATGCAGCTTCTATTCCATATAATCTGGTGTTGGGTGTAAAATGTAAAAAGAAAAGAATTATCTAACTTGCATATTTGTTATTAATTATCTTGTTTTGAATTTTTGAGATGGACAATTGGTCATTTATACAATTATAACAGAAAACAATGTATTAATTGAAATTGGATACTTATGGTAGATAATTTATATAGTTAATTATGAACATCTTTAGTGTCAAGTAAACTAAATGATTCATTGAAATTATAATTCCATTGATGAATGTCATTAAAATAATTAGATTATTACAATTTCTGATTATTCCAATTATCTATGTAATCAAAATATAACTATAATAAGTTTCTAATTTATATAAGTTAATTCAGAGCTGTTCAGCTCAATTGGTGAGTGTAATGACTCATGAAAATGATTACATAATTAGAATTAGCATTTCCATATAGTACTATTTCCCATTATTCTAAGTATATGTTTTATGAGAAGAATTGTTAGTTGACTGTAATCTATTGCTGTTTCCAATAGTCAGTCATTTAGCAAGTTCTAATAAATACGTAACTCTTTTCTGTGTACTTTGTTGCTATATAAAATTGTATTTATATCTACACTTTTTTATATAGTATGAACAACAAATATACTGTTATGAATGTAATAGTACAGCTAGAAATCAATCAGCACTTAATAATAATGTATAATGTTAGTGAAATATTTAACTTACAGTAAATGCAAAACAGCAAATCTTATGACTTGTTAAAACACACAAAGGTGAAAAAGATTTTAATGAGTGAGTAACTGCTAGGAATATAAAGTCCAAACTTTGAACTTCTGATAAATATTTAAATATGTTGATGTTTTCTTCTAAAAGCAAAGCATCATAAAACACAAAGGATGAATATGCAATTGTGTCAAAACTTTTTGTTAAGTTGATCTAACTAACACACACACACACACACACACACTTACGTTCACTATTACATGCATGAAAGAAGTCAAAAGGATAAAAACAGAAAACATCCAACACACCTTACCAGTAAGGATAATAAGCTTTTACCTTCTCTTGTATGGATGCTATATCATTACTGATAGAACTGACTTGCCATCTGTTGACAAGGAATTTAGTATCAGTATTTAAAGCTACACTGTCTTTATCAGTTTGTTTTTTGTGTGTCATCTTATTTTGGAATGAGCAGTTTTACAACAAAATGTGTAATAGTTCATTATTATCAGAATTATTTAATTTTTAAACTAGATAAAGTGTAAAAAATATGCTTACAGTTTTTAAGGTAAGAGATGTTACTGAGATAAATGTTTCGATGACGACATAAAGTCATCGTGTGTAAAGTGTGTGTGTTTTCTTATCTTCAGGTTGAAGCACCTTTTCTTCCTAAGTGCAAAGGACCTGGTGATGCAAGTAATTTTGACGAGTATGAAGAAGAAACACTGCACATATCAGCAACTGAAAAATGTGTCAAAGAATTTGCTAATTTTTAAAATCAATTAGAATTTCTCCAACATACATATTAATATACAGGTAGTCTAGAAAAGAATTTGATGACAAACTTTTAATATTAACCTGTTACATACTCTTCAGAGGAGAGAATAGTTCCTTATAAGTCAGCTCAGCTGTTGTAATATTTCAGTGTCCATCACCTGCAACTACATCAAGCACCTCAGGAAGTAATGCCAGAGAAACTTGAATTTACAAAACAAGTAACTACAAGAATGCATGTGAATGAGATGTTACTTTTTATTTACCAGACAGTGTTCTTAATCTAATTGTTTTGTCACAATTTTAACTAGGATACAGCTAGTCACTTTAGTTAGAGAATAGGAAAGTGACCATCAAGTAAAAATTATTAATTTCTAAATGATGTGAACATGTAAAACATTTATCTCCTAGTTTTTCAAGTGTTTATATGTTTTTGTATTGATGCTCATATTAGTAAGCTATCAACACATCATTTACATTGATACTTATATGGTGTACGATGATATATATATAAAATCTTTCAGCTTTTCATTAGTCTTTAGAATGTAATTGGACCTACCTTAAGCAATACCTTGAATAAGAGAAACTGTAATAAGTATGTTCAAAAAGCCCTTGGTGAAGGTTTTGGGTACTTAAACTCTTTTTAGTGAAGTAATACCCTGTTACAGATCCATACAATTAAATGATGTCATGTTAGTCTACAACATCTTACTAAATATTACTCAGATTGGGGCAAATGCTGAAATGTTAAAATATCAATAACTTTGACATTTAAAAGTAGTAATTTATATTACTATGTATTTCACATGTTAGTGATAATTTCTTGAAATTTAATCATACAGAGTTACAATGCAATTTTATTAACAATTATGTGTTTAATTTTGTCATTGTTTATGATTTGCAGGCCTAAACTTGCATTTCATGTGTTAATTTTTTTGAAGTTTATTATTTTGTATTTATGGCGAGCATCTTTGTTCTCCAGAATATCTGCTCTACAACATTGTACATAGTTGTTTCCAAATTGTTATTCATTTCATAATTTCTTTTTAAACAATTAAATAAATTTGTGATAATTTTCCCACATATTCTCAAATTGTTGTTTGCCATTTTATGCCTGTAGTAATAACAAAATCCTCTTAATTTTTTTTTACCAATGTTGACTGCTGTAGCCATAGTTGTGATAATGCTTGGACCGAATTTTCATGTGTATTTTTGATATTTTCTTCTACAAGTGATGTATAAACTACTCCAGTAAATATTAAGTTACCTTTTTCTTTAGGCTATATTATTTGAAATAATTTTAGGTATATCTAAAAACAAGTATTCATATATTGAGATTTTTATCTCCCGTGTTCACATTAAATGTCCCGTTTTTGGGTTTTTTTTCTTAGACTAAAATTAAAATAATGGCTAAATGCTGTTGATTGTTATCAAAACAAACATTTGCAGACATTGATGGAATTAAATAATTCATTTATTTCAGTATTTAGTAAATAATTGTGTGAAATAGGTTATATGAATGTGCCATTTAACTCTTTTGAATACAAAATGTATTTATGGTCAACAAAATCTTATAAGAATGTTAAATCTGTTTTCCCACTGAGCTTGTAAGATAGTAGGAAGTCTTTTGATGTACAGTGTGTGTTGTCATATGAACAAGAATTAGTTTACAAAAGTTAAATTTTATTGTTATTTATTTTAAGGTTTGTAAGAACTAACAGTAGTTTTAAATTTTTGTTTCTACAGCTTACAAAGTCATAATTTCAAGTACTGAATTAAATAAATATAGGTAAATATACATCATCACATAAAGTAATTTACAATAAAATTTAAATCTAGTTTAAGAGAACAATAACAAATGTGAAGAAAACTAGTTCTGACATTTTCCACATCCTCTTCAGTACAACATTTGTCTGGCTGTGAACAAATTTTGGACTGAAGATAATGTGAAACTAGCTGACATTTAAATTTGTTATTGTTCTGTTGTTGTGGGTCTAAACTTTACTAACTTTAATGCATTAGATAAATTACATGATGGACTGTTCTTCAGAAGTGTAAATTTGTTGTTGGTATTCACACAGGTGTAAGTGGGGTTGTCCATTTTACTGAAGATGATTTAGTCATTGGAACCTGTGTGTGATCATATAGCAAGTGTGTTGCTGGAATGTTACCATTTTAACTACCTAAGTGATGTGTTTAGTCTAGTCTTTCAAATGTGTAATGGTTATTTGTACATGAAGTAAGTTGATAACGTACCACCAACTTTCATTATGTTGAATTCTTTGTGATTGTATGTTTATTAGTTTGTGTTAAAGAGTATTTCTTCTCTTAAAAATTGTTATATATCATAATTTCCTTCACCTATAAACTGATTTTCTTCATTGTTTTCTGAATGTTCAATTTTCCTTATGAGAAATTTTAACCCATAGCTAAAGAAAGTATTACCAGACTTATTATTATTTATTCAAAAAGATTAATTAAATATTCTTTTCATTCAGTTTGTATGTTTACAGGTACCATTAAATGTGTATTTTATGGACTTTTCTTACTATCAGACATGAAACAACTCATTAACGAGATGGACTTCATGATTCACAATATACTCAACACGTAGGTTAATGTTATCGTTGTTTCAGATCAGTATGCATTTAATGTTTATTTCTACCAAACTAACTTGTGTAATATAATTTAAGTTTTAGTGTGTGTGTTAACAATCCTTTTTTTTGTCTTTTAATGGAATTGAGAATAAATTTAGTTAAAAGACTGGATGTCAACTATTTAGATCGGTATATAAAATTATATAAACACAGATCTGTTCCTTACTAGATTATAAGCAACAAACACTACTTTTTACTACTCTAATGAGTGTATGTTTGATGTTTTTTTATGTCAGTTGGTGAAAAATTACATCAAAATATAGATTGAATATAGAGTTTTTTTAAAAAAAAGTAATACCTGAAGACTACCACATTCTAACTGGATATCTAAGTGATTTTAGTTTGTGGAAGGTTATTTTTGTTGTCGAAATTTTAATGAAAAATTATGGCTTCCATAGAGATGTACCAAGTGAGAATGTAAGTCTATTTAAATGGGCCTCTCAGAAGCCTTTAAGGCTGAGGGATTTGTATTTCTATCATAAACTGATCTTTTTAGCATACGTGTTTTCTTAACATCATGAAGTAGTGGATATCGGTAAGCCTAATATTTAAAACCCTAGCAGGGAAGTAAGTGTTTGACGACTAACACATAGTGGTAAGTGCATTGTCACAAATAGTAATCAATTATTACTTGCTGGTTCACATGCAGTATACTGTGAAATGTACACACACAGAAAAGGAAATGCTGTGATTATAAAACTATTAATTTTCTTTTCTCTAAGTTAAAGTACTGAAAGAAAAATCTCTTTGAGAATACAAACAAGAACGCTAAAGTTCAAAGGCATTAATGTTTCAAATGCTAAAGTTTTACAAATATACTGCACCTTCATGTAAAGTTATCAAGTAGAGACGAGATCTAAAAACGTTGAGATTTAAGTTTAAATTTACAGATAAAACGTGTAATACAACTATTTGGAACTTAATTATGAATAAACATTGGGAAAGTCGGCACTTTAAAAGACGTTCTGTAGTCATTTTTCTTGCTCTGTACGGCAAAGAAGAATCTCTGAATGTTCTATCTCCCCGCTTGAATGCTCATCGAGGGAAAGAAAATTAATTAGCTGTACTATTAAGTCTGAAGTTCAGAAGAGAAAAGTTCCATCAAACTATATTTGTGCTTAAAAATAATTCTTATACACTGCCAAATATTGCATGCGAGACATAACCATGAACATTCTGTAGGGAATAGAATATGAATCCCAGAAAATTTAGCACCTAAAAATTTCAAATGAAAAAAGTTTTAGCATATTCATGTTAAAACCTAAATATGTATCGGTTGTTTAAAGCAGCATGAAAAGTACTCATGCACATCAACCAATGCGTAGACGTTGGTAGTCCGATGACCACCCTGTTTCATTGTGTTGGAGATCTAATTATATAAATGAGTTGAATAATAATATAGGAAGTAAATTTCAAACGGATATATACTCAAAATGTACAACTAAATATGATCAGTGATAGAAGAACTGAAAAAATGGTCTTCGGAACCTATAAATCTGTTTAACATTTTCAGTGAAATAATCATCAAAACAATGTGATTCCACTGAAAACACAAGCTTGCGATGGTTTTTTTACGTTCTACACTAATTCCTGTACTCTCAGAAAATTGTATCTGTAATTGTCAATTACGTCCACGTAAGGCCTTGTATGGCCAAGCGTGTTAAGGCGTGCGACTCGTACGTAATCTGAGGGTCGCGGGTTCGCATTCCCGTCGCGCCAAACACACTCGCCCTCCCAGCCGTGGGGGCGTTATAAGTTACGGTCAATCCCACTATTCGTTGGTAAAAGAGTAGCCCAAGAGGGTGGTGATGACTAGCTGCCTTCCCTCTAGATTTACACTACTAAATTAGAGACGGCTAGCACAGATAGCCCGCGAGTTGCATTATGCGAAATTCAAAAAGCAAATCACCAATACGTCCACGTTTTTAACAAAACGTCATATGTGCTTTTACACAAATGAATAAACTTTATTGAAATCAGGTTGCAACTTTGGAGATTAGCGTATTAAAATTCCTTTATGTTAGTCTTCTGATGGATTAGCATTACGATTACGATCTTGCAGCTCTAAAGTCCATGTTCGGTTTATCGCAGTGTTCAAAGGTCAGGTTGCCCATCATGAGCTTTGCGCTAAATATGTAACAGACAAACATCTTTTAAATCAGGGGTGGTCAATAAAAACAACGTTGGTGACGCTATTCATACACACACGAGAAAGACGTTAGCTTAATCAAAATGATTGCAATTCAACAAACCTTCAATGTGAAAATTTATGGGGTTTTCATCATTACGTTGCGTGAAATTTGTCGTAATACTTGTGCTCAATGAGCACCTTAGCTCTACTTCTAAATTTGTCAGTAAGCCGAGATCTGTGTCTAGACTTCAAAAAATCCAGCGTAGAAAATGTTGACTCACACATTCCTGTGGATCCAGACATGGAAAATAATTTTGAAATTGCTATCTTTAAACTTGGAAGGCTCGTTTATCAGAATAGCGAGCCACATCTCTGTTAAAGCATTTTAGTTTATCTTTAATGTGTTCTACACTTCGCAGAATAAGCATCTCGTCTTCAAATTCACACTTATCCAAAGACTAAAAGATGTAATTTCCTAAGTCAAATTGAAATGGATCATGCAAAAATTTAAATATCAATTTCAAATTTTTAAATTCGGAGAAATATGATTCAAATTTATGAGATAGATTTTTAATTCATTTTACATAGACATCATCTTTAGCATTGAAGAAATCGTCGTCCTTATAATTTTCCACAAAACTATTCAACTTTACAAAATGTGCAATTGTTCTACAAGGAGGTTTTGCTTCAATTGAAATTATTCAAGTGAGCCATCAGGTCGCACAGAAAGTGCAAATCGTACTGCCATAAAAAAAGTTTCAATGAAATTTGTAGTCTTGTTGAAAAAAAATAGTCTTTTATATGAGGAATTAAGGAAGTAAATCGTTTCAAGGCTTTTTTTCTACTTAACCATCTTATATTTACAAAATAATTAAGATCATCAAAGGTACAGTCGCTGCTTTTCTTCAAAGATATGAAAACTGTCGATGGAAGAGAGAGCTTCCACTTCTAATAAAATTCACAATTTTTATATAATTGAAATATAATTCTAAACGGAATTTAATGACCATAGTCAATATTTTTTTACTAGTTCAGCATCAGAAAATTTCTTTTTTTTAGTTAAAATTCAAATTACTTTACAGCTAGGTGACGTAGCTAGTTCTATCGATGAAGTTGTGCTTTCAGACGAATAATTTCATTCATACGATTTTTGCTATAAACTGGAATTTTACATCAAATTCGTTGTGAAAATTGTTAGTGTTGCTTAAGGTTGCATACATTACTTTTCCTAACATCTTTGTTACACAAAGGACACACTGGTTTATTATTTACTTTAATCACTGCAAATTTCAACTCCCAACTTTCATTAAATTCTCATTTCTTGTTTTTCCAGTCACGCACCATTATCTTTTCAACAGTAATGCCAGTATCAATTAAATTATCTTTATTTTCTCAGTGTTCACCATCATTTGGATTCTTTCATTTCCGAATTATCTACTTATCCATATTATGGGATTACAAACAAAATATATTTAAATTCTTAAAAGTTGCACAATAAAAATATGTTTGCAAGCGCGTGCAGAACAACGCACACTCGATAAAAAACATCTAAATGAAATTGACGTTACAAAATGGGCTGAGAGTGCGGCAGTGATAAAGCGCACTGCATTACCAAATTTGCGATAAAAAAATAAATGATGAAAAAGTTGATTCCTAAACTCGAGCTAGCCACAATTGTACTATCCATTGCCCACATGTGACCAATGGCCATGGAGATGCCCACCCCTACTTTAAATGATTTAGTTTGGTTTGTTTTAATTTACGCGCAAAGCTACATGAGGGCTATCTACGCTAGCCATCCCTAATTTAGCTGTGTAAGACTAAAATGAAAGCAACTACTCATCACCACCACTAACTCTTAGGCTACTCTTTTACCAACGAATAGTGGGATTTACCAACACATTATAACGCCCCTCAGCTAAAAGAGCAAGAATATTTGATGTGATGGAGATTCGAATGTTGTTGTTGTTTTTTTAAATTTCGAGCAAAGCTACACGAGAGCTATCTGCATTGATGAGGATTCAAACCCACGACCCTCAGAATACGGGTCGAGAAACAAAGTTAATATTGAAGCCAAACTCTTTGAGAGAAAATGTTACAGTGCTACAATAAAGTTTTTTTGTCTTTATTTCTTTACACATTTGAGGAGTACTGGTCAAAGCATGTTTATCATTACTCAGTTCGATTTGTTTTTGTTTGTTTTTGGAAATTCGCACAAAGCTACTCGAGGGCTATCTGTGCTAGCCGTCCCTAATTTAGCAGTGTAAGACTAGAGGGAAGGCAGCTAGTCATCACCACCCTCTTGGGCTACTCTTTTACCAACGAATAGTGGGATTGACAGTGACATTATACACCCCCACGGCTGGGAGGGCGAGCATGTTTAGCGCGACGCGGGCGCGAACCCGCGACCCTCGTGTTATGTATATGTGTAAATATTTTGTAAACGACAACATGTCGTGTTGTGTTTGAATTTTCATTTCTGTTATTCATTTTTCCATATTGATATTATTGTTTCGAAGTTTAAACTAATATTTTGTTATTTATTTAGGGTAACATTTAGAACTTTCTTGAATTAAGTAAACCAATCATATGTTTGTAAATGAGTGCTGGTGACTTCGTGTCTAGACGTGTAGTCTCGTGCAAGAACGGACACGCGCGGATTGCTCTAGAGTTGTATGGAAATTGCAAGATTGTTCGAGAAATAGGCCTATCGGTATAAAAGACGATGACGCGAGAGAGTCATCAGTCATCAGTTTTTATTCAAAAAAAGAAGATAGATTCAGTCATTAGTTTTATTCGAAGAGAAAGAAGAGAGTCAGTTATTTGAGAAAGATTAAGTGTTTGCTGTGAATATTCAACTTGGATTTGTGATTGAAGTTAGATCTACGGAAGTTGTGATTTTATTTCGTCAATCTCTACGATACATCTGAATTACTGCTTGAGCTGAGAGACGGCGATTTCATTGAACTGTGAACTGTTTCGGAATTTCTTCGTGGGACCAAATTCACACCATAGACTGGAATTTGAGACTTTAATTTTAGATCATTACATTAGATACAGGCCAGTACCGTTTTGTGTTGTGATTAATTTTGAAGTTTGAAACTAATATTATTTTGTTTTGTAATTAATTTAGAATGTTGTAACTTAATATCTGTCACTGTTATCATATAATTTATGTTATATCTGTTATATTTGTTAATAGTTTAGTGTAATAAATTATACAAGCTGTTATCTGTGTTTTTCTGTTGCGTTTAATCTACGAAGAACATAAAACATAAAAAATACGTAACACTCGAATTACGAGTGCACGCCTTAACGTGCTCGGCCATGCCAGGCCTTACTACTCAGTTCGAGAAGCGTGGAAAATTTTCAAGTGATTAATATAAAATAGGCATTTTAGTAATGAAATACATGACTTTCTTGAGAAAGGACTTTTTCAAAAATACAATGAATGCATTCAGAAAAATAAGTGGCTTTTCTCTGGTTAGACAAACTTGTGTTTTCCCGGACATTTCTAATTCTGCTCCCGACATTAGTATTTTTCATAAAATATAAATGCAGATGTGGATATTGCATGGCCTGTTATTGGCAATGGTTTCACAAGCACATCACTGTTCTGGTACCACATATATCAGCGGTCATCGTCGTGGATCTATTCGAAGATTTTTTTGTCTCTATTTAGGTAATTAGAAACATCAAGTAGCTGGAAATGCAGTGGTTGTTTAGATAATTGAAATTTGAACAGATAGTGGTTTCTTTGTTGTATTTTATTTTGACACATTGATAAGTCAGATGTGCGTGAAAGTTTAAATATTATTAATTTTTGTGTCGTTCATGCTTTATTTTCCTGAAAACTGAAGTGGAAGATACAACCATAGCAACAGGTAGAGTATGGCAAGATAGTGTTTTTCTCAGTGTTTTTGTTTTGGCTATTTGGCTTTGGTTTCCACTGCAGTTTCATCATAAGTATTTAATGATGAATCTCGTAATGTGGATACTATTTTGCATACAGTGAATTGAAGCATAACAATCTCAGAGTGGTGTACAAAGTGCAGAATCGCGTAGTTACTGACAGCTGTTTATTGAGTTAAAGGCCCAGGAGGGAAAACTATTAAAGTAAGCCACAAGCAAATGAAATGTCCAACTAGCAATACATCTAGTTATCCTGAAATACCTAAGGTTCAATATTATTCAAACACTATAATGTATGTATCAGAGGTTGTCAGGACATGTCTCACACTTTAGCCAAAGTAAGACAGTTTTACTGACCACATTCCCAAATATGTGTAGACCATTGGTGTAAGCGCTTTGAAACTTTGTGTTGATCAAAACACAAATTGCTTGTGCTAAAAAGAACTCAGTCAGTAGGTTGTAGTTCCTCCATCAGTTTCAGAAAATACTGAATACTGCTACATCCCTTCTCAATTTGTGTTGTGTTGATCAACACAAAGTTTCAAAGCGCTTACACCAATGGTCTACACATATTTGGGAATGTGGTCAGTAAAACTGTCTTACTTTGGCTAAAGTGTGAGACATGTCCTGACAACCTCTGATACATACATTATAGTGTTTGAATAATATTGAACCTTAGTAATTGTTACATTTTGGTGACAGTTCACTAAAGCATAATGAATGCTCTCTACGTTAACTCAATCAGTTGTCAACAATTTTTCAAAGAGGGAATATTATCAACCACATGTTTACATATTTCTTTGGGGTATTATGTTTGGTGAAAACTCACCATTTGTCTTGTTAGCGCAAGTTTGTAAAGCGTATGTTTTTTGAAGTTTATGAGCTCAGATTGACTGATTAAGATGACCATCTGTAATATGTAATGATGGTATACCACACAACAGTGCTAAAATCTAAGGGTTTGGTTGTAAAATTACGCTTTCTCTACACTAAAACACTTTGACATTGCTAAACACATTGTGGTTGATTCTCTAATGAACATAATTTCAATGTGAATAACAGTATATTGCTGAATAAAACTCTACATTCTGATTTTTACAAAATTTTGTTGTGTGGCAAGTAGCACAAAAACTATATATGAGTTTTATCAAATCTTGTCATATTCCTTTCAATGTATCTGGAATTAATTTGCCGATAAAGTATCCTTTATCTGCATGTTTTATTGTTGCAACTAAGGCTTTGAGTTTTCCAGGAGCCTTGTGTCAAAGACCCAGATACTACAAATGAATAAACTCATCTACCAGCAAGAAAAGCCATTTTTCATACTGCTGACCCAGTTGGTATACTATTGTGAAGTTGTACATAAATGAGTTTGCTTGAGGACTGAAAGCAGTATTGGCCTTCTTTTCATCATTTACCTCGAACTGCTAATTTTCATGAACAAGATGCTACAAACTAAATTAAAATATTCCCTCCGGTATTCAAGTGTACTTTGTTGGTGACTTTACTTTCTACTAGCTTAAAAAGCTGATGCAATTCTGTAATAATGGCTTCTTGATTATACATTTGTTACATTCTAGGTATTCCATTGAATGTAGTGCCAGACTATTTTAGGTAAGCATCAGGTACTGTGCAATTTAATCTAGGGTGTAAGAATTTCAAGTGGTAACCTGGCGAAACTTTATACCTCTACACGGTACGTGTACAATTGAAATTCGGGTTTATTTCTGCGTTTTCAAAATTCAGAGCAAGAAAAGTATAATTTTAACTCCACATGTATTACAGCATATATTAAAACTATTTTAAATGTGCAAATCAACAAGTAAAGTGACTACCACAGCTTAGATAAAGTTGTAGTAGAATTACATGTACCAGTGTAAAGTATTTACTAATGTATATAATTTAAATTTCGATGTTTGAGTCAATTTAATATATACCTTAGTAACTTTACTGTTAAATGTTTATTGAACAAGTCCCGTCTGTTCTCTAGCTTTGTAGATGATTCTCGAAAGTGATAATCAGCAATATATGTTTTACAAAAGCACCAGGGTATCTCCGAACATTGTTGCCAAACGAAGTTTTGATAATTTACCAGTTTTAGAATATTGTAAAGTCGCTACAGGCAGTACGCTGTAGCCATTTGAAGCTATACTGATAAATGCTTATTAATTGGAAAGTTACACATATTTGACCAGAAATGTTTATTGATTTCGAACATCACGAACCGTTCAACTTCAGAGGATGAACATCAAACGTTAATATTTCTAAGAGGACCTTAGGTATTTATCTTTCTTTGTGAAAAGTAAACTTGTAAATTGCATTAAATTAAACAAGAATAGAGCTAGCTAACACTCCCGTCAAGTGAAATATATATGTATTATCATAAAATTAATTCGCTCGTCGTGAACTGGATCGTCGATAAAATATTTAGTTCCAAAGCAGATTGAATATTGCTTGTGAGTTTGTAAAATTTGTGCATACGAGTATAAATATTTATTTCTAATAACTGTTATTATAAATTGTATTATTGTTTGTATATTTAAATATATTTGTGTTAAGAAAGAAAATTGTGTGTATCAATCTTGTTGGTAAATGTAAATTTTACACATAATGACATTCAATTAAATTCTAAATTTTAATTCACAATTCTGTTAATTTGAAATCTTAATATGTTAACATACATAACATAACAAATTGGTAGCTCGTCCGAGATAAATTATGATACATAATAATCAGATTGTTTATGTTTTATAAAAATTGTAGTACCATGAAAAACTGGCTGCTTTTTTAAAAGGATTTTCTAATCCAAAAAGTTCAGGTCGTAAAGTTGTGTTCAGTTTATAAATTTACAATTTTTAAGACGGGGATATTTCTTATACTTAATGATAGGGGTTATCTGTAGCTCTGCCCACCACGGGTATCGAAACGCGGATTTTAGCGTGTAAGTCCGCAGACATACCGCTGAGCCACTAGGGGGGCTAATGATATGGGACAACAAAAGATTATGGTTTAACTTGGAACATGAGTACCATTTTAAAAGAGAACTACAACATCTCTTATCCTAGCCATGATAAGTAAAGTATGGTGTATTGAAACAAGGCAGAATCTATAAACATAATTGTCATTGACAAAAGCTGTTCTTGTGTTTCAAGCAACAGTACACAGCATAATCAAAAGAGATCTCAGCCTGAAAATGTGGCATAAATGGAAAGAATCTACAGATATATTGATTGTTATCTAACAATTAAAGTGATACAACAGTTGTAAGATAATCGGTTGTGAAGTGGGTATAATAAGCTAGAGAATGAAATGATATTCTAACTTGCAAGTTGGGTAACTTATGGATTTCTGTGATATATAATTTAAGTGTTAAAGATGATACTAGGAAACTATCATCCTCGCACACCAGATGGATTATGGAAAGCATTGAATGAGGAGAGATATGCTTCAGATATTGCAGTACTACAATGAAGGTTTTTGCAATAAAAACTACACTGCAGAACGATTGCAAAATTATAAATTCTTCAGATAGAACATGACAACATGGACTGTAAATTATTTTAATACAACGTATACAACCCTTTGTATTTGAACTTTTTTTTTACTTATACAACATCTATAAGAAGAATTTATGAATAAAAACGAAAATAATAATTTCTGCACAGTTCTAAGGAGTCTGACATATCCACAACAGTTCTAAGGAGTCTGACGTATCCACAACAGTTCTAAGGAGTCTGACATATCCACAACAGTTCTAAGGAGTCTGACATATCCACAACAGTTCCAAGGAGCCTGACGTATCCACAACAGTTCTAAGGAGTCTAACATATCCACAACAGTTCTAAGGAGTCTAACATATCCACAACAGTTCTAAGGAGTCTAACATATTCACAACAGTTTTAAGGAGTCTAACATATCCGCAACAGTTCTAAGGAGTCTAACATATTCACAACGCAGTTATAGATTTTTCCTAAGAATGTTTTGCTCACATAAACTTAAAAGTTTATATACAGAAATATTATGTCATTTCTTATAAATATCATACTTCACGTTTTATTTTCAGCTCACATTCCTTCTCCTTTCACCGAAACTAATAAATATTACATTTTCGATAAAACATAATATACACAGTTTGGCATACAAAAGTTTTATATATCTCATAGAGTGTTTAGCATTCTCTAGAAGGAATGCAATGAAAGAAATGGCGGCTACTATTGCAATAATACATAAACTCAACTGAAGTTTCTATTCCAACAGTCACCATAAGACTTACATGGAGAGACGTTTTTGAATTATACATATTTCTTACTTTGACTCGTGAAGTTTAAAATTTTAGCCCGTAAGACACTTCTACGACCACTCGCCATCAATTAAACACATAAAGAACCGTAGAAAGACATTAATAGTGGGGTGTTAAAAGCGGGTAAAAGTACCCCTTTCCACCGCTAGCTCTTCCTACAAAGTCACCTTGATCATTACCCAGTGTATACAATGCCTTAAGGATACATTTATTAAGTTCTTGAAACTTATGTAAACTTTTGGTAAGATATAATTGAGTTCTGTGATAATATGTTATGCTGTAAATAAACTGTGTGAAAGGTTTTTTGTATTGTTTATCAGAGCGTCTACCCCATAGTTTTTTTTTTGCTTTTGTTTTTTTAGTTCATAACTCGGACGAAGGAGGGTTACCTCAGTTTGTATATTATAAGAGAGAGATATATAGTATGTATCGTATGCTTTTACTAAGCCTGATAGATGAGTTAACGTTAAACAAAATTAAAATACTAAAAAAAACCAGCAAATTTATATATATCAACAACAGTCGATTATAAGTGGTTTGTTTGTCTTTCCTTTTAAATTTTCATCAAAGATATATTTGTGAATAATTATGTCGAATAATGTTTACTTACTTATTTCGTTATAAAACGGACATGGACCAAAACAGGAGGATAATGTTTAAGTTAAGCAATAGATCTTGTTTCATAAATTTCTTGTCTCATTAATTGCAGAGAGATATGTTTGCAAACTTATACCACTAGAAATCGGGTCACGATAACCGTGGTGGGCAGAGCATAGATAGATTAATGTGTAGCTTTCTGCTTAGCTACGAACAAAAACTTATTAATTGAATTGTGACATAGAGCTGGTTTTTTAGTTATTTTGTTGCGTGTGTAAATTATAAAATGTGTAAACAAGAGTGGTCAACCACATTACTATTCACTGGTGAACGAACTTCATTGAGTGGATAGAGTTGTCGCTAAATCGTTTTTGAAATTTCTTTCTGTTAAATCGTAAGAACTGTAAACAAAGAGCAAGCGATATAGTTGTTAAACAACGATAAGATAATTGAAATTACTTTAACTTAAGTGCTCTGTACCGATCACTGATAGCAGGTTTATCATATAATGTTGTAGTATATTTTTCTTTAGAAACAAGTGGGTTTGACCAAATAATTTTCAACAAACATAATTATATTTTCTGCGAAATAAACCCGAAAGTTTAAAATTTCTTTCAAGATTTTATTTGATTTATTGCTAAGCGCAAAGCCACAGAATGTAATATCTGTATTCTGCCTACCGTAGGTATCGAAGCCCGATGATTAAAGTTATAACCCATTAAACTAATCACAGGAGCAACAGGGCTGTTTCCGTAAGGTGCTAGTCATGAAAATATGTTTTATTAATATATTTGTCTTTAACCTCTGACGCAGTATTTCTGGATAATGCTGAAAAGACAACACAAGATAAGAAATACTGACACAGGTTTTTTTATCAGCTTCAGTTCATTAATACTAGATAAGGTCATGCTATGAACTGTACATATCAATGAATTATACTGTTTATGCGCAAAATGGAATATTTTGTTTAACGTTTTTCTAGTCTTCTGATTTTACCTTGCGAAAAGTTTGCGTGGAAAATGTATAACTTTTAAAGAGTTAACTTCAAAATTAAACCGAAAATTTAGGGTTCAAGCAAAAAGAAATGCTTCTTTTTATAAATTTTATAACTTAATGTAATTTTGTAAACAACATAGCAGTTCTGTTTCTAACCTGTATAACACAATGAAACCATGTCAGTCGCAGTATGACAGCACTAAAACGAAAAGCCCAAATCTAACCACTTGATATAATATAGAACCATATAAAGTTCATGAGTTTGTAATATTTTGCTTTGGAAACTAGCATCACTGTTCAAAACGAGAAAGGAAAAACTGTCAAAACGTAAAGTGTGAGGTAATTCAGACATGTTTACATTTTATTTTTTGCAGTTAAACAGTTAACAACGTGGTCAGAACTATAATTATTTTTTTATCATAACACTGCGATAATAAAGTTTTTTTTTTTATAAAACTTCTGTATTAGGTAAGCAGAGTATCTTTCATATCTTCACTGTCTCTTATATTGTTGAGATATCAGTGTCATAGCTGTTTTTACCGATAGTATTACGTGTTTGCGCTTTTATATTATATTATTCAATGTTGTATTTTATAGCAACGCTGAAGTAAAAGACACCTCATTCTTGCAATTGTAAACCACAGAAAAGAACGTTATAAAACATTAAAACGTACAGTCAGTTGTAAATTGTAAAACATAGGTGTATAAAATGTAAAACATCATATCTTCGTCGTTAAAAGGAGTACATGAAGTAAAAACCATTCGACAGTCGTAGACATATAAGTAGGATGTAAAAGCTAAACTCACTTAATAATTTTATATAACAAAGCATTTACATAAAGTCTGAACCAATTATATTTTTTTAAAAAAAGCAATGAAAACTAAAACTGTGCATTATTTGTAGATACCAGAAAACATTTTAGTAATAGTAAGTCATGAAAAAACAACAACTACAAATTATAATTGTAAGAACTATAAATAACAAAATGATATAAAAAAGGAAAACTTTTGTAAAGGTTTCGAATCACAGAAGATGGATATGAAAAACAATACCTTACTCGTTCCTCTTAGAGAAATATGAAGTTTAAAGTGATGTGATTTTTGTACAATTCCAAACAGTAGAAATAATTAAAATAAATACTTTTGAGTTTAAAGAACACAACTCCATACATTACTATTTCTATGGACTTCATTTTAAATAATTACTGGAAAATGGTTTCGAAAGATAAAGTGTAATAAAAATTACTCTTAAATTTACTTGCAAAGAATCCATAGGTCACGAAAACGAAAATTATCTGTTCTTTGACAGTTCAAGGGAGAGTTGGGCTATAAGTTGGGCTTATGAACAAATGTAATAGTATTTACTGTTATTGTTTAAACATGATGAGTTATAAGATTGGACTGCTTGCATTTCAAATTATTAGCAATCTTTATACATATGTCATATCTTTCCAGTTCATTATATTTGTTTTGTCATAAGCCAGATAACCTATCGCGCTTTATTTTATCAGTAAATGTTTAATCTAAGCGTTATGCGATCACTCCTTAGTAGAGAGAAAGATACACTGGAGCTCTGGTTATTCATTTCCCTTAAGAAACAACAGAATTCTCAGTTAGTTACAAAAGGATTAAGGTAAAACGAATTGTTACTGACGTGTTTTTTTAAAAATAATAATACGAGCTGGAATAGATACCAGTGAATAGTTTTAACGACACGATATATGATTACCTATTATAAACAGGAATATTGGATTGGGTGTTGCTAGAAGTTTCCAAGACTACCCAGATATACGTGCTAGGTAAGTTAACTTGAAACATGAATACGTTTCAGGTAGGCATTTTAAAAATGTAAATGTCAATCAGGATGCTGAAAATTAAACGTATAATACTTCTTAGACAATAGAGCAGAGACAGAAATGAGTCCACTAGAAAGCTTAGAGAGTGGACTTTAACGTATGTGTTAACTAGGAATAAAAAAAAGACTTTAATGGACAAATAGAGAAATATTTAAACATAGTAGCACATGTCGACAAGAGGTTCGAAAGAAAAGGTATATGAATTCTTGTAAACAGGAATTTTAAAAGACTAAGCATACAAGTAATGGCCCTTAGGGTTTTCAAACAGTAGTTATATTAATATAGGATGTATGAAAATAAATATACTGAAAATAACGTTGATAGACTTTACTGTTATTTGAGATACCAACAAAAATTGACTATGAATAAAAGTAGAAGGTTTGTAAGTTTAGTTTTAATAATTAATGGACTATATTCTTTTATCACTCGCTATAAATAACCATTTTTTGCGTTCAAATTCTAATAAAACATTTCCCAATATATCAGTATGAATGGATAAGACAATATCACTTGTTGATGTTTCAGTTCTTCAAGGTATTTTGGTTTCTTATAGTAGACTTTTGTTTTTAAAAAGCACCAGAGATTGAAATCTAAAGGGTTAAATCGGGTAAACTGGCAGGCCATTTGATATTTTATTCCTCTACCAATCCAGCACTCTGGAAAAATTTGGTTTAAAAACACTTTAACAAGAGAGCGGACTGGGGTAGTGCTTCATTCTGTTTGAAAATATTTCTTTGTAACAAACCAGAAGTTGCTTTGAGTTCTGGAATAAAGAACTCTTGTAGCATAATTAGAATTTCTAGTAACAGTTAGTTCGTCAAAAAAACAAGAACGAAACAAAAATTAATACAACACAACTAAACTTACAAGTTTGCTACTTATATTCAGTTTTTGTTGGTACTTCAGACAACAATAAATTTATTCAGTTTTACTTTCGGTATCTTCATTTTCAGAAACCCTGTACGTATACCCTGAGAATATAAAAGTAAGTATTACCTAAGAGGTTGAAAAAGCATACAAAGTAATGTATATCTCTCAGGAGTTTTGAGAAATTGAAGGGGTATTGAATGTCAGCCATTTGTTGGAAAAATAGTACTCAGGAGTACGTGTCCGTCGGTAGATTTATAAAACAGACTTAAAAGTAAGTCTGTCATAAAGTTTCAAATGTATTTATAGGAGTAACTAACGTCTTTTAGGAGTTTTAAAGTGTAGTTATGAGAGTAATGTATGCTTGGAGAGTTTTTAAAGTGTATTCACATGAATAAGTGCTAGAAAGTGGTTTTAAAGTGTATGTGTAAGTTACGTTTTTGCCAGGAGTTTTGAGGAATTGATAGAAGTACAGGTGAACCAAAAGTTGATCAGAGAAATGTCCTCTATAAAGTGTCCTGAGAGATACACAAGGAAGTACATGTGACTTAGAGTCTGAAAAATGAGCGAACGTCCACTCTGTTTTAAAAAACGAACAAATGAGTTTTAAAGAATATAATTGAAATTGCAGTTCCTACTTGCTTGAAGTATATTACTGGATTAAATGTGAGTAGAAGGTTTAAATTGTCCATACAAAGTTCCATTATGATTGCTGACACAGCTAAGTTAAAACGGTTTCATTTCTAAAACGTAGGGGGTTAAAGAATACGTTGTTAGTACAATGTTACTATGTTTTATTCTATTCTTAATTATGAAACAGTTTCGTTATTTCTAACATACGCTAGCTAATATTTAATTTTTTAACAGCTTTAGACGCTTTAATAGACATATTTTATTATAGAATTGTTAAACATAAGAACTGTATTTGTTCTTCATTAGGATTTCTGTAAGTGCTATGTATAAAAAGGGAATAAAAATACTATTTTAACTGGTTAAAAACGACACTTAAGCACTATGAAGTGTTCTGACAAAAGTATTCGAACACTCGTGAACGAAATTGCGTCGTGATGTATTCACAACATGAAATGAAATTTTATATTTATGAAAGTATACCGTACCAAACTATTAGTAGCATTGGAGTTTATTCAATATATAGGTGATGGCAAATGAAGTATCATTATGATAATTATTTATTAATAATAAATAATTATTGGTTATGATAACTAACTATATTCTATTTTTAGTTGTTTGTTTGTTTTTGTTTTTTATTATAAAGTTTCTCAAAGGGTTATCCGGCTATGCCAACCTCGGGTACTGATACCCGGTTTTTAGAGTATAACCAGTTAGTCTCACTAGGGCGCCTACTTTAAACGATATAGGTTATTTCGTTCAACTAAACCATGACATAAAATCTTGTTGAAAGAAATTAGTACATACTAAAATGTTAAATTAATAATGAATTTGAAATTTATTGTATTCATAAAACTAATTTACACAATTCTCAAAAACAAGTCCTTCCAAAGTTCGCAAGGAAAGCTGTCTTTTACGATTTACTGTGTTATTGTTTAAACCTTTAAACTACAGTTTAGGAAAATTCTTGACTTTGGAAATAGAACCTTATGTCACGTCTGCCTCTGCTAATATAAAACACTGTTATGAACTGATCGTGTGAAATTGTCGTATCCTTCAGCAAAAATAGTAATTTACTATGTAACCTCAGTATATACTATGTACCATTTTAAAAGCTATCTCAGTACTCTCTATAGTACACAAAAATAACTATATTAGCAATTGTTTTTAATTAGTTTTACTGATTTATAAAATGTGAATGTTTGTAACAAACAAAGAATATTTCTGACACATTTATTGCTTATTGTTGATTTATTGTAACTTTCCCTAAGTAGTTTTGTTGATAACGGGTCTGCTATCTACAATCTTCGTCAAAATCTTCGTCTTATTTACAGTTAATTGAATCAAGAATTATGGTTGATTGTTACAACGAATAATGTATATTTCTTTGTAAATAATATTATGAATAATAGAGTTTTTAACAATATGTGAATTATAATATTACGTCATGTTACTTTTTTGGTGTTATATTAGAAAATTATTTGGAGGTAGCCGTCGTTTTGGATTAAGCACAAAGATACACAATGTGCTATCTCTGTTTTGCCCACCATGGGTAGAACATGCTGCGTAGTAAAAGTCTGCGAATTTACAACGATAAAAACCAGGTTTAGATACCCGTGGTGGGCGGAGCACAGATAGCCCATTGTGTAGCTTTGTGCTTAATCCAAAACAACAACTAACGTTATAGGGCTGGGTACGCTCAAACCAATCAACTAAAGAATGTGTCTAAGCATATCTCAACCAAAGGTATATTTTGAAGCACGCTGTATTGTATCTAATGAAATAATAACTTATGCGAGAATTTCATTTATTATTTTATTTCTGTAGTATATATTGGTGTATAGAAGACATATTAACACTAGCAGTTTTAAAGGATCTAATGACACCAACCTTTTGTTTTTATGTAATTAGACATTCTACGTTCCACTTTACAGTTTCTTAAGAACTCGCACTTGGATACAAATCGAAATTTTAAATCATTTGAAGCTTTAAACTGTCAGGTTTGATTCGTCGTTTAGTGAAAGTTGCTGAAGAAATTATAAAGCGAAATGCTGAATGTCTATTTAACTAAAAACAACGTTTAAGTGTTATAAGATCGTTTATTTTTATTTCGTTTATAACTTTTTAATCGCATTGTTACTCAGTTGTTTTATTTTTGATTTAATAATGGCAAGTGTATTTCTTTTTATGTTGTGATCTATTAGATTTAGCAATATTAAAGTTAATTTCAGTTGATTCGATTTTTCCATTCTTTGCAACATAGTAACTTCAGTAGTTTTTAATTTTTATGTTCATAAATGTTTATGTTCACCTTTGTGATATTTGTCGTATTTCCTATTTTTAAAGGATTTGGGAACATATAAAAATCAAAGAGTAACACAAAAAGTTTTAAGAAATTTTCAATCTGTTGTGATATTTATAAACTTTTGTAAAGATATTTTTAATTTCAATAATAGTGCAAAAATATCCTTACTTCATTACACGTCGTTTCGCGTGGAGTATATTGTAACATAAAAAAGCATATTTTATTATTACTTCTCATCATAATGTTGGTGCTTTAGAGCCTTAGTTTTCGAATTAGAAATAAAAACTTACAGTTTAGAATCTCAACAACGAACGGTAAGATCACTACAATTCCATTTCGATATAATTTATTAAAAATTTCCTCTAAAGTGGCTAAGCTGAAAGTCTGAGGTATAATAACAGAAAGCCCATTGTGTAGCATTTTGCTTAATGAAAACAAACAATCTTAACGAAGTTAGTTCAAGAGAACTTGGTTTTTGTATCCATGTTGGACATCTTTACAAGCTTATTCTTGAAGTAGTTTCATATAGTATACTGTGATATATTTGTACATAACGCACAAATCGACACGTATTCATTCGTTCATACCTACTTGTATATGTTGGAATCCTAAAGATGTAGGTATATTTCTAAAGTAATTATGTTGTTTCATTATCACAAGATAACAGTAACGTGTTCAAACAGTCACAAATCCACTCTACGGTTCACACTATAGTATGCTTTCTTTAAAAGAAGTCTCGTTCCTTCAGTATGAATTGTTAGGCGATTAAATTAAATACTGCTGCTTAAAGATCCACAGTGGTTCCTCCTTTCGACGTTATAGAATAGTTATGTTTGTAAATAATTATATTTTTGTTTCCCTTATAGAATTTACAGTCTACCAATCATAAAACTTGGGAAAGGTTTGTTTTTTGGATACTACGCTGTTAACCTTGTTTATTTATACTAATAATAAATGTAGATTTAACATGGATATTAGAAAATAAAAATTAACTGTAAAAAGTTATTAATTATAAGACATTCACAACTTTTTATATGAACTTCATTCACAAATATCATATTTTAGCAAAGTTAGTGGACGTACTAAACGTTGCTTTGAAACACTTGCAGATAGCACTTCGTAACTAAATATTAGAAGGAACAGTGTTTCTTTTTTTAAATTGACACACATGTTCAGTGGTTGTATACAGTAAAATATTTGTTCACAACTTCTCACCTGTTTTACTTAACATCATCAAGATTCCTTTTTAAAAATTGATTTCTGTTAGCTTCGGTTCTTGTACATGTCTTGATGATGGTAAAACATTGTGATTAATATTAATAAAACAACGTTTTGTTATTTACAACCGATAAGATTTTATGTGAATTTTGTTTAACTGTTACGGTGATATATTTTGAAGAGAAATTAATCAAACTCTTGATTATCGTATAATATTTTCGATTAAACAAGATAAATAAGTGTTCAGTAATGTTTTGGATAGACTTTGGATCGATGTTTCCGTTAAACATAATGTAGAGATAAATCTTATGATCATTACTCTTCTAGACTATCTCGTTATACCGGATAATCTTGGTTAATACCAATTTGAGAACGACGTTTAAATTAAATGTGACTCAGCAGTAGTGACCAAATGGACAAAACTGACTAAATCAATGTCTTACAGGCAATGATTTCCTAACTTATTCCAATGTCTTATTCATACTTCTTATTCTATTCATTGCACTGCAGCTGCTACTGTAGTTTGTAAGCTGTTTCTGAGGGTTTAATAAACTATGCTTTCCGTATTTAGTGAGAGTTTATTTTTTCCATTTTGTGGTTATTTTCTTGTCTGGTTCTGTAATGTTCATATTATACAGAAATATATGAATGACATGAAAAGTACACAAAGGTCACAAGTGACTAGTGTATGTCAAGGATCTAATGCTTCATCCATCGTTAATGAAAACTATCGATGTCCATCAAAAGAAAACATACTTCAACCTGTGTCGCTTCACAGTAATTCGGAATCTTCCGGTGATGAAGGGAAGAACCCTGAAGTCAACATAATCCTTATTCCCGTGTTTATATTAGAAACCATCTCTTTAGTGAGTCTAGCAGTCTTGGCCTACTTTCTCAGGTAATACTTAACACATTGATTTTTCTATTTAAAATTCATAAAGTGATGGAAAACAAGACACGAATGTCGGATCTTTAATGGATCCTAACTTGTTTATCGTTTGGTATTCTTAATAGCTAGATAATGGATTAAATCAAGTTAAATTTAATCCACTTACAAACGACTGGAATGTTTGGTTTTATTAGTTACTCTTAATATATTTGCAACACATGCAAACGTAATCATTAATTTATGAAAGGGATCAGAAATCTAAATTAAGCCTCGTACTGAGCTCCAGATAGGTTTACTTCTTTATCTGCTCACATTGCTAACAATCAGATTTTGGTACTCGTTTTGGACACAACAGAAATAGATTATTGTGTATTTTTTGTGCTAATAAAAGTAAGATAGACTTTAAATAATTTTATTCAGTTAAGAGCAGGTTGAAGGAATAATTTATAAAGAAAACTTGCATAAAACGAGAAGATCACTCAGTAAACTCATACACAAGACTGGATAGACAACAATATCCTGAATAGATATTGGTAAAAGCAATTAATTTGTTGATTCATTGTGCAGCAATTATTGTCCAATAATCTGATATCAATGTCTAGTTATTCAATGTCAGTCAAATGCTGTTTAAAACTTCGCATACCTGTGTAGAGTGAAATTTGACATTTTTGTTACTGCCATGTAAATACAATTAACTGCTGGTTTGTATTAATTAACTTAAAACGAATTCAAAAAAACTATGGATAGTAACATATTAACGAAGAATGTATTTCACATAAACTGTATTCTAGATATTGCATATATACAGAATGGATTTTTAACATATAATGCAATTAAAACCACCACTCTTCTGTGATGTGAATCCTTTGGGTGCAAAATTTTCACATTCATTTTACATAATATAAGATATATTATGTTATATAAGAATATAACATAAGATAATTTAAAATTACGTCCACAATAAAAGTAAGTAGAAAATTAACCAGTTTGTATTACGCGTAAAACTATTAGTAGCAGCAGTAATCAGCCTAAATGTGTGCTCTTTATTGTAACATTATTAGGTATGTTTATTGTATGATACAATTGTTTTTACAAACTTATATACACGTCATAACAGTATGACATAGTACTAACTTATACACATTTACGTATATTTATATATATATAGATTTGAGAATATTTTCCCAGTACTCATTCGAGGGTTTATTACCAACGATCCCAAGCTCATGTATCCCAAGGACCTAGATTATGAAAATTCTACAATTCCAGTTAATTTCAGCGAAACGACGCTATATGTAACATCTCTCGTCATCCCATTAGGATTAGTAAGTTTCAAGTTATTCTTACTTGTGAACTACTCAAGGGGATGACTTCCTAATTCGTGTGAGAAAGGTCTTAAAGGAATCTTAAAGTGTATATGATAACCAAATAAATGACATTTTAAAAATGTAATTGATGATACATTAAACAATAACTTATTAATGATATAAAAATAGCTATTTACAAGTAGCTCAAATCAATTCAATAAGTGTAAAGTAGGTTATTGTTGAAAGTATATCCTTCCTGACAATACCACAACTAACAGACTACAAAAATCTTTGCTGTGGTTGCAACAGTTTGTTTGTTTGGAAACTGATGTATGCATCTTAATTTATAATCTAAAAGGTTGCTCTAATTCAAATTAAACGAGAAAAAACTGAAATTGGAACAAATAAACCTCACAAAACATAATTAAGAAAAAAATAATAATATACTGCTTGCCAAAATCTTAAGGCCAATGAATATAAATAAATAATATGCATTTTGCGCTGTTAGACTCAACCATTTATTTGAGTATAGCTTCGAAAGATGAAAATAAGAAAAGGTAAAATAAAGATGAAAAACTTTTTTAGCATTTAATAGGGAAAACGTGACACTATGAAATTAGCCTAAATACTAGCTGGTTAAAAGTTTAAGACCATACTGAAACGAAATGTTAATCGGTAAACACATAACGAAATTTAGTCATTTGTATTCAAGCATCAGTGTTGTCAACTTCTCCCACCGACATCTCTTGTGCTACATTGGGTAAAAATATGTCGAGCTGCAGAAGCAAGGTCTCTCTCACCGTGCCATCGCTTGTGAGATTGGGCGCAGTAAAACTGCTGTTGCAAAATTCTTGAAAGACTCTGAGGGATACAGAACGAAAATTTTAAGTGGTGGGCCAAATAAAATTTTGTTGGTGTTGAGCAGGAGGATTCGACGGCTTGTCCGGCAAGATACCAGCCGTCGAATCAGATTAAGGCCCTTACGGATGCAGAATGCAGCTCAAGGACAATAAGACGGCATCTACGAGAGAAAGGCTTTAAAAACCGTAAACGTCTTCAAAGGCCACGCCTCCTTCCACACCATGAAACAGCTTGGTTAAACTTTGCTGAAAAGCACCAAACATGGACGTAGAAAAGTGGAAGAAGGTTTTGATCTCTGATAAAAAAAAATTTCACTTGGATGGTCCAGATTGTTTTCAACGTTATTGGTACGATAAGGATATCCCACTGGAGACATTTTCTATATGACATAGTAGAGGAGGTTCCATAATGATCTGGGTGCTTTCTCCTCCATGTAACAATGGAGTTTCAGGTTATACAGGGGTGTCAAACAGCAGCTAGCTACATAGACATGTTAGAGAGAGCATCTTTATTGACTGAAAGCCCTTGCTTGTGTGAAATGACTGGATCTTTCAGCAGGACAACGCTGCAATCCACAATGTCCGCAGGACAAAGAACTTTTTCATGGCGAATAATGTGATTCTTTTGGACCATCCAGCATGTTCGCCTGAATTGAACCCCATTGAAAATGTTTGGGGATGGATGACAAGGGAAGTCTATAGAGATGAGCGTCAATTTCAAACAATGCATAAGCTTCGTGAAGCCATCTTCACCACTTGGAACAACATTTCAGCCAGCCTTCTGCAAACGCTTATATCTACCATGCCAAAGCAAATGTTTACAGTTATTCGTAATGACGGTCGTGCAACTCACTACTGAGACCTCTTTCTGGGCATTTCCTGCTCTGTTTAGAACTTCTTTTTGGTATGGTCTTACACTTTTGACTAGCTAGTATTAAGGCTAATTTCATAGTGGTCACATTTTCCCTATTAAATGCTAAAAAAGATTTTTTAAACTCTATTTTACCTTTTCTTATGTTCATCTTTCGAAGCTCTACTCAAATAAGTGGTTGAGTCTAACAATGCAAAATGCATATATTTTCTTTATGTTCATTGAGATTTTGGCCAGCAGTGTATATGATTTTTGAGGAACAAGATGAAACTAGCTTTTAAAATTTTAAACTAATATATCAATTTTAATTCAATGTCTTTGTATTCATTTTTAAAATATATAGCAAAAAATTAAAGTTTTTTGTGTCATGAAGCGATTTTTTAGGCTTAGAAAAAATTTACCGCCTGAGACTTGTGTAACTTTATCAATACTTTTATATTTGTTCTCAAGACGATTCACTCTGTTAACCAAATAGTACTTTTTGAATATTAAATGGACAAAAACTTTGAAATTTAATATCTAATTAAATAAAAATTACAAAAATGGAATACATATCACAATTACTAGATATTTGTAAATTATCCATTTTAAATTGTTATTGTCATTTTCCATTTAGATTTTGGTTGGAGAAATTGGATACTTTATGTTTTCAAAAAAATCAAGAAAAGTAGTCCATTTGGGATGCAAGGGATTTAAACTACATACGGTCACACGCAGAATTTTTCGCTTTGTAGGTAAGAACCCTTTCGTTGAATTACGTATTTCAAGAGAAAAAGTTGATTGTAGAAACGAGAGAACCTAAATGTATAGAAATTAAAGTTAGTGCTTTTAGTTGTTTCATCTATCAAGCTATTTATAAAAAAATTAGTTAATTGATCAAGAATGGGCCTGACATGGCCTAGCGCGTTAAGGTGTGCGCTTCGTAATCTGAGGGTCGCGGGTTCGTCCCCTAGTCGCGCTAAACATGCTCGCCCTCCCGGCCTTGGCGGTGGGTGGTGATGATTAGCTGCCTTCCCTCTAGTCTTACACTGCTAAATTTGGGACGGCTAGCACAGATAGTTCTCGAGTAGCTTTGTGCGAAATTCAAAAACAAAAATGATCAAGAATGTACTTAAAACCTGTAGAGCGAAAAACTACAAATATTTATGTGGAACAAAATTCATGCACAATTTTTTAAACTAAAAGTAATTAAATAAGCAGTTGTTTTAAATGTCTATACTTGCAAATTTATCTGTTTTTTTTCTAAAATTAAGTACCAAAATATCTCTTCTAACTGTACTCCTTTTTATTAAAATTGTCTTTCTAATATTAGGAGCATTTTTGTTTGGGTTGCTTAGTACCAGTATCTTGACCGATGGTCTTAAACTAGCTACTGGTCGACCAAAACCGTACTTTTTAGAAGCTTGTAATGTAACAGCACAGTATAGTAACACGTACGAATTTCATTACTCAAGCATCTGTGGCACTTCCGAAGAAGATCTCCGAGAGGCTCGGTAAGATACGAAGGAAAATTGCTTAATGTTAAAAGGGTGTCCACAGAATTATGATCTGGTTTTAAACATTTATTTCAATAAAACCAAAATAACTAGAATTATACAGTTTTAACACCTAGTTACTAAACTAATGAAGTTTTTTTACAGATTGTAATCGGAGTGTCCAGTTTCTGATGACTGAAATTTGAACGATCTCAGGAGAAAGCCCAATGCTATTTGGTTTCCCAAAATCGAGATCAATTGTAACTGTTCAACATAATTACCGCCGTCAATATGGCAAAATTCTTCTCTCCAAACCCAGCATGGATTTACAAGTTTTGGGACACAGTGTATGGGATTTGACCTTGCTTGAAGTAGTTGTCGAAGTGTTTTTGACAAAAACCGTTGCTAATGTCCAGAAGACGTTTGAATGCACTCCTAGAAAATCTTATCGTTGTGCCTCAAGTGAACTCCAGCTATTAAGACCTACGATACATAAAGTCAAACAGATGAGGCCCCATCTTTACGCGTATAAAGTGTACACGTTGAAGTCTCTCCAGTGTAGTCACCATCTTCATGTAAACGTCAATCATTAGGATATGGAGAAATCAATTATAATTTAAGAATCAAGAAGAAAACTTCATTAGTTAAGCAAAAAGGTGCTAAAATCACATCATTACAGCCTTTTTGGTTTTGTTGTAATAAACTTTTAAGACCGGAACAGAATTTGGTGGACATTCTATAGCTTACTGCTCTTTATCTAACACTTCGTTGAGATATTCCTATTGCACGATATTATTTTTAATCTTAAATTATTGAATATACGGGTATTTGTATGTTGTGTTCTTTTTGTGACGTGCCAATAATACTTAAAAATATGATGTATTTTAATTACGTTTAACTATAAATTATGCTGTTTGGGATTGTTTCGCTGCTACTAAGGCGTTTTGCAGCCATACTTTTTGTATTGGCTACTAACTTAGAAGAAAACTGATTAATTAATTAAGTTAATTTTTGATGTAATAACTTTAAAGTTTGTCATGTTTTTCAGGTTGAGTTTTCCATCGTTTCATGCCTCACTTTCGGCTTATTCAGGAGTATATGCAATGGTAAGTCCAGAAATATTGCTGGGTCTATCTGTTTATGTCACTAACAATACATTTTGTTATTTAATACAACCTTCAACAAATACCAAGCAAAAACATTGATTTAGTTCTAGTGTAGCATGTTCAAATCGAACACTTGTGATTCATGTTTCTCGAATCTTTTGACTTATCTTCATACAGTTAGACTTATCTATTATATAAAGCTTATAAAAGTATTCTCTTTAGACCAAGATCTAGAGTTTGTAAATGTCTCAGTTTGACTATAATTCAAGATTATTAAATTATCTCATTTGGCCAACTTTCACAACTAATAACTGTTTTCCTCATAGTGACACCTTGGGCTAGAAAAATGTTCCTTTGGGTCATCAGCTGTTGTTATTATATCAATATTTCTGATCGTTATTTTGTGTTATTAAATTATTTTTTGCTACTAAAAGTTAAGAACAGTAAATTGTTTTATTTAAATGTGAAGATAAGACTTATAGCTCGTTTTTAACGTTGTTACCCAGTGTTAGCGAATAGTTATTCTAGGTTTAATAAATAGTTTCCTGATCTTTTTGTCTACCAGTGAGTGGTAATAGATTGATCATTCAAAACACCACGTCCTTCTAGCTACCAAATCGTGTTAGTAATTCTTCTTACTGCTTACTATATAAGACTATTAAAATATTTCCTCGGGCTAATAGGTTACGAACTAGAGCGCGTAAATTGTTATACTTGGCAAAGATTCAAAACTTGGTAAAAGATCCAGAGTTTAAAAACTTATTCTTGGTGTTACCGTCTAAGACTAATAAAGAGTACTTCTTTTTACCAACTAGGGTTAAGAAGCCGTATCTCCTGACTAGCAGCTTGAGATCCCTAATTTGTTTATTATAATCATTAATTAGGGTTACTGTAGGTGTTTTCTCGCTAATAACTCGTCTCATAAAATATTCCTTCTAGTCAAATCTAGGGTTAGCAAATTAGTTATAAAATAATCTGCTTTCTGTAATCTACGTTTTTGATAATAAACATAAAGCACACACATAAAAATGGATAATGAGAATTACGTACATTAAAAGGTTTACAGATCAATAACAAAAGTTCTATGCAAGTTAAGAATTTTCAACTGAGTTTAAGATATATTTAAAATTTTAGATGAAATTTTCTCTTGCATGTGTTTCATTTATCTCTGCAAAGTTTCTTATTCTGATAATTACAGCACTGACAAGCGATATAACAGATTTGTTTTTGTGCACGAAATTAAAAATTTAATATGAAATATTCTCTCCTCAAAATTAGATCTATGCACATTGTGTCCTAACTGTCCGATCGTCTAGGATCCTCCGTCCGTTTATAACATTCTCAGTCGTTAGTTTGTTCATGTTGTGTGGAGCGTCACGTATTGTACTGCACAGAAACCACTTCGAAGACGTCGTTGTTGGTTGGATCCTTGGGACTTCTGTGGCAGCTTACATTGTAAATATTTTTCTGACAGCTTACCTTGTAAATGCTTCTATAACTTCGAACCTATTTATATTTAAGGATATTGGGACATAGGTAATAGCATATATTAGAAATTTTCATTCAATTATGCCCCCCAGTGGCTCAGCGGTATGTCTGAGCACAGATAGCCCATTGTGTAGCTTTGTGCTTAATTCAAAAACAAAAACAAACAAACATCATTCAATTATATTAGCTATATATAGAGGCTTGTTCGTTTGTTTGTTTGTTTGTTTGTTTTGAATTAAGCACAAAGCTACACAATGGGCTATCTGTGCTCTGCCCACCACGGGTATCGAAACCCGGATTTTAGCGTGTAAGTCCGCAGACATACCGCTGAGCCACTGGGGGGCGAGGCTTGTTCATAGGCACTTCTATAATAACTCAGGCTGTAAGTATTCACTTTATCGCTTTAAATATAGATGTTTATCAAACGAAAAATAAACTTTGGATAAATGATAGCAACACTGATAACGAACAAGATTATTTGAACTTATTATCTTTCTTGTGCTGCCATATTTGGTTGTAGTGTTAGAAAAAAGAACTAAAATAGTTTTAGAAAGAAAAAATAACTTATTATCTTTATGAATATGATCTATACGTTTAATTATCAAATACTTAGTGTTTCTATTACATCTTTCTATTGACTCATAACATAACGTCTCATTTCTGTAGTGTATCTCCACTTTAAGCTGTTTCCACGAGTATCATCAGCTCAGAAGAAAGTACTGCTCCCATAAAAAAAGAAACAACTTCTTTTCATTGAAGCAACAGAACCCTCTATTTTACCGATATTTCCGAATTCCACATGTTTCCTACCAGAATTCGCAGAATCAGACGCTCGCTAACCGTGATATTAACACAGGTTATTCAGAGGGTACTTTTCAAAGAACGCACTCTTATCCACAATATCTAAATCGACAAATGGAAACAAGGCTGAGAGATAACAACTATTTTTAAGTGAAACTGTCAAAGATGTTTGGAAAAATAGAAGCAAATTCACCTGTATCAATTTTCTGTAAAGTTTTTAAAACTTCATATGATTGGAGCTAGTATATAACTTTTTTTAAGTTCATAAAACGTGAAACATTAATCTTTGTGTTTTACTTTATGTTAAAATTCTCTAATCATTTGGTTGGGCTAGTTTAGAACCATACAAAATTAAATACGATTACACAAAACGGTACAAATTCAATAATGCTCCATGTCGTTCACGTCTCAGTTTTTCAAAGTAATATTAAACTTTAAAATATTGAAAAAATAGCATGTGTAAACGACAGCAATGTCGAACTGTTGTTAAGGAATATGTCTTATTGTTTAAAACAACTAATCAATTTGAAGCACAACATACAATAGTCAATCATTGTTGAGAATCTTACTAACCAAAACAGTTTTTGAGGCTGGAACACCTCTCTATTCACTTGCTTATAACAACTAATAGTGTCACTTCACTACTGGGAAAATAATAGAAAAAATATAGCGGACTAGTTATTAAAAACTCAATAGATGGATAAAAGTTTAGTTCAAAACATTTAAAACAGGAATTATTAAAAAGGTCATTACATTAAAATTATTTCAAGGAGGATGTTCTTATATATTTTATGAATTAAATATTTATGTCGTTCTTAGATTTGTGGCTTTTATTCATAATTTGAGTTGTTCTTTTGTTGTAAATGAAAAGAACAATAATAATTATCTATAATTAGAAAGTTAATAAAATAAAATATGCTTACTAGCGACATCTACTGAGCACACTTCAAATCTGTTCATTATGAATTATACACTCGAGCTAAAAATCACAACTAAAAGTTGCAGAAATATTGGTGGAAAAATGCATTTTTTTTCCTGTAATTTTAAATTAGGAAACTACGTGCACAGCAAGGAAATTTTTTCACAAAATATTCTAACACAAGTTTACCAACTCATTGAAAAACAGTTTACTATTAACTATTTTATACAGCAAATATCTAATCGAAGAGAACAGAAGTAAGGAAATTTATAACTTACTACATTATCTGAAGATCTATGTTATATGAAATTTTTTGCACTTTATATTTATTTCTTTAAACTAAATGTCTAATTATACTTTCCACTGATATGCTTCTTGGAATGTTTTCTTCAAAATTAAGGTAATTTTTTTGTGTTCACTTATGAAATAAAACGTATATTCATTTTACAAAATTAAATATAAAATGAATTAATCTGCCTGCCTTTTGAATTTTTTGTTTCAAATTAAGCATGTTTATATTAAACGCAAAGAAAATTAGTCACGAGAGTCACTTACGATTGTTGTTGTTTTTGAATTAAGCACAAAGCTAAACAATGGGCTATCTGTGCTCTGCCCACCACGGGTATCGAAACCCGGATTTTAGCGTGTAAGTCCTCAGACGTACCGCTGAGCCACTGGGGGGCTAGTCACTTACGAAGTAGCTGAAAACCATTATTATATTTAGCGTAATAAAATTTATAGGTCTTTAGGGGATTTTATTATTAGCTCTTTCTGGCATAGTCAGGTGGATAAGGCACTCAACTCATAATCTGAGGGGCGCGCGTTCAAATCCCCATTATACCAAATAAGTTCGCTCTTTCACCCGTGGGGGAGTTATAATGTCACAATCAATCCCACTATTCTTTGGTAAAAGAGTAGCCCCAAAGTTGGCGGTGTGTACTGATAGCTAGCTGCCTTCTCTCTAATCTTACATTTCTCAATTAAGGAAAGCTAGTGCAGATAGCCCAATGTGTAGCTTTGCGCGAAATTCAAAACAAACAAATGCTATAAAACAACAGACTTGAATAAGGGTCACAGAACAATCCTACACAGATCATGAAATTAATGGTCCCTGTAATATGATAAAATGCTGAAAAAATACTTTGGACAAAATGAATCAGAGTAAGAAACTTAGCCGTTTTCTAATGTATAAGTGAGCCATTTAAAAAATCACACTGTGTTTTAATGAGACACATTTTTTTTACTGATTATGTAACGTGCTCATAATTTTTGCGTGTATAAGCGTACATCGTTCCAAACATTTGTACGTAAGCTGTTATTTATTTCCGATTCTAAAGAAAACAAAACAAAAAACAACCCTAAATAAGAAAATAATGAAGAAAATAAGTGTATTCGTACTTTCACCATCAAGTGCCTGGACACTTGTACGTTCTATCTGCGGCAATAATTCTAAGTAGCTACGACTGGAAAGAGAAAATGATTTGTAATAATATGTCAACCATATCTGCCACATCCATGGCTCATGAGGCCTTTCGTTTAGTGTAAGATCTTATCAGGTCGACTGGTTTGCTACAAATATATTGACGGTTTATGTGCAATTTATATAGTCACTTGCATGAACAATAATTATCAGATACTGTGGGTGAAATAAATTAAGTACATTGTAACCATGTCGTTAAGTTTTGTGAATAGAATGTTGAATAATTTAGTTAATTAAGCTATTTCTGGACAGTTAGTAGTGATTAAATTAAAGTCTAGAAAGGGAAAGAAGTATATTTCCAGTTTTTTCTTCTTGCACTTTTTGTTTTTGTATTCAGGGTTCGGGTCTCGTTTCTGCTAAAACGCGTTCGGTTGGAATAACAGTTGAACTATAAGTGTGATAGTTATATTTCTTAGGCCCGACATGGCAAGGTGGTTAAGGCACTCGACTCGTAATTCCAGGGCCGCAGTTTCAAATCTCTATCACACCAAACATGCTCACCCTTTCAGCTGTGGGAGCGTTATATAGTGGCGGTCAATCCCACTATAAGTTGATAAAAGAGTAGCACAAGAGTTGGCGGTGGGTGGTGATAACTCGCTGCCTTCCCTCTAGTCTTACTGCTAAATTCGGGACCACTAGCGCGGATAGCTTCTGTGTAGCTTTGCGCTAATTTCAAATAACAAAAAAACAGTCATACTTCTTAGTCGGTCTGACAAAAGTGGTTATTTATGACTATTGCTTTCCCTTAAGCAAAGGCATAACGTAGATAGTCTCAAGTGTTTCTTTTCGAGCAAGAATTGTGAAACAAATAATATGTCTCCCTGTAGTGCTGTGGTAAGTTTATGAACTTAAAACCCTAAAATCCACGGCTGAATTCCCCGAAGTAGACACAGCAGAGATGTTAACATGGCTTTGGTATCAATTTTCTTTTACAGAAAAACATACATCATTTTAAATTATAAAAACAAGATTACCATACACTGAAATATAAAGGAAACAGAGCATCGTTCTGATGTGTTTTCCTTCCATTTAAATAATTTAACCCTTACGCATCAAAATAGTTTGAATCGAATTAATTGTTTAGATATTCATTTTACGATGAATAAATATTGTGAAATTGTATAATAATCTCTTAAAACTGTTCTGCTGTTTAACTAACCTTTTTTCAATTTTTGATTTTTCTTGCTTAAATCTGTTAGCCACCGAGGCTAATTTTGTGAAACCTAGATTTGTTTGCGAAATTTTAATAAATAGCTACAGATGGCACTACTTAAAAAATTGACAGCATCTGTTAAAATCGCATTATTATTTTCTTAGTTGTGTTAGGGAACGTTTATTTATTTGTACATTAGAAAAGTAGCAGTGTAATATAACTCTCAAGGTACGAATTCATGAAGTAGCATCCATGTAGCAACCTTTGCGTATTTGTAAAACTTTTTAAATTCATTTTCTTTACATATTTAATAAGAAGAGATTTACGTTCTATTATGCATGGACTACATATTCTTGTGTGTAATTAAGCACAAAGCTACACAAAGGGCTATCTGTGCTCTGCCCACCACTGTATTGAAACATGGTGTTTAGCGGCGTGAGTCCGCAGACATGTCGCTGTGCCACTAGTGGGCAGAAGTATAGATTGTCAGTGGCATTATTTTGATATTGTGCAAAACTAACTCAGCAAATTAGTCTTTTTATTACCATATTCTGTGACATATTACATGATAGTATTCTTATGATATCCATCATTAAAATAGTTTTGCAATTTCATATAGTAATTATATTTTATTTCTTTTTTTTAAAAAAAGTTCGAGAATTGTGAAAATAAAACATTGGAAATTATCGACCAAAGAAATTCCTTTCGTTATCTTAGTTAATAGGAGAGTTAATTAAATAATTGAAACCCGTCATATTCATCTATGTATTTTTTCACGGACGGTATTTATTGTTTCTAAATGAATGACCATTTACGAGCTGACTATCAAAGTTTGACAAGCGGTGCAATATTTTGTTTTGTTGAAACTTGCGCGAAGCTTCTCGGGAACTAGCTGTCCTAACCATTCCTAATTTGAAAGCGATAGATTTGAGGAAACATATCCAGCCAATACCACCAACCACTAGCTCTCGGGCTACTCTATATCAAATGGTTGGATTAAGTACAATGTTATAATGCTTCTAAGACTTAAACGGGGAGCATGTTCGGCTGTAGGGTTCGAACACGCGACCCTACTAAGTACTACACCAAGTTAAACCTTCTTTGCGGCAAGAACTGAAAAACAGTGAATAATTAATATAGAGGTTATATAGAGAGTAAAATTCATTTTCATTATTAAACGTTTTATACTAGCCTCTTATGGTTTGTAGAAATTCATTAAAATAATGAGTTTTTGGATTGAATATAGTACAATAATTCAGAGGTGGAAACGTAAATTACTAAATGTATCAGAGAAATATTTCAGCTAATGACTGTTGTGTAATAAAGTATGTTCTATTTATAGCTCAGATTGTACAGCCTGATTCAAAGATGATGTTAAGAATATTATCTCTCATCACTTCTAGTTTTGTTAAATGTATTTATTTTGAGGCCGTATTGAAGTAATTTTGCAAAATAAAGTTTTAGGCCAACATTTTCAAGTAACGTTTAACTTTTTGACGTTTTGCAAGCAATTTTGTTGCTATTTGCGTGAATACAGGGAAGAAAGAAACATGTTTCAGGATACCAGTTTCTCAGCACACCAAAAAGATGAATAATATCTTGTTTTCATATGTTCAGCGACCTTTTTTTATACAGTTGCAATCCATTATGAGAAAACGGTTGTAGTTTTGATTGAATTGTTTCAATTCAGGCTAGACAAAACCGATTTTATAAACTGAATTACTAGCAATTTTTACACATACATATTTGCTTTACGATTGGCCCTGATTAATACACTATATTTTAACTTTATTTTATAGTTAATTCTAATTGTTTCAGTCCAGTATAACAGTTTTCAGTTTTTAGCATTCCTTAATGTCATTTCTAATATTTAATTTCACTGCTGAACAATCTGACATACAGCAATGAAAATAGCCTTTCACTCCATATCATCTTAATGATTAAAATGTTTCAAATGTTTATAAATGTTTTGTTTTGGGTAATTATATGCAATATAACGAAAGCTATAAATTAATAAAGGTTAATCAAGATTCAGTTAAAACCGCTGTAATTTTCACAGAATTTATCAAAGTTTGTTTTTCTCATGAATGTACGCAATTTCGTAAAAGCACATTCGTCATTCTTTTATATTGACCAAAATTCAAATATTTCTTTAAGATATGCTCTAGTGAAATGTCATTTTCAGAACTCAAATACCAAATGATATTGTATCTAGCTTTAACATAATTCTTCACTAATAAAAAGTTTGTTTCTAGAAGATAACTATAAAGAAAAAAGTTATCCAGTGTTTTCTTATTCGTCCAACTTAAAGCAGAACTTTTTAGTTTCAAATGTTGTTAGCAATTCCCTCTTTTCCCTCAAAAAGATAAAATCAAAACATTTTTTCCCAATAAAACATAAGATATAATTTCATTTTATCTTTCGAGAAGAGAGTATTCGTATTTTACATTTATGATCGTCGTCCCCGAGGGAAGAGAGAAGGTAAGTTAGCTATTTCAAAGTTTTCATCCAGAATAACTACACTGAACATCTATGTAATAGTACAACCATTAATAGGATCGATTCTTATCCATATCTAACTTTAAAAGCGTGGAAATGAACTTTTTAATCATGATTCTTGTGATAGCATAAGAATATTAGATTTTGGATGGATAGTCTCAAGCGGTATTAAATTTTAAGTTTCTAAACTCTAAGCTTCCAAAATAAAATTTATGGATGAATCATTATGTGCGTTCTCCCTTTAATTTTCCTTAAGGGTTAGTTTTAATGTCATGGCCATTTTTCGTCGAGATAGTCGTAAGTTAGACCAAAACATGCAGGAATATGTATTCGAAAGAAACAATTGTATGCACAGTTTTAAGATGAATAATAATAAGAAATTGCTACGCATTAGTTCAGAACATTTACCGAGGTTATAACGAAGTCAAACAATATCGTGGCGGAGTTGTTGTAGAAAGGGAAAACCGTGCGAAAGATTTTGAATGGATTTTATTAAATGAAGTATTCACAATTGTGATTAAGTAACTAGTACGTGTAAACTAAATGATTTGCTGTCCGTGATTAATTGGTTTTTCTGCTATTTTATTTTGTTTTAAAATGCCGAATTTAAGTGCAGTTCCTAGTTCATCTTTTTTAAAATCCATTCGGTATTGCTTCAATAAGAACGAGTCGTCAAAACGTGAAACATACTAAAAACAGTTAGGTAACAAGGAAAGAACATGTGTAGGCTTGGGAATAAAAAATATGCACATTAATTATTGTTAGAAACTCCCAAGGAGTTGTAGTTGGCGCGTTTTAAAACCTTAATCGCATTAAATACAGTTTCTTTAGATTCTTTAAAAGTTCAGAGTTCAGTTATAATTGAGTTCATGTAAACAGTTTACAGTATCACAGATATTGTAGTTGCAAATACGAAAATAATGCTTACATACACACACACACACACTTACAGCCCCTCTCACTCTGCCCAGTCATAATTTCTCTCGTCACAGAATGGGCTCACCAGTAGCACAGGTGACGGAATATCTGAGGGCCTGATACTAGGTTTCGATATTTGTGCTTGGTAAAGCAAAAACAGCCCCTGTGTAGCTTTGTGTTGAATTACAAACAAACTTCATTAAATCACGAAAAGCGAATTCAGAGTTTTGAAACTGAGGAATACTTTATTAAAATGTTCTCTCTGATATATTTTTTTCTGTATTAACGTTGATATAGCTATTCTTTATAAGTGTGTTTTTTTCTTATAGCAAAGCTACATCGGGCTATCTGCTGAGCCCACCGAAGGGAATCGAACCCTTGATTTTGGCGTTGTAAATCTGTAGACTCACCGATGCACTCTTTGGAGGCTATTTTTTATATATATATATTTCAGTGATGAGGAGTATATTTATTTCTGACTGAAAGATAAAAGTACCCAACACCATTTGTCGTGTCACGTCAGTTTTACAGACGTGAGAAACACAACTTACAGAAGTCAATACTTAAAAATGATTATATATAGTGTAAAAGGAATGTGTGCCAATCTATCCACCTTATAAAAACAACATACATTACAGTTTAAAAATAGGTTAAAAAAATCTGATCGAAACACTTGTTATTGTTAATGGTTAAAAATTGCATGACTAGGTTAACATCAGCAATACCATTAATTTAAAAAAAAAAACATATCGTAACTTTAACGATATTTTAACAATTAGGTTTATGTAGGAATAATGACTTGTTAATGTCATCTCTTAGATGTAAGAGCCAGTTAATTTAACTTGATGTTTGTCAGCCCCACGTCAAGTTGAATAGCTAAAGATCTAGAAGAGAAAGAAAGACATATATTAATTCCATGACAACGGTGATCCATCATTTCAAGAATATGTAGCGCAAAAACAAGAGCAAAATGTTAGCTATTTGATGTAAACCTCTTGTCTTTTTTTTCCTATTTTGTTATCTCACTTTTACTTTACGGCTTATGTTCAATGGGTCTACTTGGTACAGCAGAGTGTCGGCTGATGATGGATGGCTCACTCACTTGTCTTCTTGCACCCTTACCCTTGTAATTCCCATGACTTATCGCCATTTACGCAGGAGAGAAATATATTCGTAACTACTTTCCTTTAAGTATTTTTAGCCAAAGTATATACGTGTTGCACTCTCCTGTCTCCTAGGATAATGTTCTTAATATATATAGATTATGCACGTCTTGTGGTCCTCGAGAACGTTTTTCATTTACCCTCTGTTTATACAGGTTGCGAACTTTAAACCGTTTTTACTTTGTAACTTACTTAAATGAGATATTTTATCTACAAGTTATAATGTCAATGGACTTTTTCTATAAATTTGACTCTCATTACTCTAGTTTATTTCTGTTCATTATGAACATTGTGTTAGTTGAAACTGGTTGTTATTTTGACATCCTCAAAATGTTGTTGGCATTCAGATAATTTATTGCCGTTCCTTTTATGTATATTGTGTTGTTAAGCACGAAGCTAAACAATGGACCATTTGTGCTCTGCCCATCACGGTTTTTAACGCTATAAGGCCACAGATTTATTACTGGGATTGACCATAACAATATAAGCCCACAACAGCTGAAAGGGCGAGCATTTTCGGTGTGACGACGATTCGAACACTTAACTCTCAGATTGCGAGCCGAGCGCCCAAACTACTCGGCCATGTAGCGCCTACAGAGGATAGCAGAACACAAAAATATGTTTTCCTATGTTTAATAAAGTGAAGAATCTGACATTAAACATTCAAATTCATTTGGCTAATGATCATAACAGTTATAGATGTTTAACTTTTTAAAGTTCAGTCATGTATCATTTAGAATATTTAGAATTTTTTTGATAAATGGCTTTGATTATGGCAAAACAGACTAACGAGTTGTGAAAAACAAGAATAAAACCACACATAATAAGTTAGTTGAAACTATATTTATCATAGAACAAAATGTGAGTTAAAAGAAGTATGTTAGAAAAACCATGAATTTTTAAGGACACTATAGTTACAAATGCAAAATATGGAAAAGTCTTAAGATTACTATATTTATGCTTGCTAATCAATGTTTAACCTTAAAGTGTTTAAGTATCGATAAGATCCCGGTCTCAAGTGATCTTTAAGATTTAGGAAGGTTTATGGAGAAGATTATTTTTAGAAAGAGAAGATTGTTCAACTATAGGTCATCTAAATTGCTTGCTTGTTCTCGAGATGGTTTTCCGTTATTAGCTCAGTCGCAGACATCAGAACGTTTGACCAGACGAAGACAGATCACCATGGAAACCTCTCCATTGGCCACTGCTTCGTATACACTAATAATACAAACATTAAATGTTACGAAAAGAGTACAAGATTTAGAAAGAAAAGGGCAGCACCACTGTGATGCTTTTACAGCAAAATAAAATTATTCATACCATTATAAATCGCTATAGTGTATAGTTAATTTAAACTAATTTCAATGTATTTTTTCTTATATTCTATATAATTTGGTTTGAAAACAATGTATTGATTTCCTCACAATTGTAATAAATTTTATCTTAGTTTAAGAAAGATCATTACAGTTGGCACAAAAAGGTGGCAACAACTGATAAAACGGACGTCTAATTTAGCTGAAATCTTAAACCGGTTATAACGCAACAATAAATATCTTTTTCAGTATGTTTTGAAGTTTTTCACGCAATGGATACCGACTAAAACTGAAGAGAAAAAAGTTAAAATATTTTATTGTTTTATTGGCAATGATTCAGAACTGGAGAACCATAGGAAAGTATTTGTTTGTAAGGTTTTGTGAGCTTATCTTGTGGCAATATTATTGAGGTCATTCAAAGGTACCACCAAGGTCATATTATTTGGAATTTCCATTAATATGTAACACACCCACAAAATGTATTAATGCAAAAGGTGTCCACAATAATGAATAAAACATTTGAACCAGAACTGATTAAAATATTTCCTCATGAACAAGAGACTGAGGTTATTTTATAAACATAAGTCTAAGGTGCAAGTTAATACTTTTGCATAAACATGTTATTGCCACATTTCAAGATTCAAAAGGTTAAAAAGTTAAAATAAAAATCCTTAAATGAGGCACTACTCAAGCACTGTACAGCAGTTTCTTCCAGGTAATCAAAATAATGGCAAACAATTCAGTTGAGGAACAGATTAACTTGTTTCTTGGTAGAGGGTGTCAACAGAATGTTAGGGCTGCTGCCATATTATAGTTAACTGAACGGTTGTCACAGGATTTCATGATTTACCTCATGATGACAGGAAATGTGTCAACGGCTGCGTACTACGAGCTCAATTACACATGTATGTCGTGAAACAGACTAAAAAACATCAGAAATTATTGAGAATGGAGCTGCCGTATACGAAGTTGTGACATTTGGGCAACATTATAATTACAGTTATTAAATGTTTATTACCATTTCGTAATGAGTTTTACCTCATTTACACTTATTATTACTGTTTTAAAATATTTTTGTAATTTTTATTTCACATATGTTTCTGTCATTGCATAGACCTTTGCATTCGATATTTTGAGTATATGTAGGATATTATCTAAAGCTTTAAAAGACACAATTTTCAGTTATTTCAGTGATATTGTTACAGGCTAGACCCACAACACCTCGTTTTATATCATTATAAATTATTTTCCTTCGTCTCTCCTTTTTCTGTATTATTTTTCTGTCAATTAATCTCTAACATCACCTAATATAGCAAAGAATATCTGGAAAACAAATAGTTCTTAAACTAAAAATCTAACTTTAATGGATGTGTCAGTCCTTGTGTTATTATTGTTAGCCGTATTTTTAGATATTGAACTCTAGAATACTTTGCATACAAGAAGTAAAATCCATCCTATTTTGGACTTCATACTCAGTGAATATTTAATAGTATGAACTGAACATTGTACCTTCCACATTTATGAGGTTTAATTATCTGGTTCATATGTCCATGAATTTAAAAACACTGAGGTGTAGTATAATGAAAGTATTGAATACATCGTGGACACTTTTGGAGAAGTAGTCCTGTATTTTAGTATGATATGATAATGTTTGTCCAAAGAGGTAATAAAACATACGTATCTCTTACACAATTTGTGCAAAGTTACCAAAAGAGAACACTTGTCCAATACATATGGTACAGGAGAGAAGCAAGGGGACACATTCCTTCACGTTTTATTAAAAACATTGTCGCTTTCATATTTCTGCAGTAGTTGTACGTTTCTGACTTGAACTATGAAAAAGCGAAACCAAACACGAAGTGCCTATATTGATATAACTATACTGTTCTCAGAAGATATAAATGGTAAATGTATTATACGAACATTTAGAAAAGGCACACCGTTAGTTGTAATACATATGCTAAGGATTGAGAGTGTCTCATTAACTACAACTGAATGCAAGGCAGTAAAACTACGATTTCTGATGTTTGACAAGAAGTTCCTGAAAGTTTTACAGCATGGTGAAGTATCATAAGCGTTATAATAATAACAATAAACACCTATACATTATATATTGTTAGAGCATTATAAGTAAGAAGTTATTATGTACTTTCCATAATAGCTCGCCCTTTCAGTCGTGGAGACGTTATAATTTTACGGTCAATCCTACTATTCGTTGGTAAAAGAATAGCCAAAGAAGTGGCGATTGGTGGTGATGACTAACTGCCTTTCCTGTAATCTTACACTGGTAAATTAGAGACGGCTAGAGTAGATAGCCCTCGAGTAGCTTTGTACGAAATTCAAAACAAAGAAACCTTAAGGACTTCGCACGTAACCAAATACTTTCTTCACCCCCCAAAAAAATATCAAACGAACTTAATGAAAAACTGTTATATTCAGGTTTTACAGGTTCAAGCTTTGTTGCGAACAGATTCAGTTTTATTTATAAGGTAAGGTAATTTATATGTGAAACATCCATTCCACTGAAACCTAAGATACATTATTATCTCCGGTCAATAGATGATGACCGATAGATCAACAAAGAATTGTAGACCAACAACTAGAAATAAACATACACACTACAGAGATTATTTTTACGTCTTTCTACTCTGATTGTTATAATAAGTTAGACTAATGGAATGATTTTGGGTGGTATTGCTATGCCTGACTCATCTTAATTTGCCAAGTTATAAAGACAGAGGTCAGTATCAATTTCGTTTAGAAGGGTAAACGATATGCCTTATCATAATTATGATAATTTGCACTTCGTGAGAGATTTTACCGCCCATGGTAGCAGAAAATGTTTTGAAAGTCTATACATTCTACCACTGGTATAATATTCAGTTTTTATGTACAAGATTTAAGATTATTGCTGAGAGCATTTTTTATTTCGCGATTTCTGTTAACAACGCTTTCAGACAGTTTCTCAAACATATGGGCATAAGTATGTAATAATTATTTAACCTTTCTGGCTGTGGAGGACAATTTTTTGTTAGATTTCCTCGCATCAAACCTGAACTTTTGGTCTCATTTCTTCAGAAACTTTATTATTGTAGCTTTAAAGAAGCTGTTAGTCATCACTGTAAGTCTGCTTTTATTATCAAAACGACATCTAGAGTGTCACCAAATTTTAGTTCCACCAGTTTGTTTTAAATGTGGTTCCCTGTTTGTGGCTCGAATTTTTCAATACCAAAAAAGCTTATGTCATTCAACAGTTTTTCAATGGAATGTTTTATTGTTAAAAAGTTAGACGTTACAAACAAATCACTTTACATATAGCCAAACAACATACTCTAGGCATATTTTATTTCCTCTACTGATTATCTATTATTTTATTTGTTTTCAATTTTGCAATAACTTTACTTTTATGTTAATCTGACATCTTCTTTGTAGCGATATCTGGAATAATATGCTCTGCTGTTGGTAATTTTCTTTACGTAATAATCACAACCGTAGTGTCTGTAATTGGTTTCAAAGGCAACAAAAATGGCTTCAACGTATGTTGCTTTGGTGATGAGTTGTTTTGGAATTCAAATGTTCAATGATTTAATGAACTGGTTGAAAGTTAGCTACTTAATGCAAAACTGGAAAATATTTTTCTACTGTTAGTTTTTGTTACCGAACGGATCCTCTGATTGTGAAATACATTTTGGAGCTTTGAACCAATTAAACCGTATTTTGGTATCAATAGTTTAAGTACAACTTTCATATGTATGTGGAATATAGAAAAGAAGGCGGTAAGATTGAAACAAATTTATGTTACAAACCTACTAATTTACACTAGCATTTAGATTTAGATTGTAACCGCCCTGTACTTGTTATATTAAGAATCTCTCTTTGTCTAGCTCAAATAATTAATTCTTTTGTTTCTAACTTGGATGTTTAACATAAAAGATTGACGTAATTAAAATCTTACCTTAGGAAGTGTCGTTGTCTGGAAAATATAATAGAGAGAGGTTTCATCTTACCTAAAATTAAAAAAGAAATTAGCGATAGCTATACAGAAGAAGAATATATTATTACTTTCGTAATGTCCGTTGCCCTGGAGATAAAATTAACGTTAATGATATCGAAAAAGAACTGAAAAGAATTCCAATTACAACTTTAACGGCTAAGTTAGAAAATAATCAGATTACATATCATCAAAAGTCCACCGCTGGGACAGCTGTAAGTCTTCGAATTTACAATAGTAAAATCAGTAGTTCGATAGACACAGCCGATAGCCCGATGTTGTTTTGTTGTAAGAAAACGCACTTACCATTATCAGGAAGACAACCCTAAAGTTTATATAGTATATTAAATCAGAACAATAAAACAAACAAATCCGTTGAAGTTATTTTTCTATCTTAGTAAAACAAATTGTTGTATTTACGGGAAAGGTTATGTTGCATATCCTAAATATATTACAGGTGTTATTGGGGGAAAAATTATACATCTTAGAGTTAGTTGTTATTCATAGAATGTTGCTTACGTATAAAGAATAAATTTACATAGATTTCCTGCCAAAATGCAAATAATCGCCTATCACCTACTTTTTTGTCGTTAAACTTATCCAGTCATAGACAGTCTTGTTTTAGAAAATGAAGACTACGAAGCTGATATTTGTGTTTTTATTTATTTATTTTAAATTAGGAGTCATAAAGAATTTGTAAGGTATTTTAAAATATTTTTGTACTGACTTACGCATAACCACATTTATATATAATATATAATTCTTCGATGTACTCTGAAAGAAGATGGTTTCACGTCTGTTTTTGGTTCGTGTGCTAAATGGTCCAGCACTTTCTAGACGCTGATAGCTTTTCTTGTAAGTTTGTTGCCTTGCGGTGTAGTTAACACAATACATCAGAACCTTCTGTAACATCTAATATTACATCAAATATGTGAGTTTCAGTTGTTCTTAAAAAGCTCTTTCAATAATTCAAATCTATTTTTTTAACTTCTGTATTTGACGCTGAACATAACGCTGAACTTTTGAATCTGACCCCATTGTTCGCTTAATGTATTTTTCAATTAGAAACTGAAACATAAAAAGCAATGTATTCATTTCAGAAAGACCGAATCTTCAATGTTACCCTTTTATTCATATCACATTTCTTTGTTCTTCCATTCTTAGGGAACACACATCATCAACATCACGAAGCTTAAACTTAGTAATACAGTTACATCAATCAAAGTATTATAACTAAGAAGCAAATTATTGTTATTAGAAAGGCCGGTTAGAAATTCCTCAATCCATTAATTACATATAAACTTAACTCACCAACCATTTTGAGATTCTCGACCTATTGACTCCACCGGTCTCTAGTGGAAAATTTACGGACTTACAATACAAAAATTCGGTATTCAACTAACTAATTCTGTAGTTTTGCGATAGATAAACAAAGCTTTTGTCTTGACGTAGTTCAGCGATAAGTGTGGGTACTTATAACAATAAAATCTTGGTTTTCGATACCCCCTGTGGGTCGAGCACAGATAACCTATGTGTAGCTGAACGACTGAAACATTTTAACTTCTATAATCTTTTTGCGAAACAAATGATTATTAATCTAATTATTCACCATTTATAAACTTGGTAACAGAGGTATTAATTACCTCTGCCACCACGCGCGTGTGTGTGCATTTTTCGGCAAGATCTCTCAAAAACCGGTGAGTGGAATAAGTCGAAAGTTGTATACACTTGAACTATGACCCAACGTAGGAGTGGCTAGTTTTGGAGGATCAAAATGAAAGGTTACGATAAAAAAAAGTCCCACCTGTTAACATAGGAACTACTTTCCACACTATTTGTACTCTACAATTCAGTGAAGAAAGAGCGGATTTTGATGAAACTTGATGGACTAATATAGAATATTATTCCTCATTGTTCTACTAAAAATGATCATTGTCCCTTGATTACGACGGATTTACAAACACATATTCTTATTTTTGATAGAGAATACGATCAAGGCTGCCAACGGAGATATGCGCTATCCTAAATACCCTTCTATTTTCTATTTTTACCGTAAACATAATAGCTGAAATTTGGTTAAAATATACTCTTACTAGTATCGTATTTTGGCTGATACACTTTAACTGAATTAGAAATGGGAGAGTATCACGGAAGTAATGTATTCTTTCTTTTGATGAGGTGGAATAATGTTAAGTGTCATTGAATCTACTCATATCGATATTACTCATGCAATACCATACCTTTACTTAAAGCATATTTAGAGAATCAAACATCAGTTGAATAAATAAATTAACGCTGCATTTTTTGGGTAATATAAAAAAATTAATATGATATTGTATGTGCAACTAACTGGGCAGAAAATACACGTGTCTTCATATTTTTGATTGATTGTTTGGAATTAAGTACAAACCTGCACAATGATCAATCAGCGCTCTTTCTATCACGAGTATCGAAAACCGGTTTCTAGTAGTGTGAGTACGCAGACATATTGCTGTGCCGCTAGAGTACAGAAGTAGTATCACCACAAGGTTGAATGGGAAATAAGAAATATATTTTATATTTTATATACACAAATAAGAATATATTTTTTGAATACTGAGGTTTCCACAAAACAAAAATTACGAAACAGTGCTCATGAGTGTGAAAAATAAAATAAACTGTTTTTATTCACTCTTAACATTTTATCTAACTTTAGATTTTTCCACTTTAGTATCTGTATAACTAACGGGTGTGTCAGTGTCACATTTTTAACCTGAGTTTAATATAAAAATTGTAAATAAATCAAGTAACGAAATAAAATACATTCAGTACTAAACGTGCATAACATAATGAACTAACCATAAGGTCAAAAAATATGTGTTAGTAACCATGATATAACATAAAACAAAACAAATACTGCTGCTATGATCAAAGAATGAAAATAATATTTAACATTAAAAGCAGGAAGCAGTATAATATTTTCAATAACTACGAATAAATATACAGTCGATATATCTCAGGTTAAAAGCGAATGTAAGCTTTGACCACGTATAAAAACGGTCTCAGAAACTGCTTCGCTTTATAAGCTTTTGAGAAAAAATATAAAGTTGTGCATTACAACAAGGAACTTGATCCCGTCTTCTCCATTACTTAGTTTTGAGTCGATATCGTATGGACTTGAAAGTTTGCTCAAGACATTCACTTAGGTTGTGTCACTAGGCTGTTTCACCCGAGAAATACTACCATCAACGATGTTACAGAGGACGTAATGGGCATTCTCTGTCTTTGTAAGGAGCAACTTCGAAAGAAATTCACTCTGGCGGAACGGAGTGTACATGTTGGTGTTGAGGATTTGTCTAAAATACGACGTCATATGGATGTAACAATATGGTTGGTGTTTGTTCACTTCGTTATATGGTACGTCAATTATTTCACTGAAAGATATAATGCATCGACTACCATTACAGATGTCTTTCTTTTAGAATGTTCACATGAGCCCTTAACATATTAATTTGCGACTTTTTAATTTTTATTTGTATAATTTGAAATCAACAAACTAAATTTAGGTGTCTGTGTGTGTTTTCTTATTGCAAAGCGACATCGAGCTATCTGTTGATTCCACCGAATGGGATCGAACTTCTGATTTTAGAGTTGTAAATCCGTAGACTTACCTCTGTACCAACGGAGAACAACTAAATTTGGATGTTTTCGAATAACTTGTCACTCATCTTAAAAAAAACAGCAGCACAGCAATATGTTTGCGGAGTTTCAACAAAAGAAACCGGATTTTGATACCCGGATTGTTTTTACTTTTCTTGACTGAACAACAGATTTTCGAAATATTTCTAAACTACAGAAAAACACACTTAATTTTATGATTACGTAAGGCTCATATATAATCAAAACTGAACAAAGTTACATGTTTATATTAATGCAAAAACCCTAATGGACATAGTGGTATGTCTGCAGACTCACACTGCTAGAACTCGGGTTTCGATACCTGTGGTGGGTAGAGACAGATAGCTCGTTGTGTCGCTTTGTGCTTAATTCTTAACAAACAAAGAATCCTAATTGACAAAAGGCACAACAAGACTGTAAAGTAAAAGGAAAAACAAAAACGCGAGGCAATGCACGTAGAAAAATATAAATTTCGACACATAGCAGAAATTATAGATCAACCTATAGTATAATCAACTTGTTCTGTTAAAGAGGACCTTAATACAACATTTTGTTTTTGGCCAGATAAATTAACAAAATATTTGCTCATTAATGGTATTTGATATTTCAATAATCTAACTATAGCTAATAATTGTTATAATGTTTGCTTATCCTTCCCTCTTCTTCTGATCTTAACTTCCATCAAGAGTGACCTAGTACCTAGACCTTGCGTGAGGAGATAGGTTCCACAAAAAGGTAACCATGACTCGCATACGTAAACTATAACGTTATTGGTTTCGAGAATACCTGTCGTTTTAGTTGCTTGGATTCGGCGGTAAAACGACTGATGCTTAAATTAAAACAATGAAGCGGACTAATCAATACAATTAAAAGTTTAATCTCGCAAAGTAAAAGAGTGTTAGCTATTAATTTATCTTTTTGTAGGTAATCATAGTTAAATTGTTAATTTAGAATTTCATCTTACTCGCCATATCACTAACGCATCGCTACATTAGATGCTCTTTTTTTCCATCACTTGGTCTATTTCAACTGCGTTCTTAATCACGTAGTTTTCCTCTTAGTAATGCTCACGCGTTTTATTCTGCTGAAAACTCATTTATTTCTCTCTATATTAATAAAAGTATATTTTTTTCTAATGCGATGAATCCTTTCTCATGATTAAATGATTAAAAACGCATTAATGTGTAAAATAGTCTTCATTGTGTGTATTTATTTCAAGGAAGGAAGAAACACCTACTACTTGTCAAGCTACTAGGTGTCAAGAGAGTCATATTTCAAAGTCTTATTCCACAAAACATTCAAACTGAGTTTATTTTTTTCAGTTGTTTTTTTATTTTCAAATTGTTTTTCAAGCACATTTCTTAGAATCAAACCCAAGTTTACATTTAATAAAGTGATGAACACCAATTATAGTGCTGAAAGTACTTTATATGTGGTTATATGTGCTTATTTGGTTAATGTCAGGCCTCAGTTTGTGCATGAACTTGGATATAAGTCGAGGCCTGAGAATAACCAACTGTTTTTGTTCTTTTTACATACAAATTTCTTTTAGCACAGAACATATCCTACAGATTTACGCGAAGATAAACTAGAAAGGTCGAAATGTTGTTCTCTGCTTATCAATAAAAGTGTTAATACCCATACCAGCCGTTCTGAGATACATTTTTATTTCAAGTGGGTTTCTCGTTATCAAAAATTATGAACATTCTAATTTGGGAAAAGTAGGTACTACATGGTTTAATATATGTTTTTTTTATTTACTAATCTCAATAACATAACTTTCATGTTAAGAGAGAAGTTTATTTTATACACGCATCTAAAAAAATTGAACTTCAAAACGATAAACATTCAACATTTCACAGTTGCTTCATTCAGTATGCTTATTCAGTTTTAAAATTCAACTAAAGCATTATGTATGTAATATCTTTATGAATATATTTAAAGCTCAAAAGCTTTTGTAAATGCATTAAAATAACAAATAATTGACTTGACGAAATCTGAAATTTCGATATTTTTAAAGCAGAAAATCTTACGTGAAGAAAATGAGTCTTGTTACACTATGCAATAAAACTTTTATATTTTCTTGTTTCTGGGAAAAAAGTGTTATTTTCCAATTGCTTAAGCCTAAAGTAAATATAAAAAAAACTATTTTTTTCTGTACAAACTTTGCTTTTTTATCTTGGTAATGAAAGTTTCAAATTTACCCATTTTCCAAAACATTCCAGGTAGATTCAGTGCTGAGTAACTGATAGAGAATTTTCTTGAACTTACAAGAATTTTGAATAATGCTGTAAAACTTACGAGAATTTTCAAGAACCTTCTGGAATTTTCTAAAACTTTCCATAGTAATATATCTACAGGGATTTACCACTACTTCAGTTTAGTTCCAGCTGTCTAATTGAACAAAGAGGCCTATCTGAGTTTCAGAGACGGCATCAAGAACCTGCAAGGATTCTCCAGTCTCATTATGCTGTGTGGCCAATTTATGAAGACAAGAGCGAAAGATTACTATGTGACAGCATCTGCTAAAATGTATGAAGCCTACAAGGTATATTTCGGCAAGCCTGTCAGGAATAAAGACAAACCCTAGGCACTTAATTTTACCTAGAGCACTGCAGAAAAAACTCTAGAAGGTAAGACGAACATTTTTTGCTTGCTTGAATAGTAAGATTTTATAATTATACACATTTTAGACTTTTTAAAATTTAAATATCTTTCGATGCACCTCAAAAAGGAAAAAAAAACAGCGTTAAGACCTTGCAAGAAGCCTTGAAGTATGATGACTATGGCTGGGATGTTATGGGAGACTTCAAAATAGTAGCATTCCTGACGGGTCTCCAAGAAGGCTTTCCCTTGTTTCCCTGTTATCTTTGCCTTTGGGACACCGCAGCGCACTAAAACAGGAAGCACTGACCCCAACGGTCCGAGTTTTCTTGGGGAAGGCAAAATGTCAAGTGTGAGCTACTAGTAGACTTCTAGAAGTTGTTGTTCCCACCATTGCATATAAAATTGGGTCTTATGAAACGATTTGTCACAGCTCTTCATAAGAAGTCTGCAGCCTTCAAGTACCTTCGAGACTTCTTCCCTAAGCTGTCTGAGGCAAAGTTCAAAACAGGTGTCTTTGTTGGACCACAAATAAGGAAGATTCTGGAGTGCACAGAAGCTCAGTAGGAAAGAAAAAGATTGTGGCAGCCTTGTCGCAGTGGTTTGGGGCTTTTGGGGCAATCACAAGGCCAAAAATTATGTGGAACTGGTTGAGGCTCTGGTGAAGAACTACGGCAAAATGGGCTGCATGATGTCCCTGAAATCCATATCTTTGACGCTCATCTTGATAGATTCAAGGAAAATCTGGGAGCATACTCAGAGGAGCAAGACGAGCGCTTCCACTAAATATACTGGATTTGAATGCTGCTAGCAAGGAGCATATAACGAAATCATGATGGGAGACTATATTTAGGGGCTGATACGTGAAAGTGATTTACATTACGCACAAATCTCGAGAAACTGTTTACTTTTAAACATTTTTTGTTCTTGTTGTTTTGAATTAAACACAAAACTACGCAATGAGCTATCTGTGATTTGATCACCACGGGTATCGAAACCTGGTTCTTGGCGTTGTAAGTCTGTAGACATACCCCTGAGCCACTGGGGGGTAAGGGGTAATATTTTTGTGTAACTCTATTATAAATACATGCAAATCTTGAATCATATGTTGTTTTATTTGGACCTTATGTAAATGAAAATGTGCAAATTACCCGTTTTTACATAGAAAATAGATTAATTCCAAAATTCCATTATTCAGGTCACAAAATCAAAGCTCGAAGGGAATAATGGTCATTTTCTGTACTTTTATAACATAAGCAATTAAGAAATGACACACTATCCAGGAACAAAATTTGTGGTACATAGTGTTATTATTGGAATATTTTTAAACCAGTTTGCTTAATAGAACCAGTATGTATAAAATGCGCTGACATAAATTTATATCTTTAAGGTTTGCTTAAATTTGCCTTTACTTATGAAAACACTCCACCATTTATGCTATTATTATTTTGAATAAAACTGTATACTAACTTCAACCGTGTACAATCTTATATTCAGTTTAACGTGGAGCAAACAAAAGTAGTTAATGTTCATATTAATGTTTAATTCAAAGATATTTGACAATATTCAGCCAACTGTCTGACACAGTCATCCATTGTCTCAAAGATGGTTATCCTTGAGTGAATACATTTGTTTCAAAACCGTAAAGAAATGTTTTAAAATGACACGTCCATATTAGAAGACTTAATTTCAATTTGTGCAAGGTTTTCTTCTCTTTACATGTCCAGTCAGCAAAACCAAATGGTGAACTTCTTGGTTTTTGATTTTGAGATGTTCTGACAATTTACATAAATCTGTAAATTTATTATTATTATGGCGTATCCTTTGTAAGGTTATTTATGTACAGTCTTGGAGAAAATGTTTGCATACTATTCTGTATTGATGGTACTGTCTATATGCATAAAGTATTATTGAATAAATGTTTAAGTAATAACAGAAAAGGTAGCATATGATTGGAAACACGTGTACGAATTGGTATTCTGAGTATTTTGAGCATTTATTAATCAAAACACATGTACACACCTGTTTTATATAAAAGGGTGAGGTTTTGATATAATTTTGTTTCTTTCAAAACATATTAACGTTTTCTTCACATAGCTTCTCTGTACTTGGTGTAAAATCATGCATTGATACGTGCCAGAAGTTGTAAGACGTTACATTGTTCGACTGTCTAGAAACGGGACATTGCCAAAACAGCATAGTTCCTCCAGTGTACTGTATCTGAAACGTCCTCGGACAACAGGAAAATTTTTACAGGAAAGTAGTCAAAAATACTGCTTGAAATGACCGTGTTTTGATCAGGTTAACATTAAGGTCGAAAGAAGGCTTTCAGCACCTCATAAGAAAGGCTATCTCAAAACCGATATTAACCAGAATTCATCATTGTCACAGTGTTACTGGGGCAAGACAATATGTCACCTCACATGGGTGCTGTTTCAGGCTTGTTAAACTTGATGATAGTATGTTTGTCATTTGCTTGGACAACAGATGAGGGAAGGCTGTCTTTCTCTTAAGGAATACAAAGGACGTGGTGTAGTACATATTTTGGCAGTTATTCATCATGGTTGAAAAAAACTGCTCTTCATATCTTCCAGGGAAACGTCAATCGCGCCTCCTATATGAATCACATGAAGACATCACAGTGTTATTGGAGCAAGAGAGAGAGTTACTGAAGAACAAATAAGAGAAGACTGCTTTTTCCTTAAGAAACACACAGGAAGTGATGCATACAATACTTCTACAATATGCTTGGGTAAGGTTTGGCAACAACTTTGTTTGTCATGTCCGACAAAGACTCTAATCGTATTGAGAATTGATGGTAGAGCTGAACAGGAAAATTGCTAACTACGGCCCTAAACCAGCTAATGTAGTTGAGTTGTAGCGTCATCTTGTAAGGAGTTGAGATGGAATCACGATGAATTACATCAATAACCTCATCAACAGCATGACACGTTGCCTTGTGGAGGCTATTGGAATACAAGAATGACCAGCCAAACATTGAATGTTTAATATGAACAGATATAAGGTTACACACGTTATTTATAATAATTTGAGGTTATATTTTGTCATTATATATATTTTGCTAAGGATTTATTGTGATAGGTAAGATGCTGATTTATACTTCTTTTTAAAGATTTTTCTATGAAATTGTTTGCCGTTCTAATAAATTGTTAATGATGTCTGTAGCACCTGACTCATTATACAAATTACATGTATAGATCTTTAATGTAACGAGCATTTCTCAGTTTGACAGCACTAAATGTATTTGTATTCCATTTTAATTATAACGATCTTATTTGCTATAAAATATTCAAACATACTGACAAAAACTGTAGTAACAACAGAGCTTTGATTAAAATTTCTTAAAGAAATTGTAAATTATATGCAGCTTTATATCACCATTCTGTTTGTTTGCTCTTAAGTAGAAAGCTAAACAATGGGTTGTCTGTGCTACGTCCATCACGGTATCGAAATCGAGATTTTATAAGTTCTCAGAATTATCTTTGAACCACAGAGGGTTCATTATACTTACGTTAAAAACTCGGACATCATTACAGTTATCTCTGGCGAACATTATTGTATCCTGTTATCAGCCAGTTACGGAGTCTTCTCTATTCTCTTGTATCTAGCTTAGTGTCTATTGTTGTAGTATAGTAATTACATATATGTGAGCTTAGGAAAGCACTATGTGCTATTTGATCCTTGACTCTCTTCAAACAAATGTAAAGGACATACCTTCCATTTTCGTTATATACTCTTCAAAATAAGAAATGCAAAAGGAATATTTTTTGTTATTTTAAAGACAAATATATGTAATAACGTTACAAGCTCAGAGTATGTGATGTTACACGTGTTAAGGCACTGATTGTCAGACCAAAATGACAATAAAAGTTGTACACTTTGAAAACGGAAGAAAACATCAGAATTTTCGCCAAAATGCATTTGTGTCCAATGAATCTGTTTGACAGATCTGCATGTTTTGCAAGTGCAACATGTGCAAAATCCCTATAAATGTGACGGGTTCTCGGTTTCCATACCTCAGTGTTAAGCCACAGACACGCAAAACAGTTACGCCAAGACTGACTGAAGCACAACGAAACAACGCCATTGGTCGATTGGAAGCAGGCGAATCTCAATCAGATGTTGCCAGAGCTGTGAATGTCCACCCAAGCACCATCACAAGGCTATGGAATCGTCACCAACAACATGGATCAAATCGTGACCGTCCATGTTCTGGCATATCTCGTGTGACCACGCCCGCACAAGATCGCTACATTCGGTTACGTCACCTTCGGGATAGGACCTCCACTGCAACGTCTACTACTTCAACCATACCAGGGCTGCGTAGGATTTCCGATCAGACCGTACGCAAACGTTGACGAGATTCTTAGGTTCCATGTGCAACCCATCACGATGAACGTCAACGACGTTTTTCAACATGATTACGCCCGTCCTCACACAGCCCAACTCACCACTGTCTTCTTGAGACACTACAACATCAACGTTTTTCCCTGGCCCTCCATATCACCAGATTTAAAACTCATCGAACATCTCTGGGACGAGTTGGACCGACGTCTGCGACGGCGAAAACCTCAACCGCAGACTCTACCTCAGCTTGCAGCAGCTTTGCAGGCTGAGTGGACAGCCATTCCACATGTTGTGATTCGTTATCTCATCTCTTCTATGGGTAGGAGATGCCAAGTAGTTATTGATGCTCACGGGGGTGCATATCTCTTCTATGGGTAGGAGATGCCAAGTAGTTATTGATGCTCACGGGGGTGCATACTCGTTATTGACGTTGAGTGACGTTAAACTTCAACTAGTGAGCGTGGACTTCGCCTTTGCAGACTTTAGATGTTCACACATGTCATACAGAACTACTCGGAATAAACTTGTTAACACTTTGTCTCAAATTTTGCTTTTGCGTTTCTTTTTTTGAAGAGTATATATTTACAATAATGGAAAAATATTTGATGGTTTGTAGGTGAAGAAGAAACAAAGTTAGAACATTCTATCATTAAATAATAGCGCAATACGATATGTAACATTATTAAAATGTATAATGTTAATAATACCATCGGAAAAACAACAATAATATTACTAACAGTATCAATACAACCAATAATATTATCAACAATAGTATCAAAAACAATGATATCATTAATATTAGTAGTAAAACCAATAATATAATTAATAGTAAAGCCAAAAACATTATCAATGATGGAGAACACAAAACGATGATATTATGAACCCCACTATTAAGAACACCAATTTTGTTAAAATAACAAAATATATACTTGTCCAGGAATAATGCAGGTAATACTAGATGTATAGAAAGAAAATCAGGAAGGTGGATCAATAAATAAACATATATACATATTTGTAGTTGGTAGCATATTAAATAGCTAGAAGGATCAATAGGTAGATTAAGTTGATATATCATAGAAACAATAAAGAAGTTTCTTTATTGCCGAAGTTGAAATCACTGGTTTTAAAGCAGTATAATAAAACAGATGATGAGATAGTAGCTTTTATGTAGAAGATTACCAATTCGTGAGATAGGTGCATTGTACATTGTTCCCAGGAGTCCCTAGAAAGCTGATTTATTATCCGGTTCTAATCTTTACAGTTTTATGGTTTTTGCGATTATCAAAGAAGCAGTAATTTTAAAACCGAAGACCTTTATGGTTATTTTAATTATGAGGTTTGATTATAATATATAGACGTAATTTCCAAATCACATTATTCCTAACAATTTAAACGTTAAACTCATGTTAAAATGAGCTATATATTATGTTGTAGCAACAAAATAACACATCCAGAAGGTGTCGGTGGTGTTTTCAACTGATAAAAAATATATATACTTGTGTGTGTACGTATAATCTGGTAAATAACACTATTAAATTACTTTACATTTCTAAAATTCAAATCACACAACAGCTAGAAATTAAGTGTTTCGTTGTATCTTCCAAATATTTGTTGCAAACGAATGTAATAAAATGCAAGCTTGTTAATTCACTTTACGTTTGCTTTTTACATGGTTTATCAGGTATCAGTTTTAATGATTTGTTTTTGTTTGTTTTGAATTAAGCACAAAACTACACATTAAGCTCTGCTTACCACGGGTATAGAAACCCGGCTTTTCTACAGATATACCGCTTTTACTTTTTGGTTTTTTCTACAAGAAAGTTGTAAGAATAATCAGTTTAACATTGTGTTTTACGTCACATTGTTGTGACTCTAGAAACAACATAAGTCACTTGTTTTAAAAGAAGAATAATGGTAAGAGCAAGTTGTTTGTGTTTGTATTTCATTGACATTAGCACTAACTACATAAAAACGTATAAAACACTTGCTTCAGAAACGATAGTACGCTATTACTATTGCAACCCTGCTTAAAATGCATAAAGCATTTACTTTAGGAAGAAGACTGTTACTCGAAGTTAGATGAGAATGTTTCCTTTACGTTGTTACGAGTTCCGCGCACGTAAAAAACGCATGAGCACTTAGTTTAAGAAGAGAGATATTAGTAAACGCTACATGGTGTACCTGTTTAATATTGATACTCCTATTACCTTTCACGTAAAAAACGAATTTATAAAAGTTGTTGTTCTCTTACAGGAAGTTTAAGAGAAAAGAATTTAAGCTGAACTGAATCACCCACAGAAGACTAATGGAAAAAGCAATTGAAGTTGTGGACAAACTAAGAAACTGTCGTTCCCTTCTCTGTATATGTGCTTTATGAGTGATCTTTCCGCTACACTGTGTGTTGTCAAGCAGATTCTGTGATCGGATATGTTATATATACACAGGCTCGTCCGTAGCATCTACAAAAATCAAACTCAGGCCGAAACTGTTACATTTCTACTTTGGAGATGCAGCAATTGGCGATCAGGAAAATAGGATAGACACGTCTACAGCTGCGACCACAATAACACTTCATCCCAACATGCCACCCGTGTCTGGTCCCAGCCGGTCAGAAAAGACAGGTCAAAAACATTGATCATTTCGAAAGCCCCTCATATAACGTGCACCCGCATCTACTATTGATTCCTATCTTTCCTAGGCACGACAACTGATGGACGTTAATATGGAATTGTCAAACAAAGTGTTCATTTGGTTGATATAAAAGGATGTACAAGAAATGATAATTGATTTTTTTATTATAAAACTTCACATCACATAAATATTTGGGCTCAGTATGGCCAGATGAATTAACGCGTTCGACTCGTAATCTGAGGGTCGCGGGTTTGAATCCTCGTTGCATCAAACATGCTTTCCCTTCCAGCCGTAGAGGCATTATAATGTGACTCTCAATCCCACTATTCGTTGGTAAAAGAGTAGCCCAAGAGTTGGCGATGGGTGGTGAGGACTAGCTGCTTTCCCTCTAGTCTTATGGTGCTAAATTAGGGAAATCTAGCGTAAATAGTCTTCGTGTAGCTTCACGCGAAATTCAAACCACACAAAATCATAAATATTTGTAAAAATTTTAATTTGTTCTGTGATGCACAAGCATCTAAGCGTACACCATCTACGTAGATATGTTGATATGTTATAGCGAAAAGGAAATTGGATTTGCAACAGTTTCCGTTTGAAAACACAACATGCTGAAGAACTTATCGAGCACTTTGTGAGGTTACCTTAATTTTTCAATACAGGAAGTACAAAGAGACAAGTGCAAAGTTGAGGTTACGCTCTACATCCACAAAATAACGGAAATTGGACCTAAATTAACTTACTAAATAGAAAGTATACAATTTCAATGTGCGTCAGGTAAACACTACTTATTTTTAAAATTTCCTTTTAAGTTTTACAAAACTAAACAATTTTCAAACGAGCGCAGACATTGTTTGTTTTTGAATTTTGAGCAAAGCTACACTAAAGCTATCTCGTCAGTTGTACTTAATTTAGCATTGTAAGACTAAAGGGAAAGCAACTAATCATCACCATCCACCGCCAAGTCTTGAGATATTCTTTATACTAACAAAGAATGGGGTTGAACATCACATATAACGCTCCCACAGCTGAAAGAGCAAACATATTTGGTGTGAGGGGATTCGAACCCACAACCATTAGATTACGACTCGATCTTCCTAATCAGTTAACTATGTCGGATGATCGCAGAAACAATTACAATAAAGTTACAATACTTTTGCGACAATTGTCTGATAATTTCAAGATCAGACACATTTCGTGTTTAGCCTTTTAAGAGCAGCAACGTTTCTAGATCAACATATGAACTGAAGGTTAATAAAAGAAATATCTTTGACGTCGATCACTTCAAAAACAAAACAATGCGATGTCATGTTATCCTTAGCAAGTAGTTATCTTGACTGCAAATTCAAATATTTGACAGCATTGTTGGCTGTAGAGATAATAAAACATTCATGACAAATAAATGTTTCCTTGAAGTTTGGTACAGAGAAAATGCGTGTTTGAAATATAAAAAACACATTTGTTATGAGTATAATAAATTAATTTTGATCGATATTTCACTGAAACAAAATTAAAATATTGGTATCACATTTATTGTTAAACAAGACAAGAATTAACTTCTACTTTTCTATACTTTAACATTGAGAACCTAGTCAAATACTTTTTTATTTTTGCATATCATTATTTTCCATTTGCCAGTTCATAAATTTTGATCTTTATACGTTATTGGGCAAAATTATTGAGCACTTTCTTTGTACGGTTCTATAATTTTTCGGTTTATAATTTCTTTGGTGTTATTTGTTTTGTTTCTGAATTTCGTGCAAAGCTACTCGAGAGCTATCTGCGCTAGCCATCCCTAATTTAGCAGTGTAAGGCTAAAGGAAAGGCAACTAGTCATCACCACCCACTGCCAACTGTTAAGCTACTCTTTTACCAACGAATAGTGGAAATGACCGTCACAATATAACACCCCACGGCTGAAAGGACGAGCATGTTTGGTGCGACCGGGAATCGAACCCGCAACCCCAAGATTAGGAGCCAAACGCCTTAACTCACCTGGCCATGCCGGGCCAATTTATTTGGTAATAATCTAAGAATTAATCTAGAACATGAAAATGTAATAGGTTTCATTGAAAAATTCTTTTTCAAATGCAATTAACAATGTTGTGTGAAATTCAGAATAAACGTTATACTTCTTCCAGTCTTCTAGTTCAACTGGATGATATTTTCATGGTTCATTATTATTATCTCTTTGTAGGTATCTTTCAAACATGTGTTCAGTCATCATGTGTGTAGACTTGAGCTTTCATTGTTTTCACTGTGGGCGGGATTGACAGTTCGCTACCTATTTCCGTGTATATAAAACCTCTAAAGCCTTGGGTCACATTAAATGAAACGACAGCAACTCGAAAGCCGACTCGAACCAAATTAGAAAAGTTTCATTTGTCTCTAACTTATACTCTAATTAAAGCAAGTTGCTAACTTGTCAAAAGGAAAAAGAACATTGATGAAAAAAGTGAAACGTACAAACAAAAGGCACTGAACGTATCTTAAACAGCTGGAGTTACTATCTAAAAAATAAGTAATAATTATAACGTTGTCGCTTCACTTGAAATGTTACTTTGTTATATCTTAAAGTAAAACTATTTTACACTAATTTCAAATGACCCCCAGTGGCTCAGCGGTATGTCTGCGGACTTACACGCTAAAATCCGGGTTTCGATACCCGTGGTAGGCAGTGCACAGATAGCCCATTGTTTAGCTTTGTGCTTAATTCAAAACAACAACCTCTAATTTTAATATCTGTTTCATGTCTAAAAACAACATTATCGAAATAATGATAGTTTTATACTTCAGTTTGTAAAACATTGGTGCGGTGTAAATACAACGACAAACAGAAATAGTCGATATAGGGGTGACAAAATAAAAACTTTCACACCAAGATATGATCTTTCACTCTAAACTCTAGAACTTTGTAGTAATTAAATTAGTGTATAATTTTCCAGGATCTTAAAAAAGTGGAAGCCATTGAAAGTGCCAATTAAATATCAGACATTCTCTTTTCTAAGATTGTCTGTCAGTTGCTAACTGCAAAGCGAAAAAATGGGCTATCTGTGCCTAGCCCACCGCAGTTACTGAAAACTACTTTTTAGTCTTATAAGTCCTTAGACCACAGGGGGTATTCATTTTTAAATAACACGTTATATTTTTTACAAATCTTAGAAAAAAAAAGAAAACTATTGTAGAATAACATACACCACAAAAACAGCCCCAGTGGCAGAATACAATGCAATATTAACTCTACTGGCAGTATACATTAAAATAACAACTCTATTTGTAGGATAAAATAGGATAACAGCTTTGATGGTAAGATGTAATACAATGCAATAATAGTTCTAGTGACATGATACAATAAAATAACAGCTTTAATGGCGGAATACAATGCAACATAACTCAATAAATGATACAATATTATAAGAGTAATGGTAGTTGGATACAAAACAGCAAGAACTCTAGTGGCAGAATACAATACAAAAACAGCTTTAGGGGTGTTATACAACACAATAACATATTTTTTTTGTCTGACAGAAAATAATACAGTAGCAATTGTGAGGACAAGTTACAACGCCTCTGGTAGAAGGATGCAATACAATAATAGTTCTAGTACAGAATATAATAGCAAAGAGGCAGAAAAAATACAATGACTGATCTAATGACAATATACGTTACAATGACAGCTTTAGGAGAAGAGTAAACTAGACTTAACAACAGCTGTAGTGGTAATATAGACGACAACAAAATATTTAATGGCAAGATACAATGCAATAATAACTATAGTGGCAGGATACAATACAATAACAATTGTGGGACCAACATAGAATACAATAACAGATCTAGTGACAGAATATAATGAAATAACAAAGAATATTCAGTACGGTGTGGATATAATAAATATTGTCATTTTGAGTTTATATTTATTTCTTTTTTGTTTAACCAAACACGTTTTCTTATTATGAGTATGAATCAGCTTTCGATCGATATCGAGTACTATCTCAACGAATTAAAAAGATTCTTAAAAAAAAGCCAGCGAGAGTAGCCGTATAGATCCACTAAAGTTTTTTTTCAATAATAACAGCCCATTAAGAAATATATTCAGCAGGAATGTGTTGTCTCTGAGAGAATATGAAAGAATGAAAACCATAAATGTTGGACTAAAGGATCACCTTAAAATCCATTGAGAAATGAAGTACCGAGAAAATAAAAAATAAGTGGTGCTTTTGTTAGATCTTGTATCGCCCGACATCCCAGTAAGTCAGTATGAAGACTTGTGCAATGTGTTTGTCGGTATGGGGTGCATATTTTGGATAATGTATGGACTGTCGTCAAAAATGAGTCATTTACATGCAAACTGACTCAACTTTAACATCAACCACATGCATGTACTGCCATAATATTTTTACAATGTATGTAATGGAAGAAGCGACATATGAAAGCGAACGTGAAAACGGATCTGTGTTCTTGTGACATAAATACAATAAATATATCGTCAAAAATATTTATAAACATCAAAACTGTTATACCTGGTATTCATATTTACTCTGATGTCAGTGAAAATACATATGCAATGTCATTCATAATAGTATGACATTTAATATTCCTATATTTTTATTTTAGTTTTCAAAATTGACCACCAGACATATAAAAAATGCGACATCGATTAATCGATACTCATAGAGTTCTTGGATACTTTTAGTATCATGTCACTGAAGCGGTATGGTGGAGTGGTAATTATCAATACTCTATGTACTCTTTCACACCTGAGCCTCATACTCGTTATACTTGTGTAGGAATAACATTGTGGTTTCACGTATGTGTTTCTTCCTCAATTTCTCCCCTAATGATAACATGATCACGAATCAAAGATGTTTTATATAGCTGGTACATGCTAGGTTGTCATATGTGTTTCATCCCCAGGTTCTTTCTTAATAATACTATATCATATCTCTGTTCTTGTTACTTTTCCAAAACAAAAACAAACAGACAAATACATCTGCATAACTTTCACAAGCTTTAGTGGATGTTTGTTTCATGCACGTTTGTCCTATCACACTTTTCGCTCATGTTCGACTCGAATTCTACCTGCTTTTGTCTATCTTTAACTCTTGCTATAAATGTTTTTCTCAGATAATATTTTTGAAGGTTTATTATCAGCTTCAAAGCTATGACTGTATCTCAGTAAGTTCTAAACTGTTATCATCATGACTTTTGCCAAAACCACCCTATGTTCACTGAGCTCAACTAAGAAAAATGATCTATTTATACCCAGTTCTTTATACCTATTTACCAACTAATTTTTGATAGTAATTGTATCCATGCTTGCATCAGTTCTCTACTCTTAAACAATGAATTACACAACTTGTAACCAATAAAAACTAACTGAACCACTGTCAAAAGCAAAACTGGTAATATAAAAGCAAAAAAAAAAAAACTTTCACGACTTCACAGGTTCATCCAGTTGACTTTTCTCTTCAGTATTTGTTGATGTAACCCAAATTCAAATTCTTTTTTGTTTCATTGTTTGGTTTTGATTCCTAATGAATTAATTAATCCCACTTCTGACAGAAGTATTTCGTGGATATACATTGTTATAATACTGCAATTCTCACACGTCGCTTTTATTTCATAAGGTTTAACTTATTTATATCAGGAACTGATCCACATAAAACACAAATATAAAAAAGTTATGTCCATTGGAATATCAATAAAACATAAGGAAAATAGATTTGGAAGCAGTTTTAATTCTTACTAGCAGAATATTTAAGTGTGCCTGTCTCTATTTCTGTTTATATGTGTGCTATCACATCTCTCTGTTCATCTTTCTGGTTACCTTGTATTATATATATCGTTCCTTAAACTACCCATCAAGCAAATAAGTTTTCTTTATATCGGATTAAACTTTCTCATAATTATAGAGTTTATTAATGTTTTAATTTATCTCTTGTCACAAGTGCTATTATCTCTTAATCCTTTAGGGTCAAAAGATATCTATTTTTTCACCTCTCTCAACCTCAGTTGACTCTTACATTGAACTTCATAAACTTTTAAACTGTGGAATAACTTCATATATTTCAAATCAAATGTATAAATTAACACTGTAACTACTTGCTTTATATAAAGCTACAAACAAAATAAATAAATAAACTAAACTGTTTCTGTTTTATTTGTAGTGTTAAAGGTTATTTTGATATTGCTAATATTGCATAATTAACACATGAAATTGTCAATACATAATGAAACGTTATCATAACCTGGTCGGCAATAAATGATGTACAGTTGTATTGTGTTTTCTTCTTAATGACATGAAACAAAACAAAAACTCAACATATTAGGAAACCAAATAAACATAGCTAAAAAACTTTGTTCACCCGATAAAATTTACGATGAAATCAACAAAAGAAAACAAAGAATATCAATAAATTTTCTCAAAAAATCGTGAAAAAATTATACGCACACCTTAAGATAAACAACACGGTCAAAAATAATAAATACAACAAATTACAAACCTTACACTTAAAAATTTAGAAAAAAAAAGACATACAACATAATCATATAAAACACCGGATACAAAGTAGTGAAACGAATATAAATAAATGCAAAATCAACGAAGTCCTACTTTGTGGGTATTTGGGTATGTTAAATTTTTAAATACACAGGAGGGCCAGGCGCACAAGACTTCTTCCTCCAGCTCTAGCTTTCATGTCGACTACAATTATATTGTTGTTGTAGTGCTTTTGGGCCAGAGTGTCCCACAGTACTCCGGCCGTTTGCGGGGCAATGTCCATGTACTATCTTGATTTGCCCTTTTTTTTTCCTTTATATACTTATACAGCAACTAAAAACAAAATTAAACCAATACAAAGAAATACCTTCATACCTCTACTAATTAATAACCCAACATCCAGCTGTAACGCTCCCTACAATCCCGCACCCCTTTACACTCTCGTCTCTAAGACATTGCCAGGCAACGATCAGTTGAAAACTCTCTAGGAAGGTCCAAAAGTTGCGCTCTGCTTATCAATAAAAGTGCTAATATCCACACCTGTTGTTCTGAGACACATTTTTGTATTTTTTTTTCAATTCTGTTTTAACGTTACTGCAATAATTAACTATTGCAGATATTTTACATATAAGTTTATTTATTGAGTGAACCTCAGATTGATGAAATTTCGCACACTTAAAATATTTAACTTTCTGTTACTAAAGGTGTTTAGCTGATGAATTAAGTGCAAAGAAAAAACTGTTACGAAAACATCCGATTACAAACCTAAGGCCCGGCATGGTCAGATGGTTAAGGCACTCGACTCGTAATCTGAGGGTCACAGGTTCAAATTCCCGTCACACCAAACGTGCTTGCCCTTTCAGTCGCGGGAGCGTTATAATGTGACAGTCAATCCCACTATTCGTTGGTAAAAAAGTAGCCCAATAATTTGCATGGGTGGTGATGACCAACTGCCTTACACTACTAAACTAGGGACAGCTAACGCAGATAGCCCTTGTGTTGCTTTGCGCGAAAATTAAAATCAAACCAAATCCTAACACTGGCGAAGCTCATACAGGTATGTTGTTAAACTTAACTCTGATTAAGTAAAAAAAGTCTATCATTTACACGTTTTTAATTTTTTTAGAAAGTTAAGCAGACGCAATTAAACATTTATAAATTACTTAACACACATCAGCTATTGGGTTCATTGTTTGTTTTAATTAAACACATGCTACATAACGAACCATCTGTGCTGTGTCCATTCTGAGTATCCAGTTCCGGTTTTTAGCATTCTAGGTCTGCGGACCTGCTGCTATATTAGTGGTGGAAGATCAGGTAGAAATAATTTAAATATTTGACATTACGATATTAAAAGTACATTTTTATCAAATTAATCTGATCAAAAGTTTCGTACGTTTTTACTCGTGTTTAACTTTATATTCCAGTGGTATCGATCTCGTAAAGAAAACTTAATATTTCATCTCATGAAGAGTTTCGAAGAGGGATTTTTTTTCGTAGGTAATTAAGTGATAATATAAATTAAGAGTGAAACAATGCCATGAGAAAAAAGCTAAAATTTAGTGAATGCTAGATGAAAAAAGATAGCGTGTCAAAAGATACATTACTGGAGCTATAAATTGAGCTCTTTTTGTGTTACTTTCACTGAAAAGTCTTTTTTCTTATTCGTGATTTCCCATGTTCTTGAATGAAGTTTAATTAATTATAGTGATTCTATTTCATGGGTGCCTATGTCTGTCTATAAGATTAAGCAATGTAAAGTTTTCAACCTGCTAAAGTTTCCGGAATTCTACCGAGTTCCAACAATACCAGGATTCAGGGATATTTGTAGTAAAATAAGAAGTGTGTCGTCTGTAAAGGAAAAGAGCATTATATGCATATTAGTTGAAAATAATTTAGAGCCTCTAACAGTGCCATCACAATGAAATTTCCTATATAACACAGGATTGGTGTTACATAGGCGGCAAATATGCTGCCTTTTAATTAAATTTAGAAGCCTGGTATTGTAGGTTGCCTATAATTACAATACCAACGTATTTTCCAAGCACTTTAATCTTCCAATGTACGCAGATAGAAATGCCGTCTTATCGCTAATAGATAGATTCATTTTAATGTTATGTATTAAGGCACGCAAAGAAACTCCATCACAGCTTGACTGAAGAATTAGAAGTCTAGAAATAAAACTGTGTTCTCTTAGAATGTGAAGAACGGCAGACCTTGTCGCAGTAGCGATAAAAGGTGAAAGAAGACGTTTATAATTTATGCAAATTATCTACGCTATCGACAATTAAACAACATTTAATTAAATAGTTCACCAAAAAGTGCAGACAAGTAAAACTAAAATTAATTATCATCACTTTGTTTATTATGTTTTTAACTAAAAGACAATAATTTTATATACTTTTATCGGAAAACATACGATGTTTGGAGTTTAAACCTGCGTACTTCGTGTTTTTGATTCGTTAATAAGAACACTTACTAGTTTTCTTTCGGGCCTGGCATGGCCTAGCGCGTTAAAACGTGCGCTTCGTAATCTGAGGGTCGCTGGTTCGCGCCCGAGTCGCGCCGAAACATGCTTTCCCTCCTAGCCGTCGGCGCGTGATAATGTGAGAGTCAATCCCACTTTTCGTTGGTAAAAGAGTAGCCCAAGAGTTGACGGTGGGTGGTGATGACTAGCTGCCTTCCCTCTAGTCTTACAGTGCTAAATGAGGGAGGGTTAGCACAGATAACCCTCGTGTAGCTTTGTGCGAAATTCCAAAAACAAACAGTTTTCTTTTTGGGGGAGTGGACAGTAATCAGTATTAGTCGTTTGAAATGGTGCATATAAGTGTCAACATTTGATTTTTTCTTGTTTATTATCTAATAACAATGATTTGCAATTTAACTGAATCCAAACATTTCTTTAAGTATTTAGTAAAGAGTTATACACTATATATATGATTTCGTATAATTTCAAATGGCGTATTTCTGACGGACACTATTTGTAATAAATGCATCTATTTATTATTCTACGGTAAACTAAAATTGTAAGTACCAACTAAACATTCATTATGTAGAGAAACGTTAGACCAACTTGTCACAAACGTTAATTTTACAAAATAATGTAACATAATTTTATTTTTTGCCAGTGTCAATATCTTTAATGTATTTAAACATTGGTGAAGGAGATGACTCTTGGGTTATCAACAACGTATAGAAATCTCTTTGTTATGAAGTTCGGTGTAAGAATCAGTTGGGGATGAAAAAAGTGTTATACTAAGCACGTTTTTAAAAATCACATTTTTTATTTAGCTTTCGCGTTTCCAATACTTGTCATTGTAATTGTATCAGATTTAGGTTTTGGATGTAGCACCTTAACGCTCATATTTAAATTATGAAGACACGGAATAAACTGCAGGCAGTTGAAAAAAATATAAAATACTACCATATTCCAAGTAAAAAAAGCTTTCGCGAATTATAAATAATGGAAGATCATTATTTTCTACTATCATTCCCGTGTGTGAGTGATGTTACGATTAAAGATGTCAAGAGATGTAAGACGTAATCCTGAATTATTGTATGCAAAAGAACAATTCCTTGTCGAAAAACAATTTTGAAGGGAATTATTTTATAAAGTTGAGAGGGCCTCCTACAGTTTTTCAGAAAAAAGTTTGATCAAAGTACGCTCATAACATGTATAGAAAAACGTATTAGCCAGTAGGGTACATTGCCTTGCTTCTTTTATTTATTGTATTTCATAAGGAATCTTGTCAGTCACATATTATCTCCAGTCGTGATAAAAAGAGTACCTACAAGCGATGCTTATTACGAGGTGTACCTTGGTTATCTTGCAAACTTAGTGCTTGTGAATACCATATGGTCTTGAACTTTAGGGTTTCTACACAAGCTATTTAAATAATTGATTAATTAAAGAGAATATTGACGTGTAATAATTGAGTTTGGGGATTTTTTTGACAAAACAGATGATCCTCGTGTTGATGTATTCAGAGAGAAGAGCTGCTTGCTTCATAATGAAAACCCCACCACAGCTTGAGCATATTACTAGTTTTTGAATTAATACTGTTGAAAGAGGTACGAATGAATTTTCCTCATATAATGAATAAAATGAACATACTGTAACACATGTTCTGAAAGATAAAATTAGAACACAGAGTAAATGTTTTAAAATTAATAAGTAGAGTGTGAGAAGTTATTACAGATGTCAGTAATTAGTTATGCAGCTATTCACAGGTACTTAGGTATCTATTAGATAGACAAACCTATTTATATAACCAATATTGAAATATTCATTTACTACGGTATGTTTAGACACTAATTTGTTATATAATTTTCTTTTCTGAAAAACCTTTTATTAAATATCAAACGCAAGACACAAGGTCACACAAAATTTCTTTCCTTTATGGTACATTCTAAGAAAAATATCGTTATGTGTTTTCTTCTGCTGGATTTGATGGAAGAGATATAACCAAAAACTCATCTCATTTGATTATGCATTTATTTATTAAAATGTTCAAACTTCTTATGCAGTTAAACATATAGGCTAATATCTCTTTCTCGATTGCGGGAAGAGAAAGTGAAATGGAATTCACAATCAAAACATAAGCCAAATGAAATCAAGATTCTAAGCAGGCACGCTAGTCAAGAATTTACAAGTAAAATGTTTTGTAGCACCATTCTGTATTTGAAAGTCACTTTGGTATTCAAGTTTTTATGTGACTTTAAATGTGGCCTAACTCGATGAATCCTTAATGAATTAATAGTTAAAAACTTTTCTTGATCCGGTTTTTGTGTTTAAAACCGAAAATTGAAAGTTGGCATGTTTTTTTTATTCCGTTGTGCAGTTAACCTAAGTTGACTACCAATCACAAACCAATTGAAAAAGAAGCGAGAAGTGTAACTATAGAAACATTAAGAATTAAGGTCCACGTAAATCTAACACCTATTTACATGTAAACTAAAGTGTTGTTGAATATCAACTAGTAAAAGCAAAGTATTGATCAAGTAAAGTCACCTTGTATAATCATAAGCTCTGCTATGAAGTTATCCATGATATGAAACAGGAGATAACTGATGGTACTTTCATTCACCTCATTTTTTGTGTTTTCTGATCTTTTTTTTCCGTAGACCTGATTTCTTTTGTAGGTTTCAAGTTATTTTATCCTACAATATAAAATATTTTGATTAGAAATGTTCTTCCTTATTCAGATTTTATCTCATCCTTGTTTAAAATATAGATACTGTTTGATTCTGCCATCAAATGGTTGAACACGGATTGCTTTATTTGTTATATTTAGTGGTGGCCATGCAACTTATAGATATTTGTGTGTTATACTTCTCTGGATACTCTCCCACTTTGATACTTTTAACTGTTCCCATTATATGGGCTGACATTTCTCTGTATACTTCTCCCACTTTGATACATTTTACTGTTCTCATTATATAGACTGACATTTCACTGTATACTTCTCCCACTTTGATACATTTCACTGTTCTCATTATATAGACTGACATTTCACTGTATACTTCTCCCACTTTGATACATTTTACTGTTCTCATTATATAGACTGACATTTCACTGGATATTTCTCCCACTTTGATGCATTTCACTGTTCTCATTATATAGACTGACATTTCCCTGTATACTTCTCCCACTTTGATACATTTCACTATTCTCTTTGTATAGACTGACATTTCTCTGGATACCTTTTTCCCTTTGACAATTATCATTATATAGATTGATATTGCCCTGGATGTCTCTCCCACTTTGATATGTTTCACTGCTTCCATTCCATAGAACCTCCTTTGTTGTCTCTCCTACTGTGTGTGGTACGTTTCACTGTTCCCGTTATATAGATGGAACTCTAGTGTTTTGACTTCCCTGGGTTTAAATGCTTAAGCTCTCATTATAGCAGAATTTAGATTGTTTTTGTCAATCGCATGCCATATTAATATATTTTGTATATCATTTCGGATATAACTAGTATCTCGCACACACCATGAAACTGTTAATTATTTATTTTCAGAAATATTTATTCAAATGTGGAACAACCACAAGCTACACAAGAGCTATTTATTCTAGCCGTTCCTAATTTATCAATGTAAGACTAGAGGGAAGACAGACAGTAATCACCACCCACCATCAACTCTTTTACCAACGAATAATGGGATTCACCGTCACATTATAACCCACCAAGGCTGAGAAGACGAGCATGTTTGATGTAATGAAGATTCCAACCCATGACCCTCATATTACGAGTCATGCGCCCAAACTACCTTCCCATGCCAGGTCCTAAAACTATATAATTAAAAAGTATAACTGATACAGCTCCTCAACAAACAAATACAAAGTTATATTTTATAATATAAAATTCCCATTTTTTTGTCATATTCACGAAAAATATCTAGTTTACCATACTGTAACTTACATAAATAATTTCAGTATGTCAATTACTTTTTTCCAGTATTTACTCAGTAAATCTGTTCTCAGTCAGACAGTTTAATATAATTTAACTTACTCAAATCTTTTATCATCTATAGAGTAACAGTATATTAAATAAAATTATGTTGAACATTCTGAACTGAGAACAGATGTACTGAGCAAATACTGGTGAAAAAGTAATTGATTATCAGACTACGAAAAACACATCAAACACAGTATAATAGATAAATTAGAATTGTTTAATCTATAGTTGTAATTGGCGAACCTAATAGAGATTTATGATGGTTCTTAGTGTTAAAATCAAAGTAACTGTTTTTTGAGGGGGCTGTCTTTTATGACAAATCCCTTGAGAACAGGTATGTTGTCAATTTCTAAAATCTGATTTGATTTACATGAAGTATAAGCTCCAGAGACGAGAAGTCGCGTGTCGAGCTGACGTTATACATGGGAAAATAGTGTATAAAGTAAACATTACTTCCTACACAAGTCGACAGTTAGTGTAAGTGATGTTGTGTTTCTTGAGAAAACTAGCCATTGATAGACTAGTAAATTCGTTGCGTTGACTTATACGTAAAACAGATAACCCTCAAGCTAAGCATTACGTTCCACATAAGTTGCCTTTGGTCAACATCTCAAAACTGAAGGAACACAAAGATAAAGAGAATTGAGGTAGCTAAACTTGTATTTATTGTTAAAGTTCATCGTTATGTACTGTGTGAAAACAGCAACTAATATAATTAGTAAAATAAGAATATAGCTAACTCACGCATTAAAGCTTATTATTATTAAATACACTAATGAATAATAATGTTAACAGTTCTGATATCACGCAGCGTCTGAAACTATCTATCTATATTGGCGTGTAGTTGAGATGTAAGTCGTGGTTAACTATTTTAACACTTAACAGTACCAGGGTATACTTATGATTGAAGAAAGACATTCCCCAATCCTTCCAAAAAAAAGGTATTTATATAGCGAAATTGTTAAACGATTTTTTTGTGTGTGAAACAACACAACATTTTATGAAAGAAAGACTTCAATATCTTCCTCGATGTAAAAAGTTCGCTCAGCAGATTATTTAAATCAGCAATGGACTCGAAACCACACTTTAAGCCAATTCAAAATAATATGCTCTTTCTCAAAATGAAGACTATTGTTATAAGAGAAAAAGTTCTAAGTCAAAACAATATTGTAGGTAAGCTGGACATGTACCGTGGTATATTCTTTTGTATATCTGTAAAGTATCCCGATATTGCTCCAATGAACTTATCTGTGTCTGATCTGCTAAAACCGAATTTGGGACCTAATTTATACGTAGAGTAGAAGCTCTCTATAAAGTTTGTAAAATTCGACCACGCTCTTCTTCGCAAAAGTTTACTCCAATAAGAAATTAGATATGGAGAGATATTGCAATCGGCGAGGAAGGAAATAGTTCCATAAACAATCTTGGATTTGAAATACAGAGCTCATAAAGGGCGACTAACTTTCAGTATAGCTTGAATTTAAAATATAATAGATATAATTATTTAATTGAAAGTGTTTCAGCTTGAAAACGAATAGGGTGAATTTCCCTAAATGGCATTTTAAATAACATGAAAAAGCCATCAAATTTTTAAGTGGGAGTCGTGTATTTGTCTAATAGAAAAGCCATATCAGGCTATTTTCTGTGCTTATCTAGGAGAATCGAACCCCTGACTTTAATGTTGTAAATCCGAAGTTATTCACATCAGAAGACGAGTTGAAGTCGCTTGACGTAAATAGCACTCACGACAATTAATGCTTACTTATGAAGGGACTGTCCTGCATTACAAAGGAAGCTCAGTAATTATGTTCTTTACATATATATGTTAACGTTATATGGTTTAAATGGAATTGTAGTTTACAACAGTGATAGCAACATGTTAGAAGACCAAAGAATAACAAATAAAAAAAGATTGAAATTGTTAATGAAAGGTATAAAATATAAACTTTTTGTGAAGTTTCCGCTTTAACAAACACAACTTATTTTGTTATAGATATACCATAAGACCTCAAACATTACTTCCTTTAAAACGTACGTTTTAACATTTATAGGAAAGCAAGCCACATTTCACTAAACTATCTGACTATCTATATGTTAATAAAGACTTTTTACACTTTCTTCCGGTTTGGCATGGCCAGGTTTGTTTGTTTTTTGAATTTCGCACAAAGCTACTCGAGGACTATCTGTGCTAGCCGTCCCTAATTTAGCAGTGTAAGACTAGAGGGAAGGCAGCTAGTCATCACCATCCACCGACTACTCTTGGGCTACTCTTTTACCAACGAATAGTGGGATTGACCGTCATCTTATAACGCCTCACGGCTGAAAGAGCTAACATGTTTGGCGCGACGGGGATGCGAACCTGCGACCCTCAGATTACGAGTCGCACGCCTTAACACGCTTGGCCAGGTGGTTAAGGTTTTCGAAGTCGTAGTCCTAAAGTTAATGTTCGTCACTACAGAGTGTTACTTTCATGCTTTGTGTAGTTTGTTCATGTGTACCAACAAAAATAGGCTCATCATGCACAAACGTGTTAAGGCGTTCGACTCGTAATCTGAAGGTCGCGGGTTCGAGTCCCGGTCGCACAAAACATGCTCGCCCTTTCAATCATGGAAGTGTTATAATGTTACGATCAATCCCACTACTCGTTGGTAAAAGAATAGCCCAAAAATTGGTGGCGAGTGGTGATGACTAGCTAACTTCCTTTTATTCTTACACTACTAAATTAGGGACGGCTAGCGCAGACAGCCCTCGAGTAGCTTTGCGCGATATCCAAAAACAAACAAACAAACACTGTTTGAATTACTTCTGATGTAAGTAGTTTTTTCATTTGGAATTCCAAATTAATGAGTACACAATTTTCAAATAGTTATGTTTAATGTAGTACGTACGCTGTAATAACCATATTTACTATTTTATACGCATATGTTCGTATACGTTGACTAAAAATTTATTTAATTATGAGGAGGACGTAGTGCCTTGACTTTTTGAACATCAAAGAAACACTTTTCCTAATTAATAATATTGCATATTAACCACATTATAACTAGATATGTGCATTTTTATAGCTCAAGCAATCACTTATGGATCAAATGTTCAAAGTCTTTTGTACATAGAAATAGTGTCCTTAGATCGTGCATCTGGAACAGAAACTTCCTTTCAATTGTCACTATTAGTGATGCACTGATAGTTTTCATTACAAAAAAAAAACACATTCACCTACTGTTAGCGATATAACAACAAAAAGATAACTGTATAAACATGTACATTTTAACGGGTGTCAGGTCTGGTCTCATTTAACCATTTTCTTCAACGTTGATTAGGATTCGTCGTTTCCGACACAATATGCGAAAAACACAACACAGCAACTTTAACATGGTAACTGGTAACTATTCTAGAAACAACATAATTACATATACACAATTTAAATCATTCGCTTCAGTGGTGTTTAAAGTGCATGTATGGAAGTCTACGATGTGCTCTTATGAGAGACATTTCACTCTATTCTGTATCAACAGAATAACTTTAAAGGCGGAAAAAAAGTATTGATTGAAGACAATTATAATGTCTTTAGCCTATTTGCCTTGTCTATAACAGTAAACTTGGTGCTATTCAAAATAACAATATTTGAAATTGACAAAACTCTCTAACACTTTTCTATACGTAAACCAACCATGATCCAAGGTCATCGACAAGAGTGTGCAGAAGGTGCGAATCCAGAGATAATTAACAAGAAACTACATTACTAGCACTTTAAAAGCTCTTGAGCTATTCTGTTTGCTTACCATGTACGATAAAAATTATAGAAATTTTGAACATATAAAATTAGGTCAGTTTAAAGGTGGACATTCAAATCTTCCACCAGTCAATATTCACTGCCACTTGTATCAATGGAAGTAATTTGTCTGTAGTACAGAACAAACGATCTTGGTATTAGTCGTATCAGACACTTAGTCAACTAAACGTAGGTAATAAGTCACTTTAAAAATATACATAATAACTCAAATGAAAGTTTCTTGACTAAATAGTTACAAATATACTGAAAAATTAACAGCAAATCCCAAAACAAAATATGTATTTTATGATCTAAGCAAGCTACTATTTAGATCGTAATTAATGTTGCTAATGTAATATACCGGTCTAACTAAAAGTATAACGTTACAGAATTATATAATGTATTAATTTAACAACTGTTGTTACCATAATACCACTAGTAATTCAGCTTAAAAGATTTAGGTTAGCACCAAATGCACATTCTACGTTAACGATGCAAAATTAATTCCCAAACAATGATAAAAAAACACAACAATTAAATAATAGTTAACAAAAATAAATGATTTTCTGAAATGTTTCAATGAATTCTGTTAAAGAAATTAAATTTAACTATTCTGGATGAGATACAGATTTCACAGTCTGAAAAGCTGTACTCTGTGCTCATAAGGCAGCTTATCGAAATAGATAAAGATTATCTGAAAAATCAAATCCGGTTCATAGTTTATAGTTCAAATATTATCTGTTGCTGTCATTTTTTTACCAGCAAACTTTAGGTTTGTTTTATTATGATTTCTTTTTTAAATACTTGTAATTGTTTCTGCTTTTTATGAACAAGAACAGATGTTTTAATAGTTTTTACTCATTAACTTCTGTCTTTTACGTTGACATTTGGATTGGATAAGACAACGCAATAATCTCAAACAGCTTTTGACTTATTTCTAATCAAGAAATTATTAATGTTAATTAATAAATTTCGCGTGTATTTAAATATATTTTGCTTGAAACCAAATAATTCTCTCTCTCTTGAAAAATTGAAAATGTTAATGGAGAACTCCAATATTATGAGTTCTATACCATTGTTATAGCTATTACGTAGTACATTTTGCCTTATCTTCTAGTTTTATCTATTAATTGTATCTTGAATCTTTCACTTTTTGTGAGAGTAGCAAAAAAATAGGCTCGTAATTTGAAGATATTATGATATTGTACCATTATTATTACTATTAGGAAAATATCTTGAGTCTTATCCTGTAGTTTTTTTATTAACGCTATCTTTAATATTTTACTTGTGAGGGTAGTAAAAAAAAATAAGCCGAGTCTCGTACTTTTAGGATATTAGATCGGTATTGGCATTTTTATCTTAAACGACCAGAGTTAGTTTTCAGGTACAGCCTATTAAACTATTGACAAACTGACATAATCTCTCCCCTCTAAAAAACATTCTCCAGGTTTGAAATGAATAGCTGGATCAACTGGAACTTTTATAAGAAATTCACAGCTGAGAATGTGAGCGTGTTCAGTGCGGCACGAGCCTTTGACCTTGAGTTTGCTGTCCGGCGAAGCTTATCATTCAGCCACTCCCATTAAGAGAACAGCAGAGCAGTTTTCTCAGACATAAATCTAACATACGTGCATCGTAACTGTATATCGAGATTTGTATATTGGTTGCACTCTATATCTTTAGTAGAAGAATATCATGACATGTTCCAGTTGTTTGTATTCAACAAAAACAAAGTCTTGGGATTCGTTCATGGGTGTGGGAAAAAGAGAACTTCTGTGCTGTTGTTTCAAAATCAATGTAGTTTCGTTCGACGTTTTGCACTGTATCACTATGCAATTCCTTTAAACTAAATTATTATGTAAATATTTATTTGTTTACAGTAAGAAATTTTTTCTTTCATCAACTACTTTCCATTTAACATCTCAAAGAAGTTGGATAGGAACAAATTATAGCTACTGCTATTGTTATATCACTAAGATATGGCTTGAGTTTTAAAAGTTTTGAACAAATGAAAGTAAGGTTGAATGTATTTGATGATCAAAACTATATAAATACTCTCATGTCTTATGCAACCTGACAGAAACATATACATTATATAATTAAATATATTATATTGACATCAATAATTAATAAAGCAATATACTTAGAGACTAGTTCATCAATATACAAATAATTTTAAAATTTAAATTTTTAAAGATAAAATCCTAAATTATTAAGTAAGACAAGTTAAGTAGTTTATTAACGCGGAACTCCACTTAAATGATTACACAGTGTTTTAAGTAACTTATTAAAGATGCAAATAGATATATGGGATTTTAAGGCTAAATTAAATAAAGCTGAATGTATCTTAGTAGTTAAGAACAAAGCTACACAATAGACTAACTGTGCTCTGCTCATCATAATGAAACCCGTTTTTTATCGTTGTAAATCCACAGACATACCAGTGTGTCACTTGGAAGTGATATAACGAATTGTAAGTAAACTATATTGTTCTGCAGTTATATGTTGAGCATTCGACTCGTTTCTGCAGACTCAAAGGTAATTGATATATTAACTTTTCAGCCTAGTAGCAGCTGCTACACTAGACTGGTGTAATCATCAAGTAGTGACTTACAAAATATATTTTGTATAACCAAGAATTATGGAAATTTACAGGATTTTAAGACGTTTTTCCTGTTGAAGAACTCTGCACACTAATAATACATATGTTAATAAAATAATTGCACATGAAAATTAATAGATTAAACGTATTGATGTTAAAAAGTAATAACTGTGTCTATGTGTCCACTTATAAATGGTGAATCTCTCGACCGATTGTCACCAAAGTTGGAATGGATAGTCTTCAGGTCTTTAGGTGTAATATGCACCATTGGTTTTTTTTGCACTTAATAATTCCTTCTGGGAAATTTAGAAATGATTCTAATAATCTGATTTTTTTAAAATAAAATAATATTTTATTATATTATTTGTTACTAACATGATACTAAAGCCCTTGCCCCACTGTTTTCCTGGTAACAATCAAGCCACAGCTATAGATATAAAACACTTCAAAACGGTGTTGGAAAAAAAGGAAAATACAATGATACCTCATGAATAAAATGCTTTTAGTCAACTCTGGAGTAAGATGCATAGCTAGAAATACAGTGAATTGTTCATGATGTGGAACTGATGTGATTGTATTTAAGTTGCCAGTTCTTTTCTTAGCGGGAAACCTTCCGAACGTCATACTTATATAGTTTATTCATGAACTTTCCTAACAAATCCTAACGCATTCAGCTTTGGTATTACCACACAGTAATTGAAAAAACGAAATTGTAATGGGCAGTGTTTGAGCTGCTAACGTCAGCACAGATAAAGTAGCCAGAATACACCCGCTAGAGTGAGCCACACCAGCTGTAACAATAAGATTTTCAATTCGTAATCATGGCAACGTTGGATTGTTACCTCGCTTGAATAAAGTTGAAGCCAGAGGTAAACCGAAAAGAAACTTGCATACTTTATTAGTTAATGTTGTGATTTTTTTTTGTCTGTCAGTAAAGAAGACCAATAAAATTTGGAGAGCCCTGAAGGTAAGGAAAGAAAGAAAAAAAGATTACAATACAATATGAAATATTTAATACACGTGACGTTATCTGTAACTAGATAAATATGGTTAAAGTAATTAAACGTTGTCTTACTCCACACCAGTAATAAATCAGTTAGTAAAACAATTGAACCTCAAAATTAACAGATTAAACGTAATGGTGTTGAAAAGTGATAATCGTGAATGTTGTATATGGATGTAATAGTGCTGAGCTAACCTTGAAAACTAGTGATACGTTAGAGAGTATCATAAGGCACAAGTTTCGTGCTTATGATTTCAGATACACACAATTTTCTTTTTTTCTGATAATGCTTGTGATGATAAAATGTGTGATTTTTAGGGCGTTAAGGAAATTATGTTGATCGGAAATCATAAATAGAACTTTGGAAAATAAACGTGAACTATACTATTTTGCTTCTAGGTCGTCAAAATATGCATAATACTGATTTACATTAAAAATATTGAGAATGTTCAAACTTTGAAAAATGTAAAATATAAAAAAAATATTTTTGTCATAAAAATCTAAACCTACAAGCTTCTTTAAAATGTGTGTTTAATAGTTTCAGAACATTTTATTAGTTCACTGTGAATTTTGAGCGTAAATTATTTCGTAGTGGTAGGAAATAATTTGTTTTGAGAACATAATTATTTATTGTCACTAAAATGTCGTGATACTGTGTTCAAGTTCCTGGCATGCCTAAAAGTAGTACAGAGCAACACGAAGAATTATGAATATTCAATCCAATGATGTGCCGACCAAGCAACTTGGCCAGTAAATAAATATGTAGTATCGAACAAATCAAAACACAGAAAAAAATATGTAAAACGTTAGAGTGAAAACTACGTCGACAAGTAAAACAGAGTAAATGAAACTGACCAATAGCATCAACCTGTCGCAATAGAGCTACTTCAAAATGTAAAAAAAACAACTTATTAACCACGTCGCGGGTTCGCATCCCCGTTGCGCCAAACATGCTCATCCTTTCAGCCGTGGGAACGTCATAATGTAACGGTCAATCTTACTATTCGTTGACAAAAGAGTAGCCCAAGAGTTGGTGGTGATGACTAGTTGCTTTCCATCTAGTCTTAAACTGCAAAATTAGGTACGGCTAGCGCAGATAGTCCTCGAGTAGCTTTACGCGAAATTCAAAAATCAAATCAAAAAACTTACTCAACACAGCCATGAAAATGAGGCCGTTCCATCAGATGAACAAAGGAAGATGAATTCTAATCATCCGTTGATACCTAGTGTATCACTTTTAAAAGCGATATCATGTCTTAATATGGGTGAGTGGTAAGCAAAACTTGTAGAACATGTGCATGTCGTATTCACCATTATATTATAAGTATCATACCAGTAATATTCTCTATAAGATTTTTACTTAAAGTAGGGTGTTAAGAAAAAACTCTTAACTGAACAAAATTTCAACAAGTCCATATTGTATCATGATATTACAAACTAGGTAAAAGGATGCGATATTTATTTTGGTAGCAAGCAAATAGGTCTTAGTCGAATTGTTTTCTGATAAAGGAGATTGTAGCTGTCTAGTTGCTTCACTCGATATATGGAAAACTTTGTGTATAATAAAACAAACCATTTTTCCGGAACAAATCCTTTATTTGTGACAGATGTACCAAAATAAAACGTTGTTGTTTTATTTACTTATTTTCTAACTTGGGAGAACCTATAAAAGTAATAGATTAATATTATTCAGTTTAAATCACATATGTAGGACCTGGCATGGCCAGGTGGCTGAGGCACTTGACTCGTAATCTGAGGGTCACGGAGTAGAATTCCCGTTACACCAAACATGCTCGCCCTTTCAGCTGCGGGGACATTATAGTGTGACGGTCATTCCTTCTATTCGTTAGTAAAAGAGTAGCTCAAGAGTTGGCGGTGAGTGATGATGACTAGCTGCTTTTTCTTTAGTCTTACAGTGACAAATTAGGGACGGCTAGCGCAGATAGCTCTTGTGTAGCTTTGCGCGAAATTAAAAAAAAACAAAAAAACACACGTGTACATGTGTTGTGAAATAATGTCATGAGTCTCCTTGTCCATTGCATGGTTTACGAGAAAATAGCCTGAAATAATTTCTTATTTTCATACATTGAACAAAATCATGAAGTTTATACTTTGGAAAAAATATCCTGCATCACAAATTTTGTGTATTTAGTAAAGTAATGTCCAAGAGTGAAATCTTATATGTACTGAAAATATCCCAACGTTTATTTCTGGTTCAAGGAAACAATACAAGAACGCTCATGCATTACATTATTACATTTGTTTCGTAAAACAACATCAGAATACTCATATATTTCAAGTTTTCGTTAGAAAACTCTCGTAAGCTGTGACAGATGTAATTATTTAACGTTAAGAATCAGAACCCTTGATCAGGAGACTATCAGTGTACAGGAACGTTTCTCAGCCAATGATTTGAATCTGATTTCTAACGCTATCACACCATTATCTAGTCTGTGATTTTGTGCTGTTGTTTTTTTACTTGTATGTGGGTGTGGGTGTGTTTTTATAATAAAGCTATATCGGGATATCTGCTAAGTCTACCAAGGAGAATCAAACCCCTAATTTTAGCGTTGTAAATCTGTAAACTTAACGTTGTACCAGCGAGAAACTTTTACTTGTGTAGAGGTACCCACTTGAACATTGAAACTTTACATATGTCAGTAAATGCCAATATATTTCATTATAATAAAGTACTTTCTTCAAAAACATGCGTGTTAATTTTGCCATTAGTGTGGATATGACTGCAGTATTTTTAAGCTATTAATTAAATATATACAGCTATAACACGATTTCACTGTTTTATTCATAATTCACGCAGATAGCGTATGATAAATAAAAAATAGAAACAAGTAGAGTTTGTTATTCTGATCTGTATAGGTTATTTTGAAAATTTGTTCATCAAAACACTTGTTTTGTATAAAAGGATGCGAGTGTGATATAATATTTTTGGAAATAAATCAACGTTTTCTTCACATAGCTTCTCTGTACTTGATGTAAAGTTATGCATCGTTACGTACCAGAAGTTATAAGACATCACATTGTTCACCTATCAAGAAATAGTGTGAAGAAAACGTACATTATCAAAAAAATAAAGTTTCTCCAGTGTACTGTATCCAAAATCCTGAAATTTTATCGGACCACAGGAAAGTCTACTGGTAAACGTCAAAATTATATTGCCCGAAATGACAGTGTTTTTACAATATTAACACATCGAGATCGAAAGAAGGCCTACAATATCTTACGATAAGAATGGCATGAAGACATTCAGTCCGGGGTATACAGAGGAACAGTGAAAAAGATATTGTCGAAACAAGCATATATGCAAGAAAAACCGATATTAACCAGAATTCTCGCTATTATAGTGTTACTTGGGAAGAACAGCATTTCACCTTACAAAAGTCTGTTTCCGGCTTGTTACAGCTGATGGTAAAATTCGCCGTTTGCTTGAAGAACAGATGATGGAAGACTGCCTTTCCTCCAGGGAACACACAGGAGGTGGTGGAGTACATGTTTGAGCAGATATTCATCATGGTTGAAAAATTTCTTTTCATATCCTCTAAGGAAACGTCAAAGATGCCTTCTACAGGCTTCGTGTGTGTGTTTCGTATAGCAAAGCCACAAAGGGCTATCTGCTCAGCCCACTGAGGGGAATCAAACCCCTGATTTTAGCGTTGTAAGTCCGGAGACATACCGCTGTACTAGCGGGGGGCACTACAGGCTTCACATGGAGACAATATTTATACTATTTGCTATGGCAAGCTTTAGCAATAACTTTGTGCTCCAGGATGACAATGCCACATTACGAGATTACCATGAATTGCGAAGATTCTCAACTGTTGGATAAAAATGAGTCAGAAATTGCTAACGACGACCCTAAACCAACTAATGTAGCTGAATTGCAGTGCCCCTAGTGAGGAGTTAGGATGAAATCAAGGTAAATTACATCAATAACCTCATTGACAGCATGACATCTCGCCTTGCGAAGGTTATTTGAACACGAGGAGGACCAGCCAAACACTGAATGTTTAATATTAATAGATATAAGGTTACAGACGCTATTCATAATAATTTGACGTCATTTTTATCGTTATATATGTTTTGCTCAGGGTTTGTTGTGATAGACAAATTGCTGATTTATGTTTCTCTTCTAAGACGTTTGATGAGCTCATTTATCGTTCAGATAAATTGTTAATGATGTTGGTAGTACCTGAATCACTATAAAAATTACATATGTAAATGTTTAATGTAACATGCATTTCTCATTTTTAGAGCACTACGTGTATTTGTACTCCACCCTAATATAACGACTTTATATTTTATAAAATATGCAAATATTTTGGAAAAGGCTGTATGTTTTGAGATACAGTTCTTTTCTTACTATAATTGGAGTGGCAGAATGATTGATTATTGCGTTTTCCTTATGTTTGTAATGGTAAGATAATGTGTAAAAACTGATTCTGATACTTCCTAGTAAACACTACCATTCTACACTCTTGTGAAAGTGGTAGATAGTCATTCTGAAATATTTGAAAAATGATATCTGTGTATGAGTTTTGTTTATAAGTGTAAGTATCTGTGTTTTTTCATGTATTGAAAACCCCCTCGTAAAGTTAGGCGTAATTTTAAATTTTAGATTATCTTTGTGAATACATCTTTCGTTATTATTCTAATTAAACCAGAAAGACAATACGTGTTTCTGACTTTAGTATATGCACCTGCAAGTTAGCGTACGTCACTGGCTTCAGTTTATGCTTGTATGGTAGTCCCAATCGGTATTCATCCCTGCAGTAATTTGTAACCTAAAATTGTTGCAAGAACCAAAAAACAAAATATTTTGTCACCGCAAGTGCTTAGAATTAAAGATAAGTACGAAGACTGATTTACAAACATAAAATTATATTATTGAATTGAAACAAAAGACTAATAACAACATTACCAAAGATACATTGTTTTGTTTGTTAGTGTGGTCAATAATTTTACAACTGCCGACTTCATTCAAGACCTTCAAAACAATGAACAAGTTACAAACATCAGAACAGACCATGACACTTTGACAGTAAGGAACAAAGGCAGTGTTCAACTGCTTTGAAAAGATATTTTCGAGTTATGAATCTTCAAATTAAAAACTTCGTGTACCTTGCGTCAGGCACACAGAAATCTCTTGAATACAATATTTTGTTTGTTTGTTTTTGAATTTCGCACAAAACTACACGAGGGATATCTGCATTAGTCGTCCCTAATTTAGCAATGTAAGACCAGAGGGAAGGCAGTTGGTCATCACTACCCACCACCAACTATTGGGCTACTTTTTTACTAACGAATAGTAGGATTGAGCGTCATATTATAACGCTCCCACTGTTAAAAGAGCGATCATATTGGTGCGATGGAGATTCGAACCCGCGATCCTCGGATTACGAGCCGTACCCCTTAACACGCTTGGCCATGCCAGGCCTTTACATCATTAAAAAAGAAAAATAATGAAGTCCTTAACCTCTGAGCCAATAAAGTTAACTTTTTATTGCAATTTCATTACTCGTGTTGGTTATAATATTTTGTGTTTATCTATTTTTGCATTCAATTTTTTATCACAAATGTCTTGTTTGTATCATTCGTTTAATGTATGTATTTAGAATTAATCTAAATCTCCTAACCTGACCAAACGTTGTGAGATGTATTTGGAATTACGAATAACGAGAATTCCAAGCCGATGAAATAATATCTTTTAATCCTTCTAAATAATAACATAAGAAAAGTCATATTTTATTAGCTACCATTACTCTCGCTTCCAAGCTGGAATGTAGTTTTGATTGAAATAGGTAGCTTGATTTAATCGAAAATTAAAATTAATTTAATTACAAGTTTAGAAAAACAAGTTTTTCAAGAAAATAGGAAGTAAATACAGGACTAGCTAATATTAACACTTCAAAAACAACACAGACAAAATGTGAGGAATGGTATTTACATAATCCCTACACAGTACGTTTATATTGTAATATGAAGAAATGTTTGAAACAATATTTCGTTCAACAATCCTAGTCACCCCTAAACAGATAGTACAACCGCCTGCCTGACAAACATACTGAATATTGTTCTTGGTTCTGGTAGTACCGTAATACTTTGAGTTTTAAATGCTGTTATGCTTTTATCATTGTTTACTCAAGAGACACGCACTAGAAGGCTATGATACTAAATGTACATATTTATTTAAAAAAAAAATCAACACTAGTTTTATCGGCTTACTTAGAGTCTAATATTTGTAAAACTAAACATTTATGAAATTTTAGAAAAATTATGTTAACCTGTAAGAAGATTTTCCTTTGTCACTCATGGCTAAAGTTAAATCGTGTGATAATTTAACGAAGCATTTTAACACACATATAATGTCTGATAATAGTATAATTAATGTAATGATATTTCATATAGTTGTGCCTAAAAGTGTAGTAGTTACCAGTTACATATTCGTGATAAAAATTTTGCCAGCAATCTTTTTATTTATGTAAATAAACAAGACATACTAAAAGTATATGTTACCATAATATTTACAGTTGTCTTAACTAATTCTAGTCAAGTTATTTTTTGTTCTTTTCATAGAGACGACAAAAAGTTGACATTGATTATTTAAAACAATTGTAAATGTGTCACCAGATCGTTCACTCTGATTAACGCTGAAAATCCACCGTCTAGAAAACAGATAGAAATTTGTTAATTATCTGTAAATAAATAATAAATTCTAACGAAACAACATACCACATATGCATACCAAGTTAACCTTGTTTTATATTTTCAAATTTCCTTTTGACAGCCGCCGGGATGGCCAGGTGGTTAAGAAACTCGTCTCGGAAGCCGGGGGTTGCGGTTTTGAATCTCCGTTGCACCAAACATGCTCGCCCTTTCAGCCGTGGAGGCGTTATAATGTGACAGTCAGTCCCACTATTCGTTGGTAAAAGAGTATCCCAAGAGTTGGTGGGGGGGGGTGAATACTAGCTGCTTTCCCTCTAGTCTTACACTTCTATATTAGGGACGGCTAGCGCAGATATCCCTCGTGTAGCTTTGAGCAAATTTCATAAACAAACAAACACTATTAATATATGCTTGAAAGAATATTATTGAGTTTTTAAATAACAAAAATAAATTTCAAGGTAGATTTAAGAAATATACAGAGTTCTATACATATTTGTCAGAATAATATATAAGCATTAAATGTTTAAATTGTTTAGCACAAAAAAAGAGCAAAATTAAACTTCATAAATTTAACTTGTCTTTAAATTTACATATCATGCTTTCTAACGTTCGTCTGTTTCATCGGGATACCGCCTTAAGATATGTACACCGTTTGCTTCGCCAATTTAATTCCGTTTCCAAGCTTCAAGAAATACTTATACATTGATCAAACTGTCAGTGTTGCTGTAGTTCGCGTGATTTTAAAATTCAAATTGTGATTCCATGCATGATGACGCTTATAGAAAGCAGCCTGCCATGAAAAAAAAACAACCTCGAAGACATGATTGTTGGTTTCGTCATAGTTTTACAACGAGATAGAACCAATATCGTGCTTTCCACCAATGAGATCCCGTTGTTACCTTACGTGGTGTTTATAGATCAAAAGTGTTCGTAGCTGTAGGTGAGAGGAAAGTCCGAACTGTTTTCATTTTTCCATATGAACATTTATATAGTTGGTTAACTTGTGGAAGAGGATAAAAATGTTCGAAATATATCTGAATTTATTAACCACAGTAATTAAGATACGACGCCGGATTTAAATAAAAATATAGTGTTAAAATTTTAAGAATAAACCATACTTGTAAATGATAAAACATCTAAAAATCTCACTGAACAAATTAAAAGACCCTTTAGTTTGTTTGTTTTGAATTTCACGAAAAGCGACACGAGAGTTATCTGTGCTAGCCATTCATAACTTAGCAGTGGAAAGCTAAAGGGAAAGCAGCTGGTCGTCAAAACCTATCGCCAACTCTTGGGTTACTCTTTTACCAATGAATATTGGGATTGCTTTTCACACTATAGCGCCCCACACAGCCGAATGAGCGAGCATGTTTGGTGTGAGAGGAATTCGAATCAGAAACCCTCAAATTACGAAGACTTTTTAGTCCAAAGTTTTAGGCTAGGAATGTTGAAGAAATTTAAATCTGATTGAATTTTTTATACGTTTATCAATGAGCCTTTAAAAGCTATTCTTAAGGGAATCTCTATTGACTTCATAACTGTATACATCTCTCCCTAAATTTTCCATAAAATACTATATACACGTTTCTAATTTCATTTATTCTATTGTCTCTGTGCAAAATCAGCTTTTTTAAATCTTTTACTTTTAAATATACCTATTTATTTATGTGTGTTTTTCTTATAGCAAAGTCACATCGAGCTATCTACTAAGACCATCGAAGGGAATCGAGTCCCTGATTTTAGCGTTGTAAGTCCGTAGGCTTCCCTTTGTACTAGCGAGGGGCATATTTATTTGTACGGCAATAGAAATTTAGGTACCCTAAATAGACCATCCATTCATATTCTGATAAAATTATCAGAATTGGTTCTTGCCATTTATGGTTAAAAGGAAAATTAATTGTTTAACCATTAACCAAAAAGTATGAGAGTGAACGTTTAATAAACCGGCTTGATATGGATATTTGTTACATAATTTCTTATTTTATGGCATAAATGTTCATTTTTAGGTGTGTTTGTTTATTTTTGTGATCACAAAAAAGATCTATGTATATAAAACATTATTTTTTACTAATATTCTGTTGTCATCGAGAAACATAGGTTAGTATTTTCAATAATATTCTATGAGTTACCTCATGCACAACTTGGATTAATTTTAAATATCATATTTTGTGTATCACGAAGCATAATTTTTTATTTGGTATTGACATGGAGATATCGTTTTCCATAGCATCGCAGAGGAAAGGCTTAAAGCGTGTGGTAACAGGCTTTATAGATCACGAGCCAGATGTGAAGACAATATATCAGTAACAAGGAAAAACGTGATGCAATAAAAAAGGTAAATCTTATGTGAAGAATATCTTGAAGATATATCAGAAATATTTCAGTAAAATCACTCTACAAACATTAATATTAATACAACTTACTTTTAAAGAAAAATAAGACATTAACTGGATTTCTTCTTCCTTAAAATTGGAAACCTCATGTTATATAAAGGTAGAAATAAATCTATAATTTTACATGTATGGAAATCAATACATAATGAGCGATATTTTTACCCTCAGAGACTGAATGATTATCCAAAAATGAATATTATTTCATGTTGAAATATATCACTAAATATTTTAAGTTTCAGATATTCATAAATATGCATGAGAAACTAAAATACGTTAAAAGACATGTATTTCAGCACTAGTTTGAGAGGTTCAGCACTAGTCTGAGAGGTGTTATTTTCTTAATTTGAATTTAATATTTCGAGTTCCACAGAATCAGGTTTATACAGTTATACTTTGAAGCTATTTAAGAATTATTAGTATTAGCTAAACATGATTACATTAATGGCAATTGTGTTTTTGTACTCTATTTCATTTAATATAACCTAAAGTTCAATATTTTCAAATGACAAATAACTGTTGTTTTTAGCCTTTCATTAATCATGAATTTACATAAGATCCTTCAAGGGAAGGGGTATTCCAACTAGTAATACAACAAATTTGAAATATAGCATTTTTGCATACAGTAAACTATATATATATATATATTATACAATGTCATGAGGTATCCAACCAAAGGTCATCTTAGGACATGGAAAGTTACTACTCTTATATGTAATTGCAAAAACAAACAAACAACAAAAACTGCAAAAGACAAAATATTAAACCAAAACTTTACACACATATCTTCATGGACCTAGCAAACCTTTCTTGCCAAAGTTGGTGAAAATCCATCAAAAGAGGGTAACATAATGGTAAAAAACTTAAAAAACGATAGAAAAACTAACAAATGCAAAATTCAAAACTGAAAATTGGATATGCCTCTGTATGGACCGAATGATTTTTGTTTGTTTGGAATTAAGCACAATGCTACTCAATGGGCTTTCTGTGCTCTGTCCACCACGGGTATCGAAACCCGGTTTTTAGTGTGTAAGCCCGCAGACATACCACTGTGCAACTGGGGGGCGGACCTAATGAACTTCCGTACAAATTCTGGTGAGAATTCATCTACATCCGGCGAAGTAGTTACTTCGACATACAACGGACAATACTATTACATTTGTATAAATACTGTATCGACCCAGCATGGCCAGGTGAGTTAAGGCGTTCGACTGGTTCGCATCCCCTTCGCGACAAACATGCTTGCCCTTTAAGCCATGGGGGCGTTATAATGTTACGGTCAATTCCATTATTTGTTGGTAAAAGATTAGCTCAAAAGTTGACGGTGGGTGGTTATGACTAGCTGCCTTTTCTCTAGTCTTACACTGTTAAATTAGGGACGGCTAACGCAGATAACCATCGAGTAGCTTTGTGCGAAATTTAAAAACAAACAAACAAAATAATGATGTAAGTTCTTCATTTCTTTGACTTTTTATACTATTATTGGTTGTATAAATTTGTTTTCGGTGTAAGATATAATTTTTTTATAAAACAAGTATTTGAAACTTTATATTAAATGTTATACATAATGTGTACAATAGAAAAAAGACATTCTTTGGATTGCATCCGGAAAGAATCATATAGCTACAGAATTTTTGTATAGTACCATGTTTACCCACATTTACAACAGATGGTGATTAGCTGCCATCCTCCCCCCATGTCAGTATAAGACATACATGATACATGCTCATCTATCGCCTGGATTACCCCATACAACAATGGTTCTTATATTACAATAGTTTACCGTGAAAGGATGGAAAAATAAATGTAACGTAAGACAGAGAAACATTTTGCAGCCTCATCCTGAAAGATATAATAAATCCAATTATTTAATGTATTGATTAGCAATCCCATTTCATGGGAAGGATTCTTACTGGAGGTATAATAATTATTTTTGTACTGATGGTTTACCGTACTGAAAGGAATGTATGATGTACTACACCCATTAAAACCGAAACATTAGATGTATAAAAACAGCTTCTTTAACCTTTTTCTGGTCTTTCTACCAGCGGATACAGAGGTTAGAATTTTTATTAACTTGTAAAATTGATTAAAAATTTGTACAGGCTATAAACTGAAGTACGTGTATAGATAAACAGAGGAACAATGAAAATAATCTATATGAAACAATAGAAATGTTAATAATATTGTTTTTGTTTTAATTTTCAACAAATATACAACAGATTGTCGATTAATACTTGCTGGAACTACTACAATTATAAAAAGTAACATATTTAAAATTAGGATTAACATTAAAGCTGTCATTAATGATATTATTGTTAGTTCAGTCATCACGTGCAAATTATTGGTCATTCAGAGTATTGTGATAAGTATACATTTGTAGAAAAGGCTTAATGCTTTAATATGTTTGTATTGAATTTCGCGTGAAGCTACATGAGGTCTATTTGTGTTAGACGTCTTTAAGTTAGTAGTACAAGACTAGATGTAAGGCAACTAGTCATCGCCACTCACCTCCTGCTCCTGGGTTACCAACAAATAGTGGGACTAACCGTCACATTATAATGTCCCCACGGCTGAAAGGGCGTGGTGTGAGGGAGATTCGAATCCGCGGGACTAAGATTACGGGTCGAGTACCTTACCCACTTGGTCATGCCATAATATATCACGACATGATATTCTGCTCTAGTGTGAAGAAAGATCAATACCAAATTATAATATAACGTAGCTTCATACCCTTGTTACATGTTTGACCCCGAACCTCGACAGCTCTTCTGTATGAGTTGTTTCCCGAGCATATTTATTACATGACAGGACACAATGATTCTCTAAAGAGCATCCATTATCTACTCATTTGAACTGAAGTTCGTCTTCTGTACAGATTACATCAATTATGTCAATTCCATTTTCTTCAAGGAATGTGATGACAAGTTTAACACAGGGGCAAGCGTTCTTATAATTTAGGCTGAAGTTAAGGTCCACTTCACCAAGGCAATATACAAAATAAGGGGTCATAGAATGTGGTTCCTCTGATGTGTGCATTAAGTGTACCATTCTGCAGGTTGGTGATGTAGGTAAACCTAACACTGTTTATATGCACCCCATACCTTATCATTGACTTCTATATTCATGTTGAAAAATGAACTCAAATTTGTTTCCCCACTCGTCGGTTGATTGTGGGTTGAAGTGTGACTTGCTTGTGAATAAATATAGCTGTTAACGTATCTGGCCCATTGAACGTTTTTTTTTTTTTTTGTATTGTAGGCGAACTGTTTTCTACATGTTTTAAGGTCTAGTCACTGTGCATGGAAAATCTGGAATAATAAAATTGAACGAAAGTGTGCTATACTATAAAATCATGATAAATGAATATTTAATAACACTTTCGAAAAGAATAACCCTTTTGAGTGTGTCCTGGTATGCGATTATTTTATGAACTGAGAACAATTAATTACTGTTGTTATTCCTTTTTATTTTTTGTTAAGCATAAGGCTTTTAAATGGGCTGTAAGTGCTTTGCCCACCACGAATGTTGAAATCCAATTTTTAGAGTTATAGGCTTTCAAACTTAGCTCTGAACTATCAAGGTGGGTAGAGTGCAGAGGGATATTTTTATTTGTAAACTAAAGTTGTGTATATTGTTCATAATTAAAGCAAAAATTATATTGTTAACATACAACAATATCGTTATTGTAATTAATGTTAGGGACTCTTTCATTTTATTCAATAAATATGACACCTATTAAATAATAATAATATTTATTTATCACGAGATGGAAAAGTAAAAATCGTGAGGTTTTAACACAACTAATAAACGAAGAAGAAATAGTTTGGATATTTTATGCTGTTTTTACATGCAAAATCTTCGAAAACTTAAACTATTTTTAAAACTGTTTAAAATCAAAATAAATTACTTTGAAAACTATGCAATAATCTAATAAACTTTGCTTGAGGATCGCGCAATTCCTCCAGTGGCACAGCGGTATGTTTGCAAACTCACATCGCTTGAAATCGGGTTTCGATATCTCTGGTGGGCAAGAAACAGATAGCCCAGTGTATAGTTTTTGTGCTCAACTCTAAACAAACACAAAAATCCTTAATTTAATTTCACAAAATATTAATTTCAGAAATATACTATGCCCAAGAAAAACTGATTTTAAGAATACATAACAGGCAAATGAAGCTAATTTCAGAATATGAGCAAAATCTAAGCAAAAAAGGTTCTTGAAAAAAAGTGTAATAATGTTTGTTTTAAGTTGAACTGAATCCAACTTCAACTATTTTAACAACTAACCAAGTCAAACAAAACTCAGTTTTTAGAAATGTGTTTTACAATAATACTTTTAATGTTTAAATAAAATTAGAAATAGAACGATTTTCGGATTTACACCAAACATTTTATTCATCAAATTATAAGTACAAACAAACAACAAAATAAAATTCAAGTAAAGCTAATAAAATAAATTTAACTTTAAAATATATAAAAAAATCAACTTCCAAAATTACAATAAATTATGGAAAATTTGTCAGATTGATTCACAGTTTAAATGAAACCAGATTCAGAATTATATGGTGTCTAAAAACCTAGTCTCTCGCCTATATAAAATAAACAATGAATTTCAAAACTAAACATAATTTCTGAGCAAATCTTAAAATTATTTATTTAATAGTAGAATAGGGAAACTACTACAATAATAATCAATTATTATCTTACAAGTATCTTACAATTAGTTTCCCTTTAATAAAATTTTACATTGTGGTTATAGAACAATTACAAATACACTGAGAGTTCCAGGTAGGTATGGCCAAGTGTGTTAAGGTGTTCGAGTGGAAATCTGAGGGTCGAGGGTTCGAATCACGCTCGCACCAAACGTGCTCCCACTTTGAGCTATGGGAGCGTTATAACGTGATGATTAATCTCACCAATCGTTGGTAAAAGAGTAGACTAAAATGCAATCATCAGTGATGACAAACTGCCTTCCCTCTAATCTTACACTGCTAAATTAGGGACGGCCTATCATAGGTAACCCTAGAGTAGCTTTGCGCGAAGTTCAAATCAAACAAACTGATCTGACGTGTATTTTAGCTTGAAAAACATTTTATAAGTATATATGAGTATTTTTCAAAGAAAGAGAACAAGGAATAGGCGTTAGAAATTAAGACGGCTACACTTGACATTTCATTACTATTCATAGAGTTTGTTTATATTTAAAGTATCTGATAATGTTGCGACTAGTTTCATATTTTTGCTAAAAAGCATCAATAACAAAATTGTATTGCTTCAGAAACGCAGTAACTTTGTATTTTTGTGCAGCCCTAAATAATCCTCTTTTTTAATTCTTAAACTCGCTTTAATCTGATGAAACTAAATTACGTCATTCGTTTTTAGTTAATGGGAAAATTCATTTCTTTTGATTACATGAGCTTTCTATTCATGATTTTAAAAATCCAAATTTGAATTTGTTTTGTTTGCTAGACTTTAAATAATCCAGTCCATAGATGGCGCAGATAATTCAACGTTACCAAAGTATCTTCAACCAATAGGCGAAAACACGAGAGAACTAAGAGACTATTAGAAGGTTTCCTGTTGAAGGTGTTGGAAAGAGAGTCCTCCGTACCCATCAGTGTCACACCGCTTTTAAGCATGTGAGAAATCAGCGCTGATGGTGCCGATACGATAAGCAAATGAGGTAGACAAGAAGTGAGCTACGATACGGTGTATCTGAAACATTGGAACATCTTACGTTACACTTTTAGTTGTGGGTTTCCTTAGTTACAACAATCTGAAACAGTATCAAAAGAGAAGAGTTGAATTCAAATGTATTATCATGCTTAAAATGTGACGAATATTGATGATATAGAAATTCAACACTTGGATATTACAGTCGTAAAGAATGTATTTCGAAGACATTACTGAACATTTGCAACTTAAAATTGTTGCTTGCAGTTACATAAACATGTCGCTCGCCTTTACTCTAAGCTTACACAACTGAGCAGCTATTCAGAACCGGTTGATTTAGACCAAGCGAATTGAAACGACAGCTAAAAATTGTGTCAGATTCACTTTCCTGATTCCAATCTGCGAATCGATTATATCAGAGACTCTAACACTGGTAAGTTTACACACACATATATATAAATATATATTAATTATTATAAGATATTAAAACAGTTTTCTCCTTCTCTGTTCTAATACTGATATCTGTTGCTCTAAGGTTGATTTTTCACTGATATGAAACGTGCTCAAAGTAATCTGAATACTGCGTTAAAATATATTGTTAATAAAGGTTATACATTTGTGTCAAATGTAATATAAACATTCCTTCTCCTGTGCAGTTTTCATGTTTTTAATGTGTTATAAAACGCATTTGAATGGGAGAGTGTATATATTAACACCACTTGCTTAAACTCTGTTTTATGATATTTATTTACGAAAGCAGACACTTAAATGTCGTCCAATAATACTAGTTCTCTCTTACATAGTTTGAGGATGTAGAAAATAAGCAGATGGGCTTTATTTCTTGTTAAGTTAAGTTAGCACGTAACAAAACTATGTACATCCATATAAAGAATCATCAACAACTGCAAAACTGTATATGTAACGTATCATATAATACGTACTTGAAGATCCGTACTCCCGTATCTTAAGCTTGTTACGTATTTTAATACATTTTTCTACAAATTTTGAGTTTTTTTCTTTCTTAATTTATTGATGAATGTAGTAATATTTTAGCAGTGTAACTTTTTTAAAAATAAATCTGAAACTATTGTTTTCGCTATTTCTTGCCAATCGTTACCCAGAAAGACCTTAATAAATTTATCTCAGTTTGGGTACAAGTGCATGTATAAAAAAATTCAGGTTCTAGCATTTGCATGAAGTAAGTAATTCTATACCATATTTTGATGTGCAATAAATATAAATACTAGGATTTTTACTTTTTATAAGTTTTTGTATGTCAAAGTGTAATAGAATTTCTGCTCTCGCATATATAAAAACACCAGTACAATTATATATGTAAATATATTTGCTAGTACTATATATACACATACATTCTTACTAACACTAATATATCATACTCATTGTAGTACTGAATATATGATTGTGTGTGTGTGTGTGATGATATATATTATTCGAATAATGTTCACGTCTAAAGAGAAGTTAATGTCTGTAAATAAGTACGCACGAATGACCGCCACCCTTCACTAATACGATGTACAAACTTTTCTACATTGTTTCCTCACGCCAGAATAAGTCCAAGTCCCCAGTGTACTAAACATCAATCTACACAGAGCTCTGGAAGATGACGGCATAAGAATTAATTTAGAGACAAAGAAGTTTACGTACGAAAACCTGCGCCTTCTTGGATGCTTCTAGATTATTCTCTCATAAAGCGATAACTTCCTTTATGGTAGAGCAAGTTTATCCACATTGCAACAGTGCTTTAACTAATGTACTTACGGCTCTAAATTAAATACTCACTGCAAGGCGACACGATTAAGAAGATGTTATTGGACAGAATATTACAACGACAAGACAATACATGTTTCCAAAAGGGGGGTTGTATCTCTACTCTTCAGGAAATTTCAGGCTTACACGTTAATGAGAGCTTAGCAATTTTTCTTCTGAATAAGAAAACGTTTGAATAATAATTCAAAGCATTCGTTTGATACTTTACCAGAGGATTCCTTACGCTATTAGCACTTACGAATTTGCTAAAACAATGTGACGAAAACAATGTATTTAAACGTGGACCAAACTCTTTTAAAGTGTTAACAAGTTTAATGTAGAAATCCAATAATATGTTTTGAATTTCTAAGAAACTTAAAGATACGTTGATAACCTTTGTTTACTTCACAAGACCCTTCACCAAACAGTTAAATGAGTATCCTTAAAATCATACATCATAATATTTCTTTCTGTGTTACACTAATAAGTTTAACAAACATCATTTTACCTATTCATACAAGTAATAAGAATACGAAGACGTATTTCAGAACACACAATATTGGTTGGTTGCTTGTTTTAAAGCAAAGCCATATTGGACTATTTGCTGTGTACATAGAAAGGAACAAACACAGAATTTTAGCGTTGTGAATCTATAGACTTGTCACTGTTCCAGTTGGAACACATAGTATCAAGTAGGATGATGACTATTATGAGATAATAATCATAACAATTTAGAGGGCTTAGTTTTTATTATAATTGACATATGAAACGAATTTTAAATATTTATCAAAATTTTCAAATTCAACCTTAACTAACGTAACACGGTAAACGTAAATTTCTATTTACACTTTAAAAATAGTAATGACATTTATTCTCGTAAAAAAATCTTTAGTAATTATAAATGTTTATACACATCCGTGTTTATAACACGTGTGCTTTTTTTATATTCAACATAAAAATACATTAAAAAACAAACAAGTTCGATGCAGTATTAAATTGTCAGGTTTCTACGATCATTGATTTATATTCGTCTCTCTTTGGTTAATCCGCAATGTGCCATAATGCTTTTAATAGGATATAGAATTAGTTACAGAATGGTTTTTGTTACAGTTTTTTATCGAACGTTTTCATCGTTTAACATTGTTCGTGGTAAAGTGTGTCCAATGAAAGTGGCTAGTGTAAATAGACAACGTGGCAAACTTATAGATAAACGATTTAAAATGACATGTATACAGTACTTTAATTTTCAATATAAATTTTATTTTAAAAGAAATCTCATCATAACATTGAACGCCCCCCCCCAGTGATACAGCAGTATGGCTGGGAACAACAACGCTAGAAACTGGGTTTCGATACCCGTGGTGGACGGAGCGCGGGTATCTCATTGTACAGTTTTGTGCCAAACTACAAACAATGAAGTACAACACTCAAAATATGTATAAGTTATTCTAACAGACTGCATATGTAATTACTTACCTAACTATGTACATCCACTAAATTCTAACGACTTTTATCAGTGACATTTATGTTGATAAATAAAGAACTAATTAGTTATTCATTATATTTATTCTATTGGTCACTGACTTAACTCGTTATCGTGACGCCAATTGGCTGTTACGTTGTACTATTGTATAGAAAGTAAGAAAGGTCACCTTAGAAAATCTTGAGATGAGCATGTGCTCTCGATGATTCTTATTGCTGAATTCGAGTGTTGTTGTTTTGTATAATGGAAGAAAGACAATTATCGAAAGATGAAACACACAACTACCAACCAGTGAATGACATTATCGAAGAGTAATATGCTTCGCTTACACACATACATATACTTGTGACGTATGCTAAAAGCTTGTCATAAATCTTATAACAATATACAGTTTCCCTCTCTTTTGATGGTATTTTCATAGCATTAATTTAGTTACTCTGACTTAGAATTAAAACTAAATATAAACATAAATAGGAAACAAAAATATCTATTTAGCAACTCAGTGTAAAATACTAAATAAATATTGTGTGATATCAAACATGCTCAAGTAATCCAGCTCGACACTGTAAAATATGTTGTTACATAAGGTTATGTCACTGGTTGCCATGGGTATCGGATGTATTCTATTATGAAATTTTAGTATTTCTTTTATTAAGTTCGGCATGGCCAGGTGGTTAAGGCACTCGATTCGCAAAACGGGGGTTGCGGGTTTGAATCCCCGTCACACGAAACATGCTCACTCTTTCAGCCATGGGGCATTATAATGTGTGACAGTCAATCCCATTATTCATTGGTAAAAAGAGTAGTCCAAGAGCTGACGGTGGGTGGTGATGACTAGCTCCCTTCTCTTTAGCCTTCCACTGCTAAATCATGGACGGCTAGCGCAGAAAGCCCTCGTGTAGCTTTCGCGAGATTCAAAAACAAAAAAACAATTTCTTTTATTATCATTGACGTCATAAATTACTTATTAGTATGATTTATTAAATTTAACCTTTATAAGTGCAACCATGTCTACCGTATATTTCCTATGTCAAAGCTAACCAACAAGATACGTTGATTTGGTAATAGTAGATTTATCTCTCTATATGGGGGGAATATATTTCCACATATAATTCTCTGTTACACAAGTGAGTTTTATAAGTAAGTTTATTTTCACGTAATGTATGATGCGATCTTCTTTTCTTGACATAAACTTACGTTTATTTTTTTTCTTTCTTAACGAATCACAACGCCACTGTTCTATGGCACTTTAAACAACATAGAACATTATACTTAATCGCACCTTCTGTAGATATTTTATAGCAATTTAAACGATACAGGACATTATACTTAATCGCACCTTCTGTAGATATTTTATAGCAATTTAAACGATACAGGACATTATACTTAATGACACCTTCTGTAGATATTTTATAGCAATTTAAACGATACAGGACATTATACTTAATCGCACCTTCTGTAGATATTTTACAGCAATTTAAACGATACAGGACATTATACTTAATGACACCTTCTGTAGATATTTTATAGAACTTTAAACAATACAGGACATTATACTTAATCACACCTTCTGTAGATATTTTATGGCACTTTAAGCAGTACAGAACACCATACTTGATTATATATTTGGTAGATAATTTCTTAAGTTAAACAAGCGAGAATCCTTAATAGCCGCGATAATTGAGTATTATTTTTAGGCAGGATTAGAAGAAAATAATTTATGAGACCTTTTTCCCCAATTTTTATTGGCTACATTTTTGTGCATCAGTCTTGAGGCGCGCGTATACTCGATTTGGTTTAATTAATCATTAGAGCTTCTACTAGACTACCCTCACACTAAAATTCTTTTAGGGAGGATTAGAGTAAATTAATCTGTAAGACCAAAAGCGAAATTAGATTTTATGAGTCGCTTTGCCGCGGCTAAAAAAAAAAGAAAAGAGTAGCATACATAATCACTTCTATACATACTTAGTATTGGGTGTATGCAGAACTTTTTATATGAATCAAGAAGAAAGAAATAATAAAACAAGCTTACTGTTGTTAATTCCCACTCAGATGTCTAAAACAAAGAACGGAAGCTATTTCAGTATGAGGATTTACTATTTAGCGTATAAGAATTTCGTCGTGTCAGTAAAAATGAATATAATTTAGCATCACAATTAATTATAAAATTTAATTTATATAAAATTTTCTTTGTTATAAAATGAGTTTGTGAGGGTGCCAATTTGCAGGTTTGTCATTAAGTAACTATCTGGAACATTAAGCGTTGATAGAAGCAAATAAACGCAACTGGAGAAAGTGTACATGTTCTTATTGTGTTTCGCTTGGCGAAAGGCCAGAGAAATACCTTCTCTAGAAGCTCTCAAGGCACCAGTAGAGAAGTGGACAGTGAAAACAGAAGACACTTCTGTCTTTGTGAGCAGAGATGTTGAGTTAGTAGAAAAACTTGCTTTTTTATATACTGCAGCAGTTTCTAACTTTCTAATAAAGAAATGAACTCCGACTAAAGCATACCTCACTACAGCCAGAACGTTATTAATTCATAAAGAAATACAATAACTTGTTGAAAGAAATTGTTCCGTTTAATTTCAGTTTTTACATAATATGGAAATTTATACCACTGATTAACAAAATAGTAATTTTTTCTCAGGAAGAACTGTTGTGTGTTTCGATATTTGCTTAGAACTACATGAGAACCATATGCGATAGTTGTCCTTAAATCTGAGCTGATAAAATAGATTGAAGACACCTAATCAAAAGTGCTTACCGCCGACTTTTCAGCTTCTCTAATCTAATAGTCGGATTTGACTGTCCTTCTTATAACTCAAGAACGACCTCCATAAGTGAAGTGCAGCTTTGTTTCGGTAATGAGATACGAGCCATGAATCATACAGATCTACAACCTGGAACTCTAACCACTAAGCCACATCCGTCCTTTGGAAAAACACTAAGGTATAATTTGCCAAAGGCAATATTCTCCATCTCACTGGTTAAGGCTACCCACAGTGGATATATTATACTTTCGGAAAGTTTGCAGAAGAAAAACAAAACAGAGGTAGTTAACATTTAAAGTGATAATTCAAATTACGTTACTACTGCTTTTCCAGAAGGATCTTCTTCTTATGCCCGTTGTTTCTAATGCGGTACACACACACACACAGAGGAAGTTAAATCGTTTTCTCGATAAAATATTCTGTGAGTGGCTCACGTGAAATGTCGATACTTGATTGCTGTTTCTGTAGGGACACGCGCATCCTGAAAACGTGACTATACTTATCCAGAAAGATAAAATTAGAGTGTCTCATGACAATATTTGATTTTGTCCTAAATATTGCTTAAGTTTTCTCACCTCTCATATATTTCTTATTCAGCTACAACAATTTTATGTCATATATTGGCACAACAGATATAGCAAATTAAATTTATTAAATTGTACAGCTACTTTATATAATACTTTCCCAGTATAATTAAATAATATTTTCACGACGTGATGACAAATGGTCAAAACTAAAGAATAAAATACGTTGTCGACAAAATTTTATTTACATTGTTTATAAATATTAAACTTACTTTTTAAAAGTGAATAGAATTGAAAACTTTTAGATAAGATAAATCATCCATTCTATTTAAGCACTAGAACATCAGTGTTATAGTTTACAATTTTATTTCACGTTGCAAATCAAATAACTTTTTATCTTTGACCTTGATAACAATTGCGTTTTTAGAAAAGTGGCTTGTTCCATATAAAATAAATAGTAATAAACAATAACCAGAAATAAAAAACAATGTTGCATTTTTTTCTTTTGTAATTTTTATAGTTTCTCATGTAGTCAAAGATAACAGGTCATTTGCTAATTCATTTTTAACGCAAAGCTACACAATGAGCTATCTGTCATTTTGGGAAGACTCATTTAGGCGTTTTTGCATATTCAGCTATGTTTGCCTTCATTACAACTTTACGTTCATTTTACTTTGCGATAATTTAGCTTTGATTCATTTTATTAACTACTACAAATAGTTTTTAGCTACTTTCTTTTTTACTACGGGTTTTGTTCTTGTTTCTTGTGATTTTTTTTTGTTTCAACTCGTAAAATCGTGTGACACACTGAACGCTCACATTTGTTCACAATTATAAATACAATTACTTTACAGTGTATTTCATTTGCAGTTTTATTAAATAAATCCACGTCTACGTCAGTTTGTTTGTCTAGCTGCATGAAGTTTTTTTTCAAATATGCTAGGTTTCATCAATCTAATACATAATGCGTACAAGAAAGCGTGGTTTAAGTGCCATGCGAAAAGATGATAGAATAAGGACTTTTCAAGCAAGTGTTTTACACGTTACGGTTTGTAAATTAATATTTTACCTATTTTTATCAGTGTTTTTTATAGTCCTAAAGAATGAAGCTAATTTCCTATAGGCCAGGCATGGCCTGGTGGTTAAGCCATTCAATTCGCATCCTGCTTATGAAGGGTTCGAATCCTGCCAGCAAACATGCTCGCAGCTTCAGCCGTAGAAGCGTTATAATGTGGCTTTCACTTTCATTATTTATTGGTAAAAGTGTAGCCAAGCGTTGGCGGTAGGTGGTGTTGACTAGCTGCCTTCCCTCTAGTCTATCAAAATTAGGGAGGGCTACCGTAGATAGCCTTCGAGTAGCCTTGCACGAAACGCAATAAACCAATAGTAATTACTTCTATACGTTTTTACCTTACAAGTGTTTCTTTGTTAAATTTTATTAACAAATTTCGACTTTATAATTTCAGGCAAAAACAACTACATCAATGTATGTGATCGGTATTGCAAGTGGTATTTAACCACATCATCTGAACAAACATTTATGACAAAAGCACAAATAATTCAGATTCATATAAAGTAGTATATTCTCAAGTTAAGTTTCAGTAACACTAAAAACACAAAAGAAAAAATAATTAGTTTTGGTCAACAGTTTGTTTGTTTTTTCCACTTGTTGTGCGTATCTAACATTTATTAACCGCAGGAAGTATATATATTAACCACTGGAGGGGTCTGTGATATACGTCGAATTCTGACAAGGACCAGTTTAACTAATCCCCTCTTGTGTTCTGTGTCTTTCTACAACTAATTATATTTAGCATGATTAACTGTCAAATTTGTTGCTCAGACGCACTGAGAATCACTTCGCTCCACAAATTTAATCTCATAGAAGTTGATTAATTACTCAATGAACGACTAGTTTAATACGGTTGTTTAAGCATCTGAACTGTTGCTTAGGATTTTTTGGTTAACTGAAAGCACCTTTTCTGATAGCTGTAATTAACAGAAACTGTATACTATTTAAGATGTGACAAATCTGTTAATCAGTGCGATGTTTATTGTAAATTATGTGGATTCTAAAATTAGATTTTAAGCCGTCTTTAGAATTATCAGTGATTCCGCCAACTTTGGTTCGTAATGAAAATGCAGCGTGACTAGTTTACTTAGCAAATGAATAAATAATCTAACTCTGTTATGAATTCTAATTTTTTATAGAATAATTATGAGAGAAAAAGCAGAAAAATCTCTTTCTTGAGAACAATCAATGACTTTATATAAAAGTAGTAACGTGACAAATATTTTCAGGAAATACATAACAATAACGAAAAAATTACTGAAGCTAAAATGGTAATAATTCATTAATAATAACTGACTAATTTAATAGTACAATTAAAAACTAGAACTTAATAGTGAATATTAGTTTTAAGGTTTCAAAGTTAATATTTTGTAGCCTTCTGAACTTTGCAACAATGTGTATTTCACAACTTTAACAAACGTATATCCTATAAATCATCTATCTCTGTTAGTACACGGAATAAGATTAGAAAATTTCCAAGTTTACTGCTAAATTAACACGCACTCACCTATTTAAAATATTAAATCAATTTTGTTATTTTCATATCTTCTTTTGGATCATAAGCCGAGAGGAATTGAAGAGATATATTTGGTAAACCAGAAACCTAGAAGTATTGTATATATTATTGTAGAATAACTGAAGACATTCATATTGAAAATTATTGTTAAGAAATTGATTGTTTATAAGGAATATCCAAATACTATTCACGATGTGGTAGCCACATGGACAACTGTTTTTATGCTTTCATTATATTAATATATTTTAAAGATGATATTTAAAATATATCTTCATACATTTCCTATCAACACTTCTCTCTTTTGTTAGTATCATAAATTATTTCTCTTCAGAAACTTTTTGTTTTTGTTATGAGATGAAAGATATGATACGATGCTGGCTAACTGCTGTTCATTCGTCACTTCCGTTTGGTAGAAAACAGTAGTCACTATGGCGGCGCCCATAAATAATAAATCAATGCTAACAATAAAAGATCGAACAGGGTACTTATCTTTATCAAGTAAACTCTTACTTGCAAAAAGTCAGACTAGAAAGAGTTCAAACTACTAAACTAACTTGTTTGCTTTATTAAGTTTAAACTGTTACAAAGTATTTAATTAGACTCAACTAATGCTATTTTATACAGAAACTCGAATTATATCGTGTTAGAGTTATAAATCAAAAACCCTGACTTAAACAAGTGAACTATGAAAAAAATAAAATGCTTAATTATATCAAAGAAAATCATTAAATCAAAACATTATAACTACCCAAGTTAGAAGGTCCTTCGCAAAAACAAAACTATCTGATCCGATTTTTCTAAATTTTTAACATTCTTATTGGCTAAAAAGAAGGCATTTCCCACATTGGTTAAGCATTGAGGTTGCGAAATTTGATTTAAAGTGACTGAAATTTAAGGGTGACTGAAATCCGTCAGCACATTATGAAGTTAACGGCCAAGTAGAAGAGACATGGAAGTCTCCCAATGACACGTTTATATATTCAAGAACCATTTGGAACAAACTGGATAGTTATTGTGTAGCAAGCTGAGTACAACACTATGCTTTTAGCTGCTTTCAAAGGGTTCCTATCAGTTCATCTTATTCCTCACTACGTGATGGTACGACTTTCTCTACCAAATCACAAGTGAAGTCATTCGTATCTCATTTGGAAGGTAAACGTAAGAAGTTGATAGGAAAAGCATAACAGGTTGAAAATTACTTAATTAATGATGCTGAGAGTATGACTTTATTGGTATTTGCTAAATTTGCTCCCACCGAGTAGACCTTAGTACTAGCTACTATGAAGAATCAAGGAAATTGTATTTCACTCAAAAACTATCAATTAACAAATAAAACTTTGTCTCGAATTTGTTTAAAAAAGGTAGTTCAAAAACCAGTGTCTTTGGGAGTCTTCGGATTGAACGTACTTTTAATATGCAACAAATTATACTGTAAAGACACCCCTTGGCTCCTTCTGACCACGACTGCAGACTTTTTCTTCATAGTCCTTGTACCTCAAATTAATCCATATTCATTTGACATTCAATGTCATTAAGTGCAAGAGGTATCTACGTCTGAAGAATTCTAAATTCACGACCCAAACATATCTTTACAATCTTATTGTATGGATATTTTACTTTGAAAAATCGAGCAGTTACCAGTGACACCATAACACCAATACTTGGAACACCACAAAATACCAATATTTTTTTCTGATACAAGCCCTTACGCCGTGACATTATATCGACGTGGCTTTCAGGTAAATTGGTGACATTCATATTGAAAATCGGTTTAATATAACATACACATCTCTTTATGAGGTACCATTCCGTGTGTCATAGAAGCGAGTACTTGGCAAACGTGTCTAACCTTTCAACGTTGCCATTGGATCCGATTTGTAATTTGATAAAGTACGATGATCCTACTTTTGAACGAGAATGACCTGAAAATTTGCATAAGGGACAAGGTTCACGACGTACTCACCCAATAGACACACTAAACAGGCTAGATATTACCTTAGAGTGGAAATAGAAAATTATTCCACAAAAATCCATCTGGGGAATTAAATAAGGTATTCAGTGACTTTGCTCGCTCTTTCAGTCATTGGAACATTATAATGTGACTGTCAATCTCGCTGTTTGTTAGTAAAAGAGTAGACCAAGAGTTGATGGTGGGTGGTGATGATTACCTGCCTTCTATCTAGTCTTACAATGCTAAATTAGTGATGGATAGCGCAGATGACCCTCGAGAGGCTTTGCCCGAAATTCAAACACAAACAAACAAACGCTCTCTGTGATAGAATCTGTAAACCTAATAAGGTGTTGTACTCTCAGGATCTGCATAGAGTTTTGGGTCTTTAGTAATTCTATAACCTGTTTTATTGATGACTTAGAACAAACCTTAGATTTATTTACTTTTTATGATAATGTTACATATTTGTAGGTATAATTTCTCTTGCCCATGTGTTTGTCTCTCTGCGATCTCTTTTATTTCAAGTTTTGCCTTTCAAGAAGATTGAACACAATAGAAAGAGAATATTGAAAATTTTATAGGATGTGGCTTATTGCAACCTGACTGAGATATATAGGTGCGGGCATGGAAACCAGACAACGGTTTGAGACATAAGCTTCCAGGGGTCTGCAGCTGCTGTGCAACACTGGAATTACCTTGTCGCTGTCTGTGCATTTAGTAATAGCGAGTGATTGCATGCTTATCAATCAATCCCAGTATTCAGTTCTTAAAGGATCTACTGCACAGATGCAAAAGTTGTACTAAGTGACATCGCGTAATTACAATTACCCAGCCCAGTAAAATATGATTTACTGAAAAACAAGTTTAACATATCTGTTATAATTAAAGGTTACAGATTAGGTTAAAGGAATATGCAGCGATGAGATGCCTTGATTTTTTTTATTTATATTTTGAAGGTTTGTTTGTTTTGAAATTTTGCAAAAAGATACTCGAGAGCTATCTGTGCTAGCCGTTCCTAATTTAGCAGTGTAAGACAAGAGGGAAGGCAGCTAGTCATCACCACCCACCGCCAACTCTTGGGCTACTCTTTTGCCAACGAATAGTGGGATTTATTGACACATTATAACGCCCTCACGGCTGAAAAGGCGAGGATGTTTGGTTTATTAGAAAGAAATAATAGATTTTGTGTGAAGAACTACTTTTAAAAGTAGCATATATCATGTTGACAGCTGATGTTCTTGTCGTTTAGATTTATTATTGGATTTTTTTTCTCTTTCAGTGTTTTTATGACTTTTTTTTCATCTACGTGACGATAGTTTGTAACTAGAAACCTATTCTTCTTATTTACTATCACGGATTGTTTATTATTTGTATATCATTTATTTTTTATTATATCATCATCAATATATTATTTATTATATAATATTTTATTATATTATCATCAATATTATGAACTCAAAGTCACAGTTTTCCTGTTTTTTTGAGCTATAAAAAACGAGCTCAAGAGTTAAACAGTTAATCAGTTACATGGCTTTGTTCGTGTAAATAATGCCGATAATATGTTTTACGCTATATCATTGAAAATAAAAATATAAAAAAGTCCTTAGCCATAAACCTTTCTTCACATTTGAACCTCATGTTAAGATTTAAAAAAAGCAGTACTTCGGCCGGCGCCAACGAATTACACACCCTGCTGGGAAAAGGATGGTAAAGGCCCTGTCCACCGTGAGAGATGGGTTGCTGTCTTTGTTCTTTACGGCCTATTCCTAGAACCTCCGTTTCCTAATTCGTTCGTAATTGAAATGCATAAATCATTTACAACAGCATTAATCATAAGCCATAGACAACTTGTACATTAGAATACGACCTCACATCAAAGTAATTTATAAGACTTAATATCTTATTTATAGAATAACTGTCCGTGAAAACAAACTTATATTACTCATAAACCATATTGAGGACAATATGTGAAGTAACTATTGCGTCGACCTACTCTATGTTATAAAATGACTGGCTAAAATATAAAAAAAGCACGTTCAGTGTATCATAAATACTTCCGCATAACAAAATGAGCTAGTAAATCTTAGGTTGCATTGACTGTATCTGCCAAAAGGTGTTAAAAAGGTTATTATGAAATTTGCACTCGAAATTAGGTCTTCTTTAAAAATTACATAACAGAGCACATGCTAACAAAATACTAATGCCAATATAAATCTGAAATTTTATTTTTATCGGGAGTTAAAAACAACATCTATTCCTTCAGAATTTGAAAGTAACTGTTTCTTATATTTGTATAATTAATTTATATCAAACAGCTATAAAAATGTGCACTTAAAAGCTTTTAATTTCCACACATCTTTTTTATGTGTTTTCTGTCTGAAATTGAAATATATGAAAATTATTATTAACAATTATTTACTTTCATAATCTGTTTCGTAATTATTAATTATCGTATGATTAATTCATTAATACAATAATTTATTTCGAATAAACAAATATTAATTCCAAGAAAAGATATACCCCCATTTTGCGCTTATTTTATTTCCAATTGAGCAATTTGTTAACAAAAGAGAGAGGTGTAGCTAGAGCATCAGATATTACAAGTATTTAATATTTAATATTTAAATATTTCGTGACAGTCAGTTTTTTAATCCTACAAGTTGTTTCACACATCACAGTAAAAGTACTGTAATTTTTCATTTGGTTAAAACTCACGCTGAAATAAAATAATATACACCATTTCAAATTGAACAGATATTCATGTATAACTATACTATTAAAACTTAAACTTAATCATCATAAAGTTAATAAATTTCAAATTTGGTAAAAATGACTAAGATTTGGTCTACAAACCTTGCAAAATATATTAGCAGAAGAGTATATTTTCATAATTTCGCGCGAATTTATATTAGAGCTATCTACTTTAACAAACCTAATACTTCTGTTGTTTCAAATATTCAAACAAACATCTCTTTCAAGTTTACAGTGATCTTCTGAAACAAGAAACAAATAAATGCATGAATGCTTTTTCATAAAGTAAAACTGAGAAATCTGAGAGTTTTATTATTATTCTTTATTATTACATAAACTATATCAACAAAACAGAAACAAATATCCAGTTAAACTAAGAGGTTCATGTTTTCCATACATTGGCGGGTAATTACATTCAAAGCTTTAAACAGACGGTATTGCTAATTTACAAAATCTTAATATCTCAGATGTTTAATAAATTGTTTTTGTTATCAAAGTTTATTTAAACATAAGTTCATAACAATATTTTGTCACATTGAAACCTCTTTATATATTTTTTTCTTTAATGCGAAATGTCGAAAATAAAAGGTGGGCACTGTCGCACCCTGATTAAAAACATTCGAATGGAAGGACCTTGTAACACCCGATCTATAACATTTGTTTTTCTGTGTAAACATATTACACTGACTACTGACTATCACGTTGTCTCCTTTAGGCCTAAAATAATCATCAGTACTTATCCAACTACCTCTCTGAATAAGAGCTTAACTATAATGTCTTTTTTTTGTCCACGTGAGTAAGCAGCACTAAGAGCTGCACTAGAGACCTGTAGACAAACACTTAAAAATATACATCTTGGTGAGCTAAAGATCCCACCGTGAATAACCACACCACGACTTATCGTGCTTGAAGAATCGACCAACTTGCTTGTGCGCTGAGAATTTTGTTTCATTTTGTGGTATTTTTGTTGGCTTATTCCTTTACTTTCTCATTTTTTGCCTAGTTGGTTCAAGGTGTATTCCCTCAAGTGAAGACATTACCAAAATGAAGGACATCAAAGTGCACACAAAGAAAGCACTGATATTGCTACTGGGAATGCTGATGACCGTTGTGGCCAGAAGAGGAGGTAAAGCAAACTAGTTTTATTTTATCCCTCTAGCAAGAGTATAATTCAGTGTCTTTTATCATAAAAAAATAATTTATATTTACTTTCTTTTAAAATTTATCACATCTGTATTGTGTCAATTGTTTCTTAAAAACACAGCGACTGAAATATTTCATCTACAACAAATTATTTGGAGAATGCTTCTCAGAAATGTATGTAATATTTAACATTTCCTGTCAACATAACTTATAAACTATTAAAATATACTGATATTCTGAATAAATATTACTTTCATTTATTTATTCAAAATTTTCTGAATATCCCGAATTTTCCTTTACATTTGTACACCAGCAGTATCTACTTGAAATGCTAATATTTTTTATTTAACTTATTAGGTAAATCTGTAGACTATTAAATCTAAAAATCCAAAAGAAATAATTGACGATTTCTGCTGCTCAGCCTTCTATTCTAATCACTTAAATATACTATCAGTCTGTTTACACTGTTGATGTATCTAAAATAAGTATAAGATATATATGTGTCTGTATAAACCTGCGTGTGGCGATCCTACACGTTTTGTTAAAAAATGCATTTCTCTCCATACATATAAGCTCCCCCGCTGGTGCAGTGGTATGCCTTCGGATTTACAACGCTAAAATCAGGGGTTTGATTCCCCTGGGTGGGCTCAGCAGATAGCCGATATGGCTTTATTATAAGAAAAACACACACACGCATACATATAATGAAACTTATAAACGAAATAATTACGACAATTTCACTCCTACTTATAAAGTGGCTTTATTTGATCCTAAAGTATGACAAAGAGTTACTTATATACTCTTCAAAAAAAGAAACGCAAAAGGCAAAATTTGAGACACATTGTTAACAAGTTTATTCTGGGTAGTTATGTATGGCATGTGTGAAACTTTGCACATTCATTGCTGAACATTCAAAGTCTGTAAAAGCGAAGTCCACGCTCGCTGGTTGAAGTTTAACGTCAATAACGAGTATGACCCCCGTGAGCATCAATAACTGCTTGAAATCTCATGCCTATAGAAGCAATGAGATGAAAAATTACATCCTGTGGAATAGCTATCCACTCAGCCTGCAAAGCTGCTGCAAGCTTAGGTAGAGTCTGCGGTTGAGGTTGTCACCGTCGCAGACGTCGGTCTAACTGGTTCAAAGATGTTCGATGGGGTTTAAATCTGGTGATCTAGAGGGCCAGAGAAGAACGTTGATATTGTGGTGTCTCAAGAAGGCAGTAGTGAGTCGGGCTGTGTGAGGACGGGCGTTGTCATGTTGAAAAACGTCGTTGACGTTCACCGTGATGGGTTGCACATGGAGCCTAAGAATCTCGTCGACGTTTGCGTACGGTCTGATCGAAAATTCTACGTAGGCCTGGTATGGTTGAGGTAGTAGACGTCGCAGTGGAGGTCCTATCCGGAAGGTGACGTAACCGGATGTAGCGATCTTGTGCGGGCGTGGTCACACGAGGTCTGCCAGATCGTGGACAATAACAAGTTGATCCATGTTGTTGGTGACGATTCCATAGCCTTGTGATGGTGCTTTGGTGAACATTCACAGCTCTGGCAACATCTGATCGAGAATCGTCTGCTTCCAAGCGACCAATGGCGTTGTTGCGTTGTGCTTCAGTTAGTCTTGGCGTAACTGTATTGTGTGCCGGTGACTTAACACTGAGCTATAGAAACCGAGAACCCGTCACCTTTATAGGGATTTTGTACATGTTGCACTTGCAGAACATGCAGATCTCTCAAACAAATTTATTGAACACGAATGCTTTTTGGCTAGAAATCCGATGTCTTCCTCCGTTTTAAAAGTGCACAACTTTTATTGTCATTTTGGTCTGACAATCAGTGCCTTAACACGTGTAACATCGCATACTGTGAGCTTGTAACGTTATTAAATATATTTCTCTTTAAAATAACAAAAATACACCTTTTGCGTTTCTTTTTTTGAAGAGTATATATTTCAGTTCCAATGCTTTTGAAGTGAAATCTCTTATCGATATCACGAATTGCCATAGATTGTATTAAAATGAATTGAATATTAAAAAAAAAAACGTTTTTCAAACTTTTTTTTCTATATTTACAGTCATCAAACTGTTATTTTACTTTTGTTTTATATAGAAAAAGGCATAATTGTTACTCTTATACGTGTTACTTTTAAGCAACAGTTGTATGTTTAAAAGGGGTACAAATTAAGAGTACGAAAATATATTGTATTTTTAAGTTGTAGCGAAGAGCCTTTTCGGTTTTATTTTTATGTTATCTGCAGAACTATTGTCATCGCATATGTAAATGGAATGACTTGAGAAATAGTCCTAGATTTGTAGAATCACTAATGATCCAAAGCTTTTTAGTAAGAAATTTTAGATCATCTTAAGAGACGTGTATACTCATACAGCATTAAAATTAAAAAGGGAAATGAATAAGGTTTTCATCAACAGGAGAATTATGTTGTATTAAGAAATGTGATTGTAAAGTATAGACAATAGTTGTAATACTTGCTTATGTTTAACAACTAAACTGTTTCAGAAATACGGCTATGAGTTAATATGGGTGTGAAATAAAGAGAAACAATAAAATCTAAATATTTTTCTTGTTACATTGAAATTAGGTATAAGTCACTTTGGAAATACAGCACTTAGATTTGCTCAGAATCTAAGCTAAGAATAAACTATATTCTAAATCCTAATTTAGAATAGTAAGAAGGTTTTCGGTAAAAGGTTCATATGTTTAAATGTTTGTAATAGAAATAGGGATTGCATTACGTTTTCCAGATGTCAACAGTACTATTCAGTAATAAACTAAAATTATATTTTGAAAATTCGTGTTTACATTTAAGTGACTATAAACTGATGGTGAGAGTAGACTTTGAAATGTCATAAAAAATGAGAACTTACTTGATTATATTTAGATTGTTTTAAAACCTGCCTGTACAGAGTCTAAGAACATTATATTTACAGTGTATTTAGTCACGTCCGGTTCTACTCTATCTGACGACCATGCGTGTGATAATTGTCCTGTAGCGTAGTTTCCATTGAAAGGATTCTGTCTTAAGAAAGACATTTGCAATGTACACCACTTATCCCTTTACTTTCTATAAGTTTATTTTTAGATGGTTAATCTATGTCAATATCGAACGCATATATTAAACACTCAACTTGTTTTGCTTTTCGAGACAAAGATCTTTCTTCATTATATTGTGTACTGTTGTTTAGGATGTGTGAATATATTTTACCTCTGACCCTTGTGTTCCTGGAATACAGTTTGTTACAGACCTCTTCCTCTGTACTTCATTTGTCTTAAGTTAATAAATATTCCTTTATTTTTTACTGTTGTTAAATGAAGGTGAATTCCACTTTCTTAATTATAAATCCTCTGTCTGAACACATCTTTATGATCTAAGTATATGACTGTTTCGTAATGTTTTACACCTTTCCCGAACGTTGTCGGTGGCGACACTTTACCTACAGCGCCCCAGTGGTACAGCGGTATGTCTGCGGACTAACACAAGCTATAATCTGGGTTTCGATACCCGTGGAAGCAGAGCATAGATAGCCCATTGAGTAGTTTTGTTAATTCTAAATAAAAACAACAAAGCTACAAAATGGACTACTCGTACTCTGACCACCCCGGGTATCAAAACCCGGTTTCTAGCATTATAAGTCCGAAAACACGCCGCTGTGTCAATGAAGGTGCCTATACATCTGTAGATGTCGACTGGATCAAAACTGAGAATAGGCTTAAACTTTGTATTCTAATATGTTTCGAAGACCCTGCTACGTCAGTGAATTAAGTGTTTTATGTGAAATAAACTTATTGGCTTAAACGAAGTTGAAGTGGAGAATAAAATTAAGTTTATTATTTCAATTAGTAACGAATACTAAGAAATGATTTGAAATGAAGTGATTTTAGGAAATATATCTTTACACTTCACGCAAATATACATATATATATATAACCGTTACAACCAGAGTATGTTCTGAGCAAGAATATATCTTGTTGTCAGGCTTCACAAATTCATTAGAATCATGATATGTTCTAAGTGAAAAATATCTTGTTAGATGAAGCAAAATAAATTATTTTTAAACTAACGACATCCATTGTATTCAGAAAGAGACTATAATAAACGTGATTGTATGTTCAGACAGGATAATTATGTAGAATAGAACAAACTTTGTATTTTAGTTGATGACAAATATTCTAGTTGGGAAGGAATCTGATTTGTTTTGTAATAACAATAACCGAATATTTTCCCAAAAGTGAAAAGGAATAATAAGCAATAATTCTGTCAATTATAGGTGATTATTTTGTGATTTTGAATGTAACGTGTTTCTTTGAAAATGTTGCAGAATGAGAAAGTTTTTATAATGACATTTCGTTGGTTTGGTGGATGAACATGGAAAGACTTATAACATAGAAAATATAAATGTCATTATCTGGTTAAAAATTTAGCTACGAAGTGAACTTTTTTCGCATTTGTTTTATGTAAAGTTTAGTGTCTGTAGTACGTTCTATAAAAAATAGTTTCCAAATGTTGTTTTGCTTAACAGAAACTAATTCTCTTCATGTAAGATATATAGTGTCATTTATGATTAATGTCTCTTGATAGAACAGCAATCAGTCTAAGGACTTATAACACTAAAATTGAAGGTTTGATCTCCAGGGATGGACACAGCAGATAGTCTAATGTAACTTTCCTCGAAAATAAACAAAGAAATTTATAATTAAAACAAATTGTGAAATAATTTATTTCAGCAGAAAATAGCTTTCAGTAAACGAGGTAACTTGAAATGGTCGTTTCTTACAGTTTCTACTTTCTTTTATTGCTGATGTTAGAGCCTAATGGTTAGGGCGCTCGACTAGCAATCTGTAAAGTGTGAGTTCGAATTTTATCTCTGAACATTTTACCTTTTCAGCAGTAGAGATGTTATAATGTGAGAATAAATTCCACTGTACCTTGGTAAAGCCTAGTCCAAGGGTTGGTGGTGAATAACCTGTAGCTTCTAAATCAGAAACGTCTAACTCAGATAGACGTGGAGTAGTATTAAGTGGAATTCAACAACCAAACAAATGGATACTGTGTGTATATAACTATAACATAATATTGATTTGATTTCCATATAAAATAATCACTTCATTCCACGTAATACGACAATTCCATATCACTTAACACGATAACATAGTACCATTTAGTAAGAACATGTTTTTCCATATAACAAGATTAAGTAGTTCCATTCATCACAACAATTTGAACCTCGTGTAAAAAGGTAAGTCAGTGCTATGTAACAATGTAACTTGATTACTTGTAACATTATAGCTTTAGCAAGCCAGGAAAGGCCTCATACTGGACTTGATGGGCTGTGTATCACAAGGTACGACTTCGATGCGCGATATAGTACTTAATATTCTCTGCGCTTTCAACTTTAAGGCACTATAATTGTGACATTTAATCGTGTTAATTGATCAGAAATATCTGAGTGTATAGAGGGTGCTACTGATTGGTTATTCACCCTTATGTCAATAGTTTTAAACTGAATACACCTACACCTTAAATGTGGATCTTTGAAATACCTGCTTTGAAATGTTGCGTCAATTTGATTTCAGTGTACTCTGATAACTTAACTCCATTTTGGATCATAAAGGCTTCTTCCATGCACTACAATGAATTGGTTGTTATGCCACATTCAGTATAATTATTGAAATGAAAGATATCTTTACTTTTCTCTGCAACATGTAATAATATAAGTCAATATGGTTTAGTGTTTATTTGTACTTTTATAAATGATTGCTATTACATCAACCTTAGTATCAGTGATATTATTATGATAATTTATTTGGGCATGTGCTTTCTTAAAAAAATCAACGAAAACAACAATAATATTTTTAGCATGCATTTTGAAAAAGCTCATGTGTAAATTTGTACTCTTTTGGGTCAAAATATTTAATACAAGCAAAATATAGCGATATCACTATCATTGAAAAAAATTTAGAAAACAGTACTCTAAAATTCAGCAATATAAATAATGGTTGTGCGATTTTATTAAAAAATACGACCCACGAATAGAAATAAATCTTTTGAAGGTTCCAATACATTGTCAAATAAGTAAACTTTAAAGAGTCATAGGTTCGATTGATTTGATCAACAAATACTTCTCCGCTTTTTGTTTCGTCAACAGAAGCAGTTATATTTATTTTCAAGACAGTTCTCCCAAGAACATTCTTTGTTTGTTCTTCTTTCCAATCTACGTAAAAATTCCAAAAGGAGGAATAAGGAGTTAACAGGAGTTGTTGACATTACTTACGTCAGTCAAGCGGTAGCCATTTCACACTTTTAGGCCTATTTCAACGATTTGAAGCACGTGCCATCTCGTTAGTCCTACAATATCTTTTGTTTGTCCACTTTCGTAATGCTCCAGTTTTTCTTTTCTAGGAGATTCTCCTTATGAAATGTAAAATAAAAATGACAATAATATTCTAGATGGATTGGCAATGCAGTAAGTGCAGATTTTCACAGTAAACTGTATAGACATATAGTGAAATTACCACGTTAACGTGTTGACCTATAAAATATAAAGATCTAAGGTTTACGAAGTGTCTAGTTTTTGAAGGGGAGGGTATAATATGGGCACACCAAAACACTATCTGAAAATAATAACTATGATAGTGGAACATAATAATTCAATATTCATATTTCGTAACAGAGGCCTAATGTTTATTATGCATTATAGAACATAGGAAAGTAAATTGAAAAGTTATGGGAGTGGGTTAAAGAGAAAATGAAAACAGCAGAATATGTTTGCCATGTTATTACTTTATTGGGTGTACATTGTAGATACTCAAGTTACAATGCATAGAAATATTTACTGTTGGAATGGGCAAGAAACTGAGAATTTAATGAAATTCATTTGTAGCATTTTATTATAAAGGGGAACGCCCAACTAACACACATCATCTAATTTCACGTTGACCGCCATACATCTAATTTTGGATAATACACTGTTCTATTGCTTTTATAAATGTATTGCTCTATTATTTCCTTATTAACCCCTCCTTGATAATAGCATAGCTACAAGGAAACTGTATGATGGTCAGCTTAAGATTTAAAAAACGCTTTTTTCTCATGAACTGAATTATAGCACGGTAAAGAAGTTTGTGATCTAAATATTGCTTCATTCAAGAATTCAATCGGATAAGACTGTTCACAAAACATAGTTAATTTTTGTGACAGGTCCGGCATGACGAAGCGTGTTAAGGCGTGCGGCTCGTAATCTGAGGGTCGCGGGTTCGCATCCCCGTCACGCCAAACACGTTCGTCCTTTCAGCCGTGGAGGCGTTATAATGTGACGGTCAGTCCCACTATTTGTTGGTAAAAGAGTAGCCCAAGAGTTGGCGGTGGGTAGTGATGACTAGCTGCCTTCCCTCTATTCTTATACTGCTAAATTAGGAACGGCTAGCGCAGATAGCCCTCGAGTAGCTTTGTGCGAAATTCAAAAAACAAACAAACAAACTTTTTGTGACATGCAGAGAAATTGCCTTTAACAAACGACATGTATTATAAATCTTTGTTGTTCGTTGTAGCGTGTAGTCACAACTTTATTTATGCGTTTAAAAGGCGATCATTAATGATATTAAAAGGAAATGTTTCACAGAGACGTTCCTCTTCGCCGTAAAAGATACTCTAGTTTCGGTATGTAGCACTGTGTGATGATAAGTTAAATGCTTAGCATACTAAATGCCCACATATCTACCAAGATACGAGATATTAGACAGTACATTTACTATCACATATAATACACAACTTTCGTATCTAAAAACGATTAATTATCTATCTTCTTCAGGGTATCGTTGCACAAACCTATTATTCATATGCTAGTTCCTGGCCTATACACAATAAATGTGTCTCTTCTGGACAAGAACTGTGCTTATTGTTTGATGTTCAGGATTTTCTCGTGGTACTGATTTTTACCAACTGTCTCTAAAAAAATTGAACCTCTGTGCATATCTTCTACAATAGTTCTTGCAAACTGAAATTCAAAATATAAAAATACAAACGTAGTAGAAAATTTGGAAAAGAGAGATGGCTATTGTGACATTAATATTAATATCATAATCTACACAATTTTCTAGCTCGTCTCTATGTTGAATTTCTAAAAAACACAAACTACTCGATAGCTATATGCACTAACTGTTCCTGACTTGCAAATAACAAATTAGAAAGAAGGCAGCTAATCAACCTCAGCTAATGCCAGCTCTTTGGCTATAGAATTGACCATAACACTATAACACCTTCACAACTAAAAGAACGAGAATATATGGTTGCACGTTTCAATCTCGCAGCCCTTAGGTTGCGAGTCAAACGCCTTAATCTCAAGTCTATGCTAGGCCTTGTATTTTCGAGAACATTTCAAAATTAGTTAACTTTATGCCAATATTTATGTAAAAGCCCATAATTATTCTTTAGAGAACAAACGTGTTAAATATTTTCTAGCTCTTCTTATAAGATTTAAATTCATTTTTGCTCTAATGACGATTAGACACAACATATAAAGTACCGGAACTGTTGATACGGCTGACACGAAATAACGAAACTATAGCTCCAAAAGCCTAAAACATTAATTTATAAGAAATAAAATTTAAGTCTGGTGGGTGTCCGCCTAGCGACGACAGAACGTTTCTAATAATAAGAGATTCGAAAACTAGCTAAGTAACCGGCTTGGGCTCCGAATAATTGAAATTTCTTAAACCGAACATCCTTGAACTGTCTAATTTTACACTATTTATTCCTTCAAATCTCAGTTGGCTCTCCGCTCGTTCATTCTATCAACGGGGCCGTGCAGGTAAAGAAATACAAATGCGATCTTTTCTATCTTTAGGAGCTCACCTGGTTGACCCGAAACTGTTCTTTTCAATGTGGTTGGCTGCATAGTGGTGATAAGACCAAATGAACACTTAAACTTTTGCCGTAACGACCGTGAAAAAAGATCCCAGAGACAAAAGGACTGTAATATTTTCTTTTTCGGCGGTATTATCTCTTCACTTCCTTTAAACACAACTGTACAGTTATTCAATACTTGAAAAAGGTCTTAGATTATGAAAACTTCTTATTATAAAATAAAATACAATTGTATCACATTTTAGTGAAAAAGTCAACTATATCGTGCTTTCCATTTTAATACTAGTCTGTCTGTCAAGTGGTAATTCTAAAGTAGCAAAACTAAAAAAACCCAACGAAAAACCATTATAAACCTGATAATTCATATTAGTATTTTTTGTTAGCAAAGCATTTTTCTTTCACGAGGTATAGAAATAACTTGTAAAAGTTCGAAGCATCTGTTTCATCAAACTTCATCCAAACGATAAAAGAACTTCAGAGAAAACTAAATACGGTGTAAATAAGTGAGAAAAATATAGCATTTACCTTATTACAGAGCTAAAGTGTTAACATTAGTTATGATGACTGCAAATAATGATAATAATTAACTATTATATAAGGAAACTTTTTTTCAAACTCTACCTCTCGTAACCAATATGAGTTATGATGACTTTAAATAATGATGGTAATTAAATGTTAGATAACGAAACTTCTGTATCAAACTACTGCTCTTAACATGGAGCTGTTTTCGTTAAAATGTAAGTAGTTTTACGTGAAGATTCTCTTTATTTTTGTTTCTCTTTTTGTGTTCTTTACGTAGTTTTCATCAGAACCATTACTTTATATTAAGTGTATTTTAAGCCTATTTTTAATAACAGAGATAATAAAGCATGACTACAACCTTCAAGGTGTCTAATAGGTAAAAATAAAATAAGCAAATATTTCTTATATAATAAAATAAGAAAAATATTTAGTGATTGTTTGTTTGTTTCTGAATTTCGCACAAAGGTACTCGAGGGCTATCTGCGCTAGCCGTCCCTAATTTAGCAGTGTAAGACTAGAGGGAAGTCGGCTAGTCATCACCACCCACCACCAACTCTTGAGCTACTCTTTTACCAACGAATAGTGGGATTGACCGTCACATTATAACGTCCCCACGGCTGAAAGGGCGAGCATGTTTGGCGCGACGGGTATGCGAACCCGTGACCCTCGGATTACGAGTCGCACGCCTTAACGCACTTGGCATATTTAGTGATACCAGAGCCTTTAATATTTAATATTTACTTTCATATGAAAGGAAAAAAAATCAAAATATGCTGGTTAGGCTTAACAGCTTAAAAGACATTCTAGTAAATGCAAAATACAATTATAAATAAATTACCTTTTGGTAGATCATTGAAGTCAAATGTAATGCTTTTATTGGGAATTACTTAAGGTTCAAGCCATGCTGCAAGAACGTTTTTGCCCTATTACACATCTTCGGGCACATTTGGGTCACGTACCGTTATGCCTGTTTCTTTATATTTTTCAATCTGCTGTGAATACAGAATATTTAACATATCACATTTCAACAGTTGTTCCTTGTCATCATTTTGCTCTCTCAGGATCACCTAAAGCCGTCTTTTCCAATTTACATCTCTGAAAGGCAGTTTCTAGATTCGGTTTCTGTTGCTCTATAACAGTTTCTGTAATTTACTTTGCATGATATGATTGAATTATTGCAGCGGAAGTCAGTTGGAACACAGCCTGACATCATTCACGCTGTTCAAGTCTGCTTCTTTATGTTTGCCCTTGTTACCAACGGTTTGAGGCTATGATTTACCTCAGAGGCAGACGATTTTCTTTCATTTACTTCTGTTGACAAATTTCTATGAATATCGTGTCAAACAAATGGTCTTTCATAACGATTCCTTTCCCAGTGAGCAATATTACTCCTTCCTTTGAGAGAATGAGTGATCCTTATTCTTATTCATTGTTCTATTGATTAACCTCATATACCCATATTTTTATATTTACATGCTAAAGCAGTCGCCTACACAGCACTAAGTGAATCTACTATGCATATATGTATGTGAATATAGGTTGGGATTACATAATGCGACTACTTAGTGTATACTTCTCTGGTGAGAATCATGTATTACAACCTAAAACCGAGTCCAAGTTGGTATCATTATTACTTTTATGTGTAATTAAATAAGTAAAATGATATAATCTAATTAAAATACTTAGTTAACATTATTTCATTTACTACTTCTCAGTCCCCTCAGCGTGAATTGATGGTAATGGAGGGTAGACAATGATTTATCTGACTCAAATAAGTGTGTATCTACAAGTACGGTTGCACTGATGTAAAGATGTAAATCTCAATATGCGATATAGCAGTGTGTAACATAGAGAGTATCTAAAAAGCCATTAAATACAGTTTCCTTTTGTGTACAGAACTGATTAATTTACCCTACAAGGGTAAAAAATGTTAAGTTTTCCTCAACTTCGAGGCTGTCTATAGTTTTTTATTTGCTTGGTCGTTACTAATCTCATGATTACAAAGTATGGAAAGAGAAAACGGTGGTCAAATGAGTATATGATATATATATAATGATATGAAGGCTGTGCTATACATACAAATCAAATTCTCAGGAATGTACTTTAACAAATTAAACTGAGTTGGGGTTAAGAGTTTAATAGGTAATAAAATATAATACAACGCCTTTATAATTTGTTGAATATTTTCACAATTTTCTGTATGGCGTGAAATTCATGATATAATTCATTATGAACATACTCCTTGCGCACGCATACGGCCCGGCATGGTCAGGTGAGTTAAGGCGTTCGACTCGTAACCTGCAGGTTACGGGTTCGAATCCCCGTCGCACCAAACATATTCGTTCTTTCAACAGTGGGGTGTTTTAATGTAATCATTGATTAAAAAAAAAGTAGCTTAAGAGTTGACGATGGGTGGTGATAACAAACTGCTATACTGGGGACGGCTAGCGCAGATAGCTCTCGAGTAGCTTTGCATGAAATTCAAAAACAAAGCACACTGATATCCATATTCTAGTAAATTAGCTTAATGGTGCTTACCATTTTTAAATGTTTTATTTTAAGGGCTACAAACACTAATAGATTGTGCCTAAACCTTTGTTATTTATTGAATTTTAATTACAGTTGTATTATTTTCCCGAAACACACACATACATACGTGTGTATAAATATTTAAAGCGCCATCACGTTCGAGATATCAAATCTTTTTATTCATATTTGTGATTTGTGTTAGTTGGTAGTGCTTTCATAGCTTTAGCATTTGTTCTTCAGCCAGCCTTATAAACATCAACACACAACAAATAAAACACGTAATTTATAACAAAATCAATATACATATATATATATAAAAGCACTTAAGTCTCCTTAAAAAAATATTCCAAAAGTTGTGTAAATAACTGGTAAATAAAATCCATAAGAACTAAAACTTGTAAGTAATTAAGCACAAAAAAATAACACTTATAAATAAAACACAACTTAAAAACTCGAGAAATTCACAAGTTATTTAAACAGACCTCAAAGTACTCGCAAACATTTTTATAAAATAACTTTCACAGAATGATTTCTTTTATTGACTTTCGCAAGACTCTAGGTCATGGGTACTTAAGAAACAGTTGTAAAATATTTTTAGCATCTTAATTAAAAGATTCTGTCTAGGGTTTCTAGGATGAAACTCATGTTGATTCATTACAAATCGTAAATCTTCAGTCTGACCTACCTAACTTTCAAAGTATGTACAAACACATATATGTACTGCGACTAATATTTTTTCATCATTATCACTTTATTTCCTGTTACCGGCTTTACTGTGTACATATAATAACAATTCGTAACGGGAAACGCTTTATAAAATGGACCTGAACACTTCAAAAAAGCCTTTTTATTGTATCATAGCATTCATCAAATGAAAATTGTCACACATCAATTGTGATAAATATTCTCTGCTTTATTGTACGTTTTATTGTCACGTACAAATTATCCGTTAAGAGACATTCCTCACAGGTGCTTTGATTTCACGCTTTATTTTATTATACTCGCTGTCATTGGAAGCTGACAACGTCTGAGAAATATTAATATTCAATGCGTGTACATAGGATTAGCGTATTATTATCATAATGTTCCTTGGAAAAATATTTGTTGTTTATGTAATAACAAGTACATCAGATAGGTAATTTAAATCGTGTTTCTGTTCGAGGTGAATGTGAACCAGCAGCAAAAACCTTGTACTTTATATTAAACTGAAAATAATGGAAAGGATATGGGTTCACTGTATGTAGCTTATAAGTTAATGGTTGAACGACACGCATACGGTCGGCTGGTTAAACTTGGAAAAAGAGTTTTCTTTTTTTTTTACACAGCGAAATAAATGTTTTTTGTTATAAATATGGTACACTATTGTGGTAGACATGATGAAAACTTTTCTTTAAGAGCCATAAATGTTGATCAGTTATACAATTGTCATTTCGTACTGAACACATGATTATTTACTGAAACCAACGTTTCAAACCGCACATAAAATGTATACTTATACTGACCATTAGTTGTATGCATGTGTAAAAAAAATGAAATTACATTTTGATGTTCAATATAAATGTGTTAGTGCGAAGGTAAATTTCGTCACTTGCTTCACGGTACATAGAGCCATAGAGTTACTTTTCGAAAACAGAATATGTTTGATGTGTTTAAACCAAAAGATTAGAGAGTTATTTTAAACAATTGTATCATAATTACTCTTGAAGAAAGAAATCGGTAAATATTGATGGGTTTGTAATGCATCGCGTATTGGTTTCTGCTCCAAACGAAAACAAAAAATTGTTTGAAAAAGAAAAAACACTTTTGAAACATTTTAAAATGACTACTTAGTTTGTAACCACATGACCTATCAAAATTATTAATTAATTAATTTGAAGGAGGTAATGTAATTATTTTGATAAAATTTAACACAAACTAACAAAGAAAGTTTTATAAATGATTATTAGTTTAGTTGGCAAAAGGATAATCTTCTGTTTGGCCATTCTAACTAAATTGGATAGGTTGAAATTATAAATGTTCGTTGTCAAATATCTGTAATTTTCCGATTTATAAGCGTTTATCACAATTATAGCTTGCGATATTTATGGTACACTGACAAACTAACAATATTAAACTGTCTCTCCGCGTGTTGCGATGGCTATATTTTACACTCATTAAGAGAGATTTTCGAAATTCAGTTGACAATAATATTGGCAATCACTAGTTTGTTTTGTTTTGTTTTTCAATTTTGCGCCAAGCTACACGAGTACTGTTTGCACTAGACGTCCCTACTTTAGCAGCTTAAGGCTAGAAGGATGGTAGCTAGTCATCACCACCAACCGCCAACTCTTGAGCTACTATTTAACCAACGAATAGTAGGATTGACAGTCACATTATAGCGCTCCAATAGCTGAAAGAACGAGTCTGTTTGGTATGACGGGGATTCGAATCCGCGACTCTCGGATTACGAGTGAAGTGCCTTAACCACCTGGCCATGTCGGGGCGAATCATTAGTACATAAGTAGCTTTGTCGATTCTTATGCTCGAGAATCTTTTACAAATTTAGAGAACAGGTAAAACTTTCTCAATATACAGTTAATGATATAAGTTACATGCATTTCTAAATATGTATTAAGCTGATACTAATACAGGTATTAAAAGCGTGTAACAGTAAATAAGTTACATGGCTTTTAAATACTCAATTATTAGCAAAGGATTCTTAATATGGTATTAAATTTACAGCGCGTAGCTAAGAGATGCGGTTCATGATGACTTACTGTTGCTAATGACTATTTGATCGTACCGATTCGAGATGCAAAATGTTAAGATGCAGTTGAAAATTATCATGTAGATTTCTTTGAGAATATAGTGAGCATTTATAATTCATATGTAACTAAAGTCTTAACATATAATGTATATCAATGGGTAAATATACACATCTCTATTAAGCGGGTACAATATTTTAGCACTAAAGAAACAACCTTTTCAAGTAAAATATATGTATCTAATGCATCAATTTAAATAAACCTTTAATGTAATTACTCTACAAATGTGTGTACTAAAATGTAATGTTATTCTCATTGATTTCTTCTACTAACTTCCTACATAATATATGGGTTGTCTCCCTAAAGACACCGATTGCAGAGTGTACAAAGCATTGAGTATCTTACACGTTACCTCATTTAACGCTCATGTATCATTGGCTGATATTTCCTCTTTCACCCAGTAGTTAAGCATTTTAAGGGAACAACAGATGTCTGAAAGAACACTAATTTTAAGGGGTAACGATAACATCGTTTTAACTAAAATTATGATTATGTTCACACAGTACAACTATAACAATCAATATTAAAGATTCTAAAGTTTGGGAAACGTCTTGTTACTTGCACTGGTTCATAGAATCGAAAAATTACAAACAATGTATGAGAGAACTTTCGTGGTATAAAATAGTTATCAAATACGGTTGTCTTTGCCAACATTTAGCTATTATACTCAAATAGCTAGAACATTTAAATACGGAAAGATTAGATATAAATTTATAAGAGTTTCTAAACAGAATATAATTTACAATGAAAATAATCACCATCCAAACCTGCTAAGGAATTTTATTTTTTCATTCGACATAGTTTTAACTCAATCGTAAAAAAATCTAAAAGAACTCGTTAAAGCTGGCAGATTAACAAGCACAGAATTTTTCAGGTTCTCCAATATAGAAAATAGCTTATAATAATGAATAGAAAGTTTGTTCAATGGCATACTACGTGTAGATAATCAACAAAACATCGCATGTATAATATTTATGGAATGTGATGGCATACTGTAACTTATTTTTTTTCTTTATTCGAAAAAAGAAACAAGCATACAGTAAACTATGCGACTCTCCAGCTAATGAGCAGGATGTAAAACATTAACTATACCTCTTTGTTAGGGAAATATGGAGTCTTTTTTTATTATTATTGAAGGAGTCCTTAATAGACCTTAAAGCCTTTTGAAATGTAACAATATTCAAAAGATATGTTTTACTGCTAAGAATAGATGCAGAAACAGCATCATAATTAGGGGGAATAAAACTGACAAAAGAGAGGGGGGAGGCGTATAAACTGTTTTTTTTTTTGTCCTTGTTGTTATCAAAGGCGTGTAGCTGTAATAAAGTTTTAGTGACTGGTAGGCATTGTTATCAATACGCCATCTGGTTGTTGAAGCAGTGAATTAGGCAGCTGTGAGTGCCTTATTGAGTGTAAATAAAACGATGAAATCAAAATGGAAATGAGAGAAAGTTAGTTTCTAGGCCAAGCGAATATATCAAAAGATAACCATGAGAAACTAAGTACAAACTCAGTTAAGTTTACATATCAATAGATAATTAGGTTTTACTTACAACATATTTAAGATCGATACCAAACGTGGGTCACGAGGCCAGAAATTGCCAGATTTTTAAATTAGAAAATGAAATAAATTTTAATTGTTTATAAATATATACAGTTCGGTATGACAAAGCAATGTAATATATGACTTAGAAAGTAAGCTCATTGGGTTTATGTGTCAAATCAGTAAATGAACTACGGTTTATTGCATTTCTAACAAATTTTAGAACGATTTCGAATAAACATTTGTTTTATGCCCAAACTTTCCTTTTTACGTATTAAAGAACAATTGTTTTTAACAGTTACAATGTTTATATGCATTCTATATACACTGTCTAATCCTAAAACTCGTGCATTGTATTTAATTGAACTAGGAGATACAATTGACCATACATTTCTGTGGATTATAAATATTTTGTATCTTTTATTTAATTGTTAGTAATTAAACAATCATATTTAAAATATTCTAATGCGTTTTATTAGTTACTGAGGAGAAAAATCTAAAAAAAACAACAACAATAAAACTTTGTTAATGTATTATTATTATTAGCTGCTGTCCCGTTAATTTTGTTGGCATTGAAAAAAGAAAAAGAAAAAGGTAGAGTGGAGAGAACTAGGGAACAGAGACAGCGAGATGGTAAATCGACTAGGGGGGAAATGTGTCGCCACGGGCAGAAACTACAAGAATAAATCTCAGTCACAAAAATTAATGGACAGCGTTTCGTAACCAGCTCATTAAATGTACATGCTCGTGTACTGGAATCAGGCGTCCTTACTGCTCGTACAACGTGTTTATATGCTTCGAAACCTTAAGTGTACTAGACAAGATAGTTACGATTCGATATAGATAGGTTTTGGCTTTTTATCTTATTAACTATTTAACTGTTATGAGAGATAAAAACTTCCATATTAATAATTAATGCTCAGAGATTTTTGCTTTTGTTTCTTTAGCCTTATTTGGCGTTTTTAAGTTTTAATACTCTGAGGTGTTTGAAAGAGTTGGTTATGACAGGGTAAGAAGCTGGATTTATGATGCTAACAAGTAGAAGTTTAAGGTTTAGTTGATGACTGTAGGGATACGACTAATTTATTCTGGTTCGGACTCAAAATGTGGTTTTTCAGTTATTTCTTTACAGCTTCACAGCGAAGTAAAACTTACCATAGAACCACGTAGTTATAGCTGGCACATTATATAGTAATATTAATAAATGTTTTATAATTAAACATTATAGTCTCAGTAAAAAAAAAGCGTCAAGAGGAAATAAAACAACCTTGCTACGTTTAATTTTACAATATTTTAGACAATATATTACAGAATGTTGCAGCAAGTCAGCAAGAATATCAACCGAAACGTGTTTTTCCTCAAGAGGATTTAAAACGTATATTACAGTTAGGCGAGGAGAATAAAGACGGATACGTGAAAGCATATTCGAATTATAGGTTTAAAAAATGAGTCAAACAATCAGACATAATCTAGTTGCTTCTTTGTCTGTCTGAGACGAAATTTTAGAACATTACACAAGAAATGTCTAAAGCTACACGAGGGCTATCTGCGCTAACCGTCCCTAATTTATCAGTGTAAAACAAAAGGGAAGGCAGGCAGCTAGTCATCATCACCCACCGCCAACATTTACAGGTAGTTTAACTTCACCAGGGTTATTGACGAACTTGAGGCAGAGAGAGTGAAGTCATTCGACAAAGGATTTATAAGAATTATTGAAGTATTGACCTTATGGTAGATTTTTAAAAAAAATATTTACTGATTCCTTATTTCAACAACATGGTTTGAGACCAATTAAAAATTACGACTGGGAAATGGTTATACTGCATCATTGTATTATTTCTACCACTGACCTTTTCTATAATGCGAATAAAAATTGTCCGTTTATCTTATAGCATTCACTATTATCATCCAGCCCACACACTTTAACTGAAAATACGTTCTTTCATACGAATACAAGTTTTGAGTTGTAAACCTTGACTTTTGTTGCAACTGAACAACATGATATTTGAAATTAATTCTCTTTGTTCCAGTTGCTGGGGAATTTTTAAAACCTTTCAGGTGAAAATTAAAACAGGAGCAAATATGAGTTATTTCTGTAACAATGGTCAATATAAAGATGTTTTTATTACATTTACAAAATATAATATTTCACGTGATATTGTTAAAACGATTGGAATAGGAATAATACATCTTTATTTTAATAAACATTTAGAGGTTGACGACGTTGATATATTAACTTAATGAAAACAGAGAAATGTGGTATACTCTGTGTGAACTGTTTCTCTCTTTTTTGCTATTATTACTACGTTACGAGATGAATGAACTGGGAGTCCTCTAGCGACACAGATATTCCTGCAAAGTTAACCAAGGGATGTATGCATTAACTGTTAATGATATTTGGGTGATAGAATAAAGGGGACGACAGATGAGCAACAGTAATAAAGTCAAAATCAACATGCTGATCACTAGGCAATGCCAAACCCTAGATAATCAGGAACTGAGTCTCATTTTCAAAATATAAAATGATAAAACTCTATAACTAGAGCGCTTTCGACAGGTGGATCTTTCTCCACAGTGAAGTACAATGGCGAAAAGTTGATAATTTAACTAACTTAACAAAGCAATTATATAAATTACCTGAAAATAAATACTCTAATAGAGTGATGTCGTGATAATTCTGAAATTACCTTGTAATGCGAAACGTACGTCATCTTGCATATGTTTACAAAATTTCCACAACGATCATCTTAGCACTGCAGAATTGAGTTGTACTGTTATTCAGTTGTCATAACATGCGTCGTCTAAAAATCTATAAATAATTATAGTTGTGGTAATTTGTCTGGATAGCTTCGATTGAGTGCATCTATAATTATTTTTTCTAAAGCATGTATGACGGATATTCCTAGAATAATTATTTTGGATTAAACTGAAAATTGTGATATAGCTTTGGCCTTTTTCATATGTGAATTTGTTACTTATAACAACTTTATAAATACAATAAAATATTCCAAATAGAATTGCAATTCATGTAATATATTATACGTAAATGTTTTGCATCTGTGTTTATGGCAAGAAGGATAATAGGATATGTTTAAATATCTATATTTAGCCATAGTTGATCCACGATGCCTATACCTAGTTATATGTGATCGTTATTGTGATTTATACAACTATTTTACTGTCTTACAAAACTAAGGTTATAACACAAAACAATGAATGTTAAAAATAACAGATTTCGGGAGAATGATTGTTAATCTCTTCCAAGATTCATCAGTGTATTTAGCTAATAAATATATACATATGGATATTCTACAACGCTCTTTCGCCATGTATAGAATCGTTTACTAGAATATGATCGTCAAAAGATTCAAATTCTCGTAATCAAAATCAACTCATTAAATCAGTAGTGTTGCTAATTAGGCCTAAAAAAATAGACTGATTGTGTGTCAGTGAAGCTGGACCTTCACAGTCACTTAATTAGTCTTATCGCTAATTCTAAAATATTAATAGCATTGTTATTATTGTAAGTAAACTTGTCTAGTTCTTTTCAGCATTACATGGACATTAAATTTACTCATATAAGAATACATGCGAATTAATCTATTTAAGATTTAACTTTCAATACTTCGCAGATAATCTCACACTATTTTTCTACTTTTGTAAAAGGAGTAAGCGATATAAAGTTGTTGAGAGTATAAATAGTTCTAATAGCTTCATCTGAACAACAAAATGAAGAAAATAATTTTGATGAAAGTTGTTTCTCTTTAATGGTGAAATTCGCTATTTGGTCATTTAAACGTGAACAACACCTTATGCAAAACAAAATTATGAAAAGGCCAGGTTTGAAATTGTAATGTTAAAGCATATCCATCTATAAGTAAAGGAAGGATAACCAGCTAGAAGTACTAGTCGCCTATGAATTACTTTTTATCGAATAACAGGAATAACTGCAACTTTTATAAAATGTTCATGGCTAATTTAGCAAACCTTACAACCTCAGATCCACAGTTTAGCATGCTATCCAGAATTCGATATTAATAGGCCACACTGTGTCAAGGTCCAAATTCAAAAGTACGTTTCAACAGTTTTAAAGAATTGTATACTTTAAGTCACAGCATAGCATGTTTTTATTATTAGTAAGTATCTACAATGTCCATATTGAATGTATACAATGTCTTTATTAAGTATCTACAGTGTTTTTAAACATCTAAATTGTTTTTATTAAGTATCTACAGTGTTTTTAAACATCTAAATAGTTTTTATTAAGTATCTACAGTGTTGTTGTTCAGTATCTATAATGTTTTCATTTATTATGTACGATGTTCTTAATAACTATCTACAATACTCTTAGTAAGTATCTACAGTGTTATTATTTAGTATCTATAATGTTCTTAATAACTATCTACAATACTCTTAGTAAGTATCTACAGTGTTATTATTTAGTATCTATAATGTTCTTAATAACTATTTATAATGTTCTGATTTAGTATCAACGATGTTGTTATTAAGTATCTACAGTGTTTTTATTAAGTATCTACATTTCTCTTACTAAGTATTTACAATGTTCTTTATTAGTATCTATAATGTTCTTATTAAGTATCCACAATATTCTTATTTAGTGTCTAAAATGTTTTATTAAGTACCTATAATGTTCCCATTTAGTATCTACAGTGTTCTTATTTAGTATCTAAATTTGTTCTTATTAAGTATCTTCAGTGTTCTTATTTAGTATTTACAATGCTCATATTAATAAGTATTTACAATGTTCTTATTAAGTATTTATAATGTTCTCATTTAGTATCTACAATGTTCTTATTAAGTATCTACAGTGTTCTTATTAAGTATCTACTATGTTATTATTGAGTTTCTATACTGCTCTTATTAAGTATTTACATTGTTTTTATTTAGTACCTACAATGTTCCTATTAAGTATCTACAATGTAAAGTCTATATATGCTCAAAGCATAAGAGTTTATTTTCTGAAAACACCCAGGGATATATAGAAGGTATCTATATAGAATGAGCTGTGTAGCCTTAATCAAAATTCATCCTCACATGAGACTCGGTGATAGCATTGAGAGTTTACGATGTTAAAATGTTTGATCCCTGTGGTGGGCACAATACAGACAACCCATTGTGTAGCTTTGCGCTTAAGCGAAACAAGCAAAAATGTAATCAAAACGTATACGTTCTTTTGCTCTTAAGAACATCGCGTGAATTAAAGCTTCGGTCTTGTAGACTGAAATTTGACATTTTAAAGTAATCTTTCCGAGTATAGAACTTTGAATGGCTAAAGTGCGTTGACAAAATATAATATGAATTTGTCATTGTAGTCTTACAATAAATCCAGTAGCTTTGTGAAACATATATATATATTTAATGCTAAGTTTGGTGATCCTACTGTCAACTGTTTTACTTACTGGTTTTTGGTTTGTTTTGAATTTCGCGCAAAGCTACACGAAACTCTCTAATTTAGCTGTGTAAGACTGTAGGGAAGGCAGCTAGTCATCACTACCTACCGCCAACTCTTGGGCTACTCTTTTACCAAAAAGTAGTGGGATTGACGGTTACATTATAACTTTCCTCAGCTGAAAGGGTAAGCATATTTGGTGTGACGGGAATTCACACCCGCAACCCTCGAATTACGAGTCGAGTTCCTTAACCACCTGGCCATGCCGAGCTTTTACTGGCTCTAAGAATAATATATAAATAAACAGAAGACACTAAAAAACATTTCAAAGTTTTCGCTTAAGCGGGAATGAGTAAACAGCTTGAGGACATTTTAGCACTAAAACCTAACAAAAAACAAAGAGATTCATGTTATGTTTGATTATGATTTGATTAAATCTGGAGATACCGGAAGTATACAGAGAGTTTCAGTTTGTTTTTTTACAAGGATCAACACGTGGCGAGTGCAGATGTCAATAATTATCAGGTTTAAGTAGTTTATTGGAAAGAAGAATCACATAAAGTTAATTAATTTTTTCTTCTATGACGCATTTCTATATCGTCATAAAATAAGTGTTATGTAAATGTCGTGTAAATATTTTGTAAACGACAACATGTCGTGTTGTGTTTGGATTTTCATTTCTATTATTTATATTTCCATATTTATATTATTGTTTCGAAGTTTAAACTAATAAAATATATTGTTATTCATTTAGGGTAACATTTAGAATTTTCTAGAATTAAGCAGACCAATCATATGTATGTAAATGAAATGTTGGCGGCCTCGTGTCTAGACGTTGAGTCTCGTGCAAGAACGGACATGCGCGGATTGCTCTGGAGTTCTATAGAGTTTCGCGATGGTTCGAGAAGTCTAGGCCTACAATATATAAACAGACGAAGATGCGAGGAAGAAAGGAGAGAGGAGTCAGACATTAGTTTTATTCAAAAGAAGAGAGTCAGTCATTCGTTTGAGAAAGTTCAAGTGTTTGCTGTGATTTGTGACTGAAGTTAGATCTACAGAAGCTGTGATTTTATTTCGTCAATCTCTAAGATTCTTTCGAATTACTGGTTGTGCTGAGGGTCGACACGTACGGGACAAGCAAGGGGAGATCGGAAAAATTGAAGGCGACAAATTTGTGACGTTCATCGGAGGCATCGTGAAAAGAACTTCGTCGGATTTATTGAACTGTGAATTGTTTCTGAACTTCTTCATTTAAACTTCGGAATTTCTTTGTGGGACCAAATTCACACCCTAGACTGGAATTTGAGACTTTCATTTTAGATCATTATATTAGATACAGGCCAGTACCATTTTGTATTGTATTTAATTTTGAAGGTTGAAACTAATACCATTTTGTTTTGTAATTAATTTTGAGGGTTTAAACTTAATATGTGTCATTGTTATTATATAATTTATGTTATATCTGTTACATATATAATAGTTTAGTGTAATAAATTATACAAGCTGTTATCTGTGTCTTTCTGTTGCGTTCAATCTACAGTCAACATACATAAAAAAAACGTAACATAAGTGATAAGTGATGTTGCTACTATAGGTTTCTTTTCAAACCATAGGTTAATTAGACAAGCATCTAGGAAATTTGCTTGTTTCGGTTAACAAGAGAAGACAGGCTTACATGGAAAGGGATGGACGATGTAAAGATGTAGTTAACTAAGATACTACCCCTTCTTTTCATCAACTATACATTGAAGTGATAGTGCTTACACCTAGTGTCGATGAAGACACACTATGATACATGCTTCCATCTTTTAAAAAAAATCCGCCTGATTTATTTCAACGACTCAATAAATTTTTAGTATTGTTTAGTAAGTACCGCTTTTTTATAATCAGTTTTGTGTATTATCAAACTATTGCCAAAGTTGTTAGTTTTTCATTTAGAAATGAAAGTCCATTTTCTTGGCTCAATGATAATGTTGTTGACTCATAACACTAAAATTCGGGATTTAATATGTCGGGGTACAGTGAAAATAGCCTGTGACGTAACTTTGCACTTAAACAATAACAACAAAATAACTCACTAAACTAAGACGAGTATTTTGCAGAACAATCAACTAAGCAAAGCATATTTGAACAATACTATTTTCAACATTTAATTATAAATTGTTTTGTTTGTGTGCAACGAAGAGTTGAGTGCATTATATTAAAACAGTTTAATACACAAATCATTAATGTGACAAACACAGCCGATGCAAGATAACGGGTCGGAGTTGTAGGAAGCGTGATACAACCACAAATTGATCGCTTTTAGGAAAGACATGTATTACTCCTTCCTGACACAAAACATTAATGTATTCAGATTATGACAATGTGTTTAAATTGTCATTAAGGGTTTACAGAAAAGGTATATCTCTTGTGCTTAGTGTCATTAGCAAAACAAAAGGAATATGGATCAACTTGGATTCCATGACCTTGAAAAATGAGGTCTGCAAAAAGTCGTGCATCGTTTATAAACACGTTAGGAACCACAAGTACAAAGATTTGTGGCAAATATTTACACACACGTATCCTAACCAATAGGATGTAACATACTCAAGAAGGAGTTTTATCTGAAAAACAACACAAGTTTCGTGTACATGTGTTACTTCTGTGACATTTGTTTAACCATGACATAATTCATTCAGCTTGAAAATGGTATGGATATCCGTGTTATTTCATATAAAGCCATCGCAGTCAAGTCGTCGGACACAGCGTCTAAGATTTCTGTGTGGTCATCCTGTTGGAAATGACCATGGGAAACCTTCGTCATAATACACTAAACTGCTTAAGGAAAACATGTAGTGAGAATAAGTATGATTTATACTTCACAGCAGTGTATATGAAACATTATTTTGTAAATAAACGTTACTCTGCTGGTTTAATGTGAAGAAGTACAATTGTCAGATAAAGAATGATCAGACTTAGCGACATGAACCATAACGACGTGGTGATACTTGAAATCATTCTAATATAAAGTACTAAATCTCTGTATTTTAATGTACAAATAGAATATCGAAGATAGTTATATATATATTTATTGATTTGCCCTTTATATGTGTATATATAAGAAAATCTTATCATTCGCAACTTAAGATAAAAAACAAATTAGAGAACAAATATTATACAGGATAGTTTTGAAAAATCTATACATAACTATTTGATATACGTCTCAGCTTACATGCCAACATATTGAGTAAACTTCAATGGTTTGTTGTAAAACGAGTTTCTTCTATATCGAGCTACCACTTAATTAGAAGCCTGTTCATCGTTATTTAATCGTATATATAAATATATATGTACATAAATTTGTATTTTAAAATATTTTATAATTTCCTTTGGATTAAAACGTAATCTTAAATATATGTATTAACTACAGCCAACCTCAATCTCGTTTATTTCTTGCTCAATATAAAATGTTTGAGAACCAGAGGAATGTTTTACATATTTTCAGTTTAAAAAAACAACATGGAAATGACATGTATTCACTTCGACCACATTATATTTTAAAATAGTGTTATTCATAACAGCACATAAGTCTAAATTAGAACACATAACACATAATTCATTATAACACATACATAACTAAACAGCACATCAGCCTAAATTAGAGCACATAACAGTACATACATAACTAAACAGTACATTAGTCGAAATCTGATTGCATAATTTAATCGATTTATACTTCTTTAACATGAGGGGCATCACATGACCTTTATTTAGTGACCTCAGGGGTTCGATTATTCTCGGTAGACAAAGCAAATAGTCCGATGTAGCTTTGCTACAGAAACAAACAGACACACCCACACTTTTATTTGGTTCATCTAAAACTATATATTCTGTTCAATTTTAGTATTAGAACAAAATATCATTCCACATAAGTACTTAGGTTGAAACTTTAAATTATCACGTTCTTTTGAAAATTTCTCTAGTTCATATAAATGTAAACAGCGTTTTTACGCATTGTTCTCGCTCAAAAATTAAACCAACTAACACTCCGACACAGTGAGAAAGTTGGGTGAAGGTTGATGTCTTCAAAACCAGAAAATATATTTTATGAAGTGACCGAGTGTACTAAAAGTAATACATGTTTTGTAAATAATAAGTATAGTTAGTTGAATAATGTATATAAAAATGTAATAAGGATCATTAAACAAATAATGTATGTGAATAGAAAAACTATGGAAGTTTTTTTTTTTCGTTTTTAGATCACCGCCGTTACCGAACTGCTTATGCTTGTGAGGGTAAACATTTGAACATATCTTGTGAAGCTGGTCGACTGATCCAACTGGTTCGGGCCAACTACGGGCGTTTTAGCATCGCCATCTGTAATGAGCACGGTTCTCTGGATTGGAGCGTGAACTGTGCTTCGCAACCATCTGCTTACCAACTTATTAAAGAAATGTAAGGATGTTGCGATAACTTAATTTACTTTTATTATAAAATTGTATTTTGTTTTATGTATTAAAGAAGGTTAAGGAATATACGAATTACAATATTAGTCCAAATATTAAAGAAAAAAGTGATTATATTAAGTTATTCTTTAGTTACGACGAAAGTTAAGGAATATTCTATGTAAATAGACCAGTTTTAATCCGACTATTTTGATAAAAAAAAGACCTAACAAAGATGGCATTAAATTATGATTCATAATAAGTGTCCTGGTTATTAATCTATAAGGTTACTTAAAATTAATTATTTACTTTTCAATAGTATATACTAATTAGTGTATAATTCTACGTTGCCGTTGCTGACCTGAGCTCGCTTCTTTAAACAAAACTGTGTTTTATGGAGGTAGATGGCTGAGATTAAACCTTGTTCTTCTTAACGTTGATGTATTGCACATTAACCTAAGTTATTCTACGTTACGAATTGAATACTTTCAATATCAGCAATTATATTTTTGCTGACTTCTCTTCAAGGTTGACTGATTGTGTTGTAAATTAGGTGAATGTATAAAACTTCTTCAGTTAGTGTGTGTTACACTTATAACTGCATAAATTAATTTTATTCATGTGGTATTCATATAAAAAGTAATTAAATACAAGTATAATATTCAAAACTCAAGCCTTTATAGGTTTCATAAGCAAATAAAAATGTTATGATATTTCACACAGCAGCCAATTTATTAATTACTTTTCCATAAATGTTAATAAGTCGTTTTTCTTCACACGCACACATTATTCTTCACCTTAAAATAGAGTTTGAACTTGATTGTATTTTATGAGAGACAGACAGAGTATCTGAATAATCTTTGCTGTTCTTACTGTTTGTAATAGATATCACGTGCGATTCCACCAGTAATTGTTGATTTTGTGTTTTTGGAAGCGAAGGACATTTGTGAAATCTTTATCCACAACACTGACATGTTCTGCCTTTAAACATGAGCACATTCTGCAAATTGCAATTGAATAATAATAAAACAACCAAAGAAAGCTATTCTTTTTTTTCATTGTTGTATAAAAACGTTTTTCTGCACCATTATCGATACGCCATTTTTTTCTAGTTTATCGACAAAAACGACGAATAAAACAACATAAATGACTTATTTAAAACTAATTACTTTCACCTGAGCATGCGTCATGTCAGGGTTTATCGTTTCCGCAAGAATTTCAGTTTCATTAATTTGTATAATAATTCTGCATTGATAATATATCCATTGACATTTAGGCATATTTCAGTTACACATAGTTCAACTGTGTTAAGTAAAAGTAGTTTTGTGCCTTGATATTTTTAACCTCTAGAGCATTTTATACGATATATGGACTGAACGACCAGGTATGAGCCACACAAGCTGAGGTATAAATGTATATAATTTATAGCTGCTGAACAAACGGAGTTTAACTATTATTGCCTATACTGTTACTTTTATAATGCACATGCAGAAGGAAAGTACAAAGCTTGTTGATTAGTGTATCGCGAGCTTAAACTTTCCAATACATAACTCAACGAGCTAACCACTAAGTTATTCCCCGCCGTTTAAAAGTAATTCTTAACTTGTTATAGTATTGTGTTCTACTTAGTGCCTGCTGCTTCAAATAACATACACAGATACGCTCAGACTATATTTATACATTTCATATGCATACTTTGCTATAGTTCTTTGTCATTTAGAAAGTTTTTATTTCATTCCCCATCTACTAGCTAGGGTTTCCTGTCCTAAACTGAATTATTATTTATTAAACTAAGATATGTTGTAGTTTTCGTCTTTATTGAGATACGCATATCGTAGTTGTCATAAGTGTCAAAACATATAGGTCCAGGTGCCACTTCTATGGATGTATGCAGTATACTTATCATTGTTTTAACGATATATAAATTGTTGATTATGTTTTTTTCAATTCCTCTTTAAATCAAATATTTTGTCAAAACGTTTGTCGGACCGAAAAGAGAGTAAAAAAATCTAGCTTTATTAAGTTATAAAAATCTATAAATCTTGTAGACTTTCCGAATCAATCCTTATTTTGTCTTTAAACTTTTTAAAATTTCATCACTTAAATACGTTAAAATACGGGGATCTTTCGAATATCTAGAAAGTGCTGAAAGGAAACTTCTTCAACTTAGGTCATAAGTATCTTTTATAATTCAACATCATGGTGTCCATTACTTTTGATTTTGAGGAGTTTCAAAAGTACATTCACTTCAGTTAGACTGAACACACCTTCTATGCTATTAATAAGTAATTCATCCCGAATGATGAAAGATATTTGTGTGTGTGTTTCTTTTTAAACCAGTTGTTACAATCGATAGCATTTTCTTACATGTTCAGTTAACTATTTTTGCTCACATAACCAATTTCTTAAACGTTTAAAACCTTTGAAAGAACACTAGATTTATGTGGAATTATTTGTACAGTTTTAAAGCAATCATACTTTTTCCTTACATGATTTGAGATCCTTTTTCACGATAATAATAATTTATTTACTTTTCTTGGTTTTTCTTACTTCTTTACTGAAAATTTATCTGCACGAAATACTACGAAAGTTTTTATTCTACAAAATCCCGGGAAACGTTAACAAAAGAATCTTCGAGCAACGATATTGGAAGAACTAGAAATGAAATCTAATTGAATTAGAAAAAATGAAATAAAAATAATAATTTAAAACTAACAGGAAATATATGTTGACAAAGTCCTTATTTTAATGCTAAAATAGTCAAATCAGAAATTTAAAATACCAAAGTAAGTTCAACAGTTTTAACGGAAGTTTATAGAAAATCTGAATGTGATACCCTAAATATCATCAGATCATTCTATGCAAAAGATTAGAATGTGCAACTAAGACCACATTAACCACAACTGTGTTTTAGATACATACATTTGTAGGTAACAGTTTTATTTTATGGCGATACAATCTGATATCGATACCCAGATTGATACAATTTAGAGAGAATTAGAAAAAAGTCTTTACCGTTCTTATGTCTTACACAACATGAAACAAATTTTACTAGAAACTGAAAAATATTGAAAAAACATCCATAGTAATCAACACTTGGTCTTTCCAGCAAGACCTTTTCCTTCGGGTATTGTAATTCAAAACAATGATGTTTATACGCCACTGAATTCCATATCACAGTATAATTATAATACGTACTGTGTAGATTGAAATATATTGCATAGTACATCATTATAAAAAAATTAAGTGATCTCAAAATGTATCGGTATTTAGAAAATTCAGTATTTCAGCATCAATAATTAATTTAATAATACATATTACACGAACATAAATAATTATAATAGATATAATCATATAAAAATGATATATTTCTATGTTTAGATGCTGTGGCTTTATTACATAGGAGATAGGTTTCTGTCTTATCTACAGTTAGGCCTGAATCCAATACTCAGTAACATCGTGTATTTTTGAAGTGTCCTGTAACGGAAACAAAATTCATAGCAGTAAGAATAACAGCTTTTGCGGAGAGATGCACGGGAAATCTCTAATATATTACAATTTTTCCATGTGCTAAATCTGACACCAAAGATGTATTTTTAACTTTATAACATTACTACATCTGTAATCAAATCATTTTACCATTATTTTTTTCTATATGAATGTTATAGCTATAATTAATTTGTTTTATAATTTGATAGCACGAAAAACTTATAGTCGACAATATGTATACATTTCTAGCTATGTTGCAGTTATAACAGACTAGTTATATATTTGTTATATTATTGTTAAGCTTATGATCAGTTAATTGTGTTTCTCAAGTACTTGCATATTTTGCAGAATAACAGAACCACCCAGCTGTCTTATTCTCTGATTGTGCTCATGACTGAAAGCTGCTGATATATTTTTTCCATATCTGTTTTACTACGCAAACTCACTGTTTAAGGAAACTTTCAATAAAAAAAATCTATATAATAACGTAACAGATATATAACACTAAAACAGATCAACATATTAAAAAGTAAATTATCAGACAGGTAGCTCTTCTCGAAAAAAGTCTTGCTTAATTAAAAACAGACAGAACTGTTTTATCTTATTGCAAGAATAGCTTAATGAGAATGCATAAACGTTATATAACAGAATAATGATGAGATTTTAATATAATTCTCAGTATACCTGCACAGTTAGTGTTAAATAAGTCGATCTTGTGTAGGCAAAGTCAGTTTGCTATTTTCACAGTTATTTGCCCCTTTCTTCAACAAGCAAATTACTTCATTGTATAGACAAATAAACGAGATATACAGATACATGGTAACTAATTTATTTGTTTCCTCACAGATCACGTAAGCTGGAAGAATAAAAAAGACGGTTTGCCTTTTTTATCTAATTTCGCACAAAGCTACAGAAGGGATATCTGCGCTAGATGCCCCTGATTTAGCAGTGTAAAGCTAGAGGGAAGGCAGCTAGTAACTACGCCGCCCATGACCAACTCTTTGGCTGTTATTTTCCTAACAAATAATGGGATTGACCCTCATATTATAACGCCTTCATGACTGGAAAGTCGTACATGTTTGGTATGGCTGGAATTCGAACCCTCGACCCTCAGATTATGAATCGAACTTCCTAGCCACCTGGTCATGCCGAGTCTCCAGAAAAACGGAGCACTGTAAACAGGAATACGGACGTATTTATTTAGATTTATTATTATTCATTTAACTTACAAGTTGTCCTTCATATCTTGAAGTCTCCTTTGCCTATTGTGTACACAGGAGAAACTATTACAAAAAAATCTATAAGAAAATTTTGAATAACTTTAGTGGGCAGTACTGCTTCGTTTTGTTAAAATAGATGCTGTCATATCATTCACTCACCTCAGTAACTGATTAAAGCTCAGTTTTCTTTTCATGTTGTTTGAATCATTTTTGTCTTCAAAAAACTGGAAACATTAATTACAAATCTAGATTAGTTGAAGATTCTATGGCGGAACCTATCGTCTCAGTTATAAGTTTTCTTTGATCGATACTGTTGCGACGTCATGAGATTTTTGCTTGAATTTTTCTTCTCGTCTACTTAAAACTAACAAATTTATATACCCAAACTATTAAAATTTGAAAATTCATTTTCGGTGTGTGTGTGTATGATGCTATTTGATTTTATAGAAAGTAATTTAAGGAGTATACAAAAAATGAGTTAACATAAACATATCAAAAGAGAAAAACTAATCTTGAAAATATTTCAAAGATCCTAGCTATGATGATCGGTGACTTAACGTATAGAATGTAGAGCATTTGTTAATTTTTAAATACAGTGTTTTGAGTTTTGTTTTTGATGAATAATCTCACCTTATGTGAATTAAATAGCTAATTAACTCATCTTCAAATATTTTTGCCCGTAAAAAAAGAAAACAAAACGTGTACTTTGCAATACTAGATCTAGGCTAATATTGATATTTATCAAATATATATAAGAGGTACACGCAAGTCACTTTATATAAACATAACCCTTGTAAATAGTATCAAATTAAAATAAAGTTTTTCCCGAATTTAATGGATTTATTGAAATTGTTGATTTTCAGATGCTAAATTATGTTTATGTCCAATATCAGTACGTTTCCTAAAATACCTTGTACAATTTAATATTCTTTAATAACATAGTTTATTGTTATAAAGTTATGTACTTAACTGTGCAAGCTGATTATTTAGTTGGGTTTTTTCGAGAAAAGATATATCAACATTTTCTTGAGTGATAAAATATTACTTAGCTTCCAAAATATGCAGGCAGAGCACCGGCATCGAATGTTCAGTTTTAGTAATCTGTGAACTTCTAGTGAGTAATAAATCAAAACGTCAGACTTGATCGTACTCACACGTTTTTGTGTTCGCTTAAGTCCTGCTTTTTTCAATATTGATATTCCATCGCCTTAGGCTTGATACATACATGTTAAGCCTACTATAATCTATTTTGTTTTAATGAAGAACTGCTCACTAAAAGTTGGGGGACAGAAAAATAATGATTTTGAAACTATTTGTGCTATTAGAATGAAAAAAATATTTATGCTATAAGTGTTTAGCTGTAAGAACAATTTCCTGTAAAAACGAAACCTTATGTTTATTTTTTAACTTTTAATTTACTCCTAACTCTTGTTTAATAAAGTAGTAAATTCAACATGCTTATTTTCTTATTAGATATACAAATCCTGAACTTTATTTAACTCCATTAAAAAATGTGTGCAATCTTTAAATATATTTAAATAATTAATTATTCATAAATTAAGTATACTTTTTCTTAAATTTAAATCTAAGTAACTTACGCTAGTAAGACTTCTGCAGATATATTACAGATTATTCTGTTATATTCTCAAGTCTTTAAGTATTAGAATTTACAAACTAAATAAGAAAGACGAAATGAAAACAGTCTCGGCTCACGTTTTTTGTGAAGACGAAGCTTTTAGTTTATTCCACAAACACCTAACTAAAACACGAGTAACTTAGCTATCAGAACTTGTTCCTTCTCCTCTAAGTAGGATTAGTTCATACTTGGTTTAATGGACAGAGGCGTAGCATAGACCATTTGGATTTAACTGGCTCTAAAATTAAATGAAAACACTCTCAGAAGCAGCAGAGGAATTTAAGCATTATATAAATAACCTTGTTTTGGTTACTGTGGTAAGCTTCTCTAGTAAGTTCTGGATATCTACTTTAGTGTTTATATTTTGTACAGTGTGAGAGTATCTTTAGAAGCAAGAGAAATTGTATCAGAAGTTGCAGTTTGTTTTCCTAAAAAACTCGTGTTCTGTAGACTTTAGAATTTTAAGGCAGGCTGGAAGATTAAAGTGTATAATACGACAAAATGGCAAACCTACTGTAAAAAGATCTTTAACTGAAAACTATGTTAAAAGTTCTTGGTTGTTCATTTAGTAAGGGATCGTTGTTTAATGGCGTTTAATGCGATTCCACGTTTTTTTCCGCAAGTTCCATGAACGACCTGAGAAGAAAAAAATCAAGTTATCGCAAATATATGTATTTCCTTGCTTGTAAATTCTATGATTATAATAATTGCAAAAGTGAGATTGTTTCTCATAAAATGGCTTCAGATGGTCAAAATGATCCCAAATAATTTCAATTAACTAAGATCTTTAAATATTTTTTAATCGTAAATTTTCATAATGAATTATTGAGACTTGGGCCATGTGTGAGAACCGAACCCCGAATTTTAGTGTTATACCTCTCACTTTATCACTGAACCACTAGGTTTGCTTGCTTGTTTGTTTTGAATTTTGCGCAAACCTGCACGAGGGCTATCTGTATTAGCCGTCTCTAATGTAGCAGTGTAAGACTAGAGAGAAGGTAGTTAATCATCACCACCACTAACTCTTGTGCTCTTCTTTTACCAACAAATAGTTGGATTGACTATCACATTATAATGCTTCCACAGCTGAAAGGGCGAGCATGTTTGGTGTGACGGGGATTCAAATCCGCCACCCTAAGATTGCAAGTCGAGCGCCCTAGCTACCTGATCATGCCAAGCCACTGACAGAAGCATTCAATTTATCTCGCCCTCATACTGAATGAGTTGCATTTGAATTGACTTACGTAACTACGACGTATATTTTAATAATTAAAATGTTGTATATCATTTGACTTAAAACATTTTGCGTCTTTGAGTTAAGACTTTTTTTTTACAAAGGTCGTCAGAATTACACTTCAAATTTTATGCATTATTCTCAACGTAGATCCAAAATGTTTGACGACCTTACAATTGATAATACATTTATACAATTGTATACATTAGCTATTTTACCACGACTTTTAAAACTTCTGTAAAATACGGTTATTTATTCATTAATATTTACGTCATACAAAATAACGCAAGTAGTCTTCGTGTATCTTTGCGCGAAATTCAAAAACAAACAAATAATCGAACTAAATAAACGTATAAAATCAAATATAGTATCCATCGCACTTATACTGTTTATTAACGTTTCTGTATGTTTGTAGATGTGCGATGAAACAAACTTGTGTTGTCACAGCTTCCAGTGCCATCTTTGGAGATCCTTGTCCAGGAACAAGAAAATACTTGGAAGTCCACTACGAATGTGTAGCAGGTGAGAGAATTTTGTGTTTCCCAAGTGGTTACAAATCTAATAAAAACAGTGAATGAGAAGTATCTTATTAAATGTTACAGGGTTTGAAAGAAAAAGGGAAAATTAAATTTGTTACACTTTGTTATAAGCTTTTTTTAGGAACTCAGTAAGAGAATCGTTATAATACTTTGTAAGGCGTTGAAATTTTTTTTCTTAAGGTTTTAACCTTTTATGTATCTCCTATCAGTTTTTATTACTGGATATATACTACAGCAAATATAAGGGCTTGTGAAAAAAAAACACATTTAAAAGGACAATATCTTAAAACCTTACTATCTTAGGGAAACGCAATTTCACTAAAAATACACTGAGGATTATGTGTTAGATCAAGGAAAGTTTGAACCTGTAAAAGGGTGTCTCGAAACCATGTTATACCACATATCTAAATAGCTTTAAATTTATTTTATTGTCTCTCTCTGAACAATAGGAAATTGATTGTTTGAAATTGCGTGCAGGACAATGTGTCTGTTGTTCGAATGTGGTAACAAAGTAATGGTAGTTTTAGTTTGGCCTAAAGGCATTTTTAAATTTAAAATGGACTTCCTAAAAGATTTTCTAAGATGAATTCATTAGTTCTAGGCAACCAAATTTGTAAAAGGTGACCTCTATTTTGGTGGCGCTCTGTATCTGTAAAGGGTACAGATGTTGCTTTGATTATCAAAAACAAAGACGAAAAGCATTTCTTCCAGACAGCAAATGCAAACAAAAAAATGCTGCTAGAAACTCTGATGTACCACAAGCTGCAAAGTGAATAATAATAATAAACACTAAACATAAATATCATCACTTCATATTATTTCATGCTTTCAGAATGGAGATTTGCTTTAACTCTTCACGTTGGTTTTTGGCCAGATATGAATGAAACCTACTTGTTATCTGTGACCATGAAATTTCAAATGAGCTTAACTCAAAGCATACATGCAATTTTTATGTTACTTTTATGTATGTATTCATTAATACGTTGAGTGATGATTATAAGTTCTTTGAAATTGCTGATAAATTGGGTCAATCTCAAACACTTTTAGTAAATGGAATATGCTACGAGGAAACTGTAATAGATCACAATAACTCATGTCTGACGAGGGAAAGAAGCATTGAGAACATGTTTTTTATAGGATATCTTATATTCTATCAAAAACGTTAATAACGAACATATTCACCGATGACAAGTATTATAAGACAAAATAACTCCGAGTAAAGATTACAAAAGTTAACGAATATAGCACGAAAACAAATTATGCTTGTAGTAGGATCATTTAGCGAAAGTTTTGATGTGCTGTTTGGAATAGTGAAAAGCATGTTGAACACCTCCTGTGACAGTTCCGTACCACATTCCAACTCACCTGAACAATATTCACGATTCTCAGTGTGCGTCTAATGAGATTTAGTTCTTCCTGGACAAATAATTTTACGTTATAGTTATTTTAAGTATGATGTTTTTCTCTATGATTTGTCTGCAGAGAAACACTCAAAAGTATAATGTGTTTTCGTTTGGTAAGTAATAGAGTTATTTTAATTTAAAGTTAATTTCGTAAGAGTGCTCAATTATGATGTTTGAAATGATTTTGCTATTAACATACATTATTCTTGATTTAACATTTGTAAAGATTAGTTTGTATCATTAGCTTACCACATCCATTTAGAACTAGTTTAAACCTTCTAAGCTAATCGATCCTCGTCAGACATTATTGGGATTACGGCCCAAAATATCATTAATAGCTTAAGTACTCAATTAATGATCAAATGTGTTTTAATTAATATAGGATTTTAGTTTTCTTGCGTACTACTGTATGTCATTATTTTCTTCTTGTCAGTTTGTTTTATAAAATTATCTTCATTACATTAAAAGCTATTTTATAGTTTTCATCGGTAAAGTTAGCCGTATTTTTATCTTTATCAGAAATCACCTCTAGTTATCATCTGTTTATTTTATATTAAAAATATATTCAGCTTGACAATTACTAACTGTATTAAGAAATATTGGCTTAAGTTTTACCTTTCAGCTCTATCTTATATATTACGTGTGCACATATAATCGTAATGTTTAAATAGAAATAAAATATATTTACTAAGAATATATCTTTTTTTCAATTAAAGCTTTTAGTGCGCTTTTTCCTGTTATTGGATTTAATAAATACAAGGCCTGACATGGCCAGATGGTTAAGGCGTTCGATTCGTAGCCTGAGGGTCGCGGGTCCGAATCCTTATCACACCAAACATGATTGCCTTTACAGCCGTGAGGGTGTTATAATTTGACGATCAATCCCACTATTCGTTGGTAAAAAAGTAGCCCAAGAGTTGGCGGTGGATGATGATGACTAGTTGCCTTCCTTCTACTAGTTTTACACTGTTAAATTAGGGACGGCTAGTGCAGCCAGCTCTCGTATATCTTTGCGCGAATTTCAAAATAAACAATTTAATAACTTATTACTGCTGATTGGTTTGTTAAGTTAAACGTATCGTGATATTTATTAACTAACTAACTATTTGTTAATTTCCAGATGTTACATATGTCCAAGTTAGGATTTCTTAAGGTATAATGTTAAAATCGTATGTTGTTGTTATTTTTAGAAATTCTACTGATTTGTGTTCCTGTTTTGAGATTTACTACAACGCTAGGTGAGATATAACGAATCGCTTACTAACATTCTGAACAACCTCCGTATAAATCTTTTGTTATATATTATCACGCGATTACGATTGCTTGCTGATGTTTACTTACTTAAACTGGCATCTCAGTTTTGAGTTATTGGAACTACAGTCTCAGAAAACATCTACGTGCATCAGAATTGTTATCAGGATACTTACTGGATGTTTTTTAAGAACCTCATAAACTATATCAACATCTATATACTTTAAAATCTGTTACAGTTATTTAAGGTATCTTATCATCTATATACTTTAAAAAATGTCACATTATTTAATTTGTGTTAAAATTTTTGAATCTTTGAATTAGCTTAGAAAATGAAAAGTTAATTAAGAAAGACTATCCAGGGATATTTCTATACAAAATATTGATCCAAAGTGTTCTTATCTTTGTTTCGCCTCGGCTTGAATGATCTACTCAATAAATATCCTAAAGGCGTCAAAGTTAAGGTTTCTAAAGTTCGATTTTGAGACTTTGTTGAAAGATTAGGCTCAGTCAGTGTTAAAAAAATAAAACTTTAAATATCTTTCAGATTATAAGAGAAGTCGAAATGTTTCATACTTAATGTCTCGACTGAGCTGCTAAACCACAAAATAGGAGGTTGAGAAAGAAACAATACCTAGCTCAGAGGGAATTATTGCGCTTAAACCTGGAGAGATATGCAAACTTTAAGTCCCAAGAAATTCAGCACCTAGTCTGTTACTATTAATCATTATATCAAAGACAGCATACTTAAAACGCATTTAATAACAAAATGCATTGCGACGCTCTGTTCATCGCGTTTGTTACACTCTTGACAGAATCATTTTATCATGTTTGATGTGTGAGGTTTGAAGAACAATAAATTAAAGCATTTTTAGTTAGAAAGCTTTTATTAAACTGTTTGGTAGGTGACTGTCTTTTAGTGGTAACGTGGAAGGTCAAAGTTACTAGTTCAATTGACTTTTTAAACATTTCTACCAGTCTTTGGAATTAGATATTTCTAAGTGTCGAAGTAAGTTTGAGACAATTTTCACCAATATTCTTTGTGAAGTTAACTCACAACTGTATCATAAGTAATTGTGCCTTGTTTATTTATTATACGTATGATATTAAGGTGTTTCTCTTTTTTTAGAATCAACAACTATTCCAACAACGATATCATCAACTACGACAACTACAACAACAAATCGTCCGTCAATAATAATCCCAGTTACTTTTAGTTTTCATCCAGTGTTTCCTTTGTTTCCTTCAACCACGACATCGACAACGACAAATACATTATCTTCCAAAATCCAACATTTTTCGTCATCTTCCTATTTAGATACGACAGTACCCTCTGTTGGGATCAAAGGAGCACCTCCATTAGTAGTAGGCTCAGAACCCCCTTCAAAAAATCCTTTGAACATTTATCCAAATAAAGGTGTTTTTTATCATGTTCTTTGAGTGAGACAAAACAAAAATCGATTTTGCTTTTTCAAATTAAACAATTCCTCATTTTTAGGATTCAGTTATCGATATCTTTGGTAAAATTAAAAACATCTTATGAGACCTTATGAATATATTTCTAGAGCTCATGCAAGACTAAGCGTAACTCATACGTAAAATAATAAATAAAATAAATAAGACAAATTAAAGATGTTTAGAACAATGTTTTGTATGTGATCGGATATTACATTGAAGTTCTTTTGTTCAGCAATTAATAAGAGGTAAAATTTAAAATACATTCATTAGTAAACCACTGGTTTCAGTTTTGTTTTTGTTTTGTTTTTTTGTAAAAGAAGTAGGTTAAAAATAATTGAAACAAATCTTAAATATTAAATATTTGTATTCTGAGTAAGAAAAATCGACTCCACTTTCAATAATAACAATTTGAAAAATGAAGCAATTAAGAATGTTTGAAATCAAATCTTAAAGTGTTAAAACAGAGAATAACTGGTTGTTGGTTAATCATTTTTTATTAGTTTAGGCTTCATTTTTGGACGAACTTCTATATTTTAGTTATTCTTGTCTCTTTTAATGAGCGTTTAAATTTTATTTTTTCTGGTCTATTTTAAAAAGAACTATATTGTATATACTTTTGTCTTTTTTGACGAGAATCCATGTTTTATATATATTATTGTCTATTTTAACGAATATTTATATTTTATTTATTCTCGTTTCTTGTGACGAGTATCTATATTTCATATATTTCTGCCTCTTTTGACGAGTATCTATGTTTTATATATATTCCTGTCTCTTTAAATGAGTATTTCTGTTTTATTTATTCCTGTTTCCATTATTTATTCCTTTCTAAACCAGCAATTAGGCTAGTATATACACCTCATTTAGATGTGTTCAAAACTCCGAATCCACTTTCCTAGCGAGTAACCATGCCATATTTAACCTTTTATTTAACAGCTGACTTATCTTGTAAATAAGTAGCTGATATTTTTATTAATCGTTTCCCTACCACGGACTTACTTTTTCGTGATTTTCCATGAAATATTGAAATATCCTCTGGAGTAATTGTCTTTAAGCAGGAATATAGGCATTCTTTAATTATTTTTATATTTTTTGTTCGTTTTAGGGGGTGAGTCATTATCTATACTTTGTATAACACTTCTCATTCTCCTGTTCTTATATACTAGATAAGTAACTATACCGTATCCAGAAGGGTCTACTTTATTAAGTGGGCAAAGTATATTTTGTTTAATTCTTTCTTTTATCTAAGTGTCTGCAGATCATTTACTGAGCAGAAATCTAATTCTCTTCCCTGGGGCTATTTCACTGAACAACCAGTAACGTTTTGTTTAATAATTTTCGTTAAATAGGGTTCTTTCACTAAGCTGGCTACTAAAATGTATATTTTAGTAAATTTCTTTTTGCACTCTGTTGATGGCACAATAAACTTAGCTTAGTTAAATCCACGTGCTATAATAATGTTTATTATAAAATTCTTCAAAAATGTAGAGATTAAAAACGAGCAAAAGTATAGATATCGAAGTATTTGAGTGGTTAATATGAAGTTACCTTTTCGTCACTTTCCTAATGATATGTAGTTTTAACCATTACAGCGAAAGTACGAGAAAACTTTGAAGAAACGTGTGTGTTTTTTCTACTTGTAACGTTTTCAATTATTTCTATGGATACTTAACAGGCCTTAAAAGTGTTTACAATATTTCATCTTCAGCAGACAAAACAGGTCACACCTTTACCTCTTGCCCACCAACTGTGTCTAGAAATATATCATGGGACCGGACAATGGGAGGAGAGGTAGCTATAGAACCGTGCCCTGGAGGGACTGTAGGTGGGAATTATTATTACTTTTAAACATTACTAATATAAAACAGATGGCTTGTACATGAAAGATATAGTTTGTATTCACTGCAGAGTATTTATATGTATTAAAAAAAACGGAAAAATTCTGTCATAGTATCTATATTTACTTTTGAAATATTGTGTTTCATAACAGATATTTTTCACATAAGATGTTTCGTTATTTTTTTTAATTCTTGAAAAGTGAGCCATGTTTCAAACACTTTAAGTATAAACCATAATATTGCTATCCTAAAAGCTCTATAAGAGGCTTTATAACTTCTTACGTATGAAGCCCGATTGCAATAAAGTTCATTCCTTTCAAAGAGTCGTCAATAAAACATTTGAAAATACTTAAACGAGACGTTTTAAATTATTTGTTGTTCCAGACTTGAAGATAGTTTTTATGTGAATATAATGAGTTAACCAGGTTTTCAGATAAAACATGAAACATTTACCTGCAATTATTAAGCTTAACTTAATTTCTAAAATCATTTTGTTTAACATCAGAAGCATTGAGATAAAGTTTGTCATTCGTTTTAGTACTTGTATCATATTATTTTAGTTCTTTTCTACATTTGTTTAGCGTATAATATGTTTAGTAATTCGGCGTTTGAATGTTATAGCTGAAATCTACATTTAAAATGAACGTTATATATATATATATATATTGTTAGCTGCGTTTTAATACTAAGTGGATAACAGGAACTACTCAGCATATAAATTTCAAATATCGGTTAATAATTAACACATAGGAAATGTGTATATCTCATATACATTCTCACAGGATGATGGTGAACGGGAAGTTATAAACATAACTTAGCGTTATTCTGAAAGTAATTTACAACATAAGGAAGTAGAATAAACCACTAAAGTCGTAGTTTCTCTTTACATATGCAAAAGAAATAATAATAAATTACTTCTGACTATACTCAGTTCTGATGGTATTCTGATAGTATTTCAAGTTTAGAAATAAAAACATTGAACAATATTAAAATGCTACCACGTATGCCAAACAGATACATTACCACAAATGTCTTCTAATCAAAGTTTTATACATATGTTATGTTGTTTATTCTATATTTTGAACTAAATGTACGTTTCTCCAATCCTATCAAAACTTTATTTCTCTATAAAACAAAACAAACAGAAGCAAAATACATTAGGACTGATGTTTTGATGGGTAACAAAAGCCTTTGCTATGGGACTCTTTCTAAGGAAAAGTTCATAATATTTTTTTTTGATTTATTGGACTAAGTTTCCTGTAAATGATACTCAATACCTCTTTGAGTAAAGTAACTGGGCTATTCAAACTTTCCAGGTCGTGCCAAGTGGTATTGTATTGACTCAGACACTACAGTGCACTGGAGTGATGCTGCTCCGGATCTCAGTGAGTGTCAGTCGCCCTGGGCGGAGAGTCTAAAAAGCAGAGTAAGTTCTTTCGTACTTGCAGCTAAGAATGTGAGATTTTTTTTTTATTTCTTCTTGACGGAAACTCTTTATCTTTCTGTTTCCTAAATATGCACACACATTGATCTTGTCTTCTTTCTTTTAACTCTTAGACCAATTTGTAAACATTGCAACCGATCTGGAAGAATGTGTTTGTACATTTGTTTTCGTCACTTATATCAGAACTATTTGAAGCTTAAAACTTTCAAATGTGCAACCCAAATCACAATTCCTCTAAGTTATTGTTTTTGATATGTTGTGAAAATAAAGCCAATAATGTTATTCTTATACACATTTACACAAGCACACGTGCATTTGTATACCCCAATAAATTAACTCTATTTTCCTTAAATATAACACACTCGTGAAAAAAAATCATCTTTAACAAGATTATCCATTGGTGTTGTAATAGTTGAAGTCACCCAACCAGTAGCATAGCGGACATGTAACACTAGGAACCGAGTTTCGATACCTGTGGTGGAAAACCACAGAAAGCCGATTGTGTGTAGAGTTGTGCTGAATTCAAGATAACAGCATCAGCTCAAGTCAGTTTGGTGAATGATTGAATTAGGGGTTGTTTGTCAAGTGCATTTGCTGGCCCATAAAACTAAACTTCAGATAATTTTGACAATTTTTTTTAATCAATGAAAATACTCGGCCTGGGTTCGAATCTTGTCTATGCCTACTGAAAGTAGAGAACTGTTGCAAACGGTATGACAGTATTTTGGTGACATCTAAAAATTTATTTTGCGCTGTATGAACATTAACTGGAAAGAAGAGAAAGCGTAACTTCAGACGCTTGCATACGCATATGGGCAATAAGACTTATATTTAAGGAACTAATACGAACATCGAAATACGTTAATTTGGGTTGTTTATATATTTTAGCATAAATTATGATTTTGTTTTATTACACTTATTTACTACATTGTTGTTTACAACCTTATTTCGGGCCCGGCATGGCCTAGGGTATTAAGGTGTTCGACTCGTAATACGAGGATCGCGGGTTCGAATCCCCGTCACACCAAACATGCTTGCCCTTACAGCCGTGTGGGTGTTATAATGTGAGGGTAACTCCCATTATTCGTTGGTAAAAAGTAGCCCAAGAGTTGAGGGTGGGTGGTGATGACTAGCTGCCTTCCCTCTAGTCTTACACTGTTAAATTAGGGACGGCTAGAGTAGGTAGCTTTTGAGTAACTTTGCGCGAAATTAAAAAAACAACAAAAAAACAACCTTATTTGAAGGTTTTAGTTTATCAATGCTTTATTTTCCAGTTAAATTCCAACACACATGCATTACAGTAACTACCGAAGTAAAAGTGACTTGCTTGGACATGATATATCAGTTAGTGTGTCAGGTCTGTAAATATGATGATTTATGGTTTGGTACCGTTGCCACAAAACACCGTATTCTGCGGTTTTGAGTCATAAGTGCGCTAAAGTAGCCTAAGTGTATAGTTGGTGGATGCTATTAATTGGCCGCATTTGTTTTCAAACATATCAATTCAAAATGAGAAGCAAATTAGCTCAGATATTCCTAATATTGCTAAAAACAATGTGGAACTTAGAAGTGTTATTGGAAATGAGTGTAGTTTTGAAATTTGTTGCCTTTTAACCTTTATCCAAATTACGTAAGGACTGTATTTGTGTTATTCAATTAAATACACTCAAACTTTCTAAAGCTCAGTCATTAAATTTTGTTCATATTTTCTGAAAAATCTCTCTAAAATACTTGAGAAAATAATAAGATTCAAATACACACAAAAGAAAAAATAGTCAAAAAGAGTGACCGACAAAAGAGCCATGAAAGAATTGTTGATATTGTGATAAAGTACATCCTTTGAATGGTTAATTAAGCTTGATCTACTCAAACGGTTTCAGATCGATGGAGGAGATTCAGTTGTCAGCATAGCAGCTGAGTTGGCGGTGATTACCAGTACGAAGCCCCTTTACGGAGGTGATATCACTCAGATCCTCACCATTCTTCATCGGCTCGTTTCCAAAATGGAAGACAGAGTACACGTTATGAACGAAAAACAGAGATACCACGTGATACTAGAGATGTTACATGTGAGTGTTGGATTTAAAGAAAAGTATTTAATTTGAAAGAAATTTTAAAGTTAGAGTACAATTAAAAAGTGCTGTTAACCAGCATTTGACGAAGTGTACATAAACAAATTATCCCTTTTGCTGTATTCCTCCTATAAGTGATCGCAACAGTGTTTAGATGTTTTAGCTTATTGTGCTAAGCAAAAAATGTATATTGAAACATTTTCATTTCATCAATTCAAATTATATGTTAAATTGTCGGACGTAGCAAATTATTTAGCAGCAGAACAAGGAGTCTAAAACTGGAGATGTGATGCTACTTGAGCACTCTATTTAATGTAAAATTTTTGGTTAGTTACTAAAGTACCAATCACTCTTGTTATTCGGTATGGATTTACATTGAATTTTGCGCAAAGCTACATGAGAGCTATCTGCACTAGCCTTCCTTAATTTAGCATCTTAAGCCCAGAGAAAAGACAGCTAGTCATCACCATCCACCGTTAACTCTTGAGCTATTCTTTTACCAAAGAATAATGGGTTTGACCGTCACATTATAACGCCTCCAAGGGTGATACAACGAGCATATTTGATGTGATGGGGATTCAAGCCCGCGATCCTCAGATAACATTGATCGCTTTAAATATTTTTTAGTTTGAAGAATCAAGCGGATGCTGTTGGCTAGCTTCCCTCCTTCTTGCCCTCCATGGGCACAGCGGCCTGTCTATGGACTTACAACGCTAGAAACCTGGTTTCCGTATTCGTGGTGGGCATAGCACAGCTAGCCATTGTATAGTTATGTGTCTAATTACTATTAACCAGCCTATGAACAACCTTCTCTACCACTGGCTTCTAGTTTAGCTTGCGCGTGCATTAAATACAATTCCAAATGTTAATATGTGTACAACATGAAATAAATTAAACGTTCAACAAGAAGGTTTTCATAGCTAATGTGTTTTCTCAGAATTTTATTCTCTTTTTTTTTGCTATTTCTTATGATAAAAAAATCTGAGCTTATTCAAATTAATAAAATGCACAAGATACATACAGAAAAACAACGATTTAGGTTATCGAGAAATAATAAAACAAACAAATTGATTACGGGAACATTTAATGATATAAGAATCTAATGCCAATACAAAATAGAAAAACTTCTATCCAGTTGTAATACTTTGGTCACATAATTCAGCTATCAAATATTTAACGCTTTTGCTCGTACACTGTCAGTTGTACTGTTGTAAGACCTAGTCACATAGGATCAAGATCCACTTATGTGTTTCGTCAACAAAAGCGTAATTTAAGGACACATGGTGACTAATTATTCTTTATGTCTGTTTTTATTAGCGAAAACTGTTGTTTTGTTTAGTATATGTATTTTATTCAGTGAATCTAAATATATGGAGTTCTGATAGTTTAAGCAATACATGTTTATTTTGATATTACAGTCTGCGCAATCAGTAGCCAGTAGTCTTCTAGAGGACTTCCAGCGTCAAGCCTGGCGAGATTTATCATCCATTCAACAACGTTTCGCAGCTTCCACTTTTATTCAAAGACTGGAAAGGAACACGTGGTTGCTTGCCAACACCCATTCTTTCAGGGAAAGATGGAGCCGCGTGGAAAACAACATATGTAAATAAACACATTTCAAAACTTTTCCATTTCGGACATCAAAATCTTCTAGAAACTAACAAACAAAATTTAGTTCGTTTCATCTTTGGTTGTTAGTTTTTGTTTTTTTCTCCACCAATTCCCTCGTAATGATTATTAAGATATACAGAAACTTCTACGATGTTTATTTAAAACGTTTGCCTAAAATGTTACAAAACCGAAATTTTGCGAAATTCAAAACAAACATACAAACAGATTTATTTATTTATATTTTATAAGGAAAGAAAGTACATAGTTAATAGATATTCTTACATATTTTATAAAGCAAAAACGTGTATAGCACATATGCATGTATGCGTGTACGTATGTTTAAGTATGTATATAATATTATACGTTAGTAATTTGTTACACCTGTAGCGTGTAATATCAGTGAGGCAAACAAAGAGTTGCGTTTTCGACTGGACAGATTATTATAATTGACATAATATATTAGTGCAAATTACATTCAAATAAAATTTTAAGGATAAGGTTTCATAGAATATGGAATAAAGTTGTTCTTAAATGTTAAAATAGAATTTATAGTCTTAAGTTTAACCACTTTTCAAGCAGGTTTGGTTACATATTTAAATACGATAAAAAACTTCGTTGTTACACACTTAAAATACGATAAAAACTAGTTATAAGTCGTCATCTGAAGAAATTAAGATACATAGTTCATTGACTAAGATTCGACAATCTATATAAAACAATATATATAACAAAAAAGTTTACAGCTGTTTTTGTATTTACTCTTTGCTACAAGTGCTACAATCATACTCTAAATTACAGTGCTGAAAGCATGGTTCACATTTTTTTATTGCTGATTAATCCTGTTAAAACGGATTTAACAAAATCTTAAACAAACTAAAAATCGGAAAATTGGAATTTCTGAAAATTAATTGCATGTCAATCTTTGCATGGGCATCTTTTAATACTCGTAACTACTTTAATAGGCATTAAAGGTTTGTTTGTTTTGAATTTCGCGCAAACCTATAGGAGGGGTATCTACGCTACCCGTACATCATTTAGCAGTTAAAGACTAGAGGCAAGACAGCCATTCATCACCACCAATTTTTGGGTTACTCTTTTACCAACGAATACTTTTATAATTAATGTGTAAAAATCTTTCTGACTTTTTCTTGTAAGAACATATGAATAACTTTCTTCAAACTCTTCCTTTTCCTCATTCCTCAGTGGTTTCCATTCGGCTCGTGAAGACCTGGTCAATATCGACCGTAGAGTTCCCTCTCAGAGAGGAAGTAGAGGGAACAAGTTGGGTTCCAATCCATGACGTCATATTACTACCAGCCCAAGCATTAGTTGGAAGCGGAAGAAACGGTAATTCTTTTTCTCTGATATCTAAAGGTCACTTAATCTTATTTTGATTCCTAGATAGGTTTATCAACTTTTTTTTAGTTGTAAGAAGAACAAGAACAAAAAGTTATAAAGTTTTATAGAATAATTTTGATGGAATCTTATGAGACTGTTTTCATCAGGAATTTTTTAACAAAAAATTGAAAAATCTCAGAAAATTAAAATATGAGGTGTGCTTCGTACAGAATGCTTTATCCATTCAACAACCAAACTAAATATGGTGTGTTTTCAACAACTGTTTGGAAAGATAGAAACATATGTTTTTAATTTAAGATTGTCATTAAATGTATTGACATGTAAGAAAAATATGGTATTAAAATGCATCTCATGAGGGCAGAATATCAAGTCATCTTTGTAGGAACTAGAATGTATTATTATTTATGTCTTCTTAAAATTTGTATAGTTATCACGAATAATGTACACATTATATTACATGTATGTGTCTATATTCCTCGATTAGGCCGTGTGGAAATTGTTTTCGTAGCGTACAAAAACATTCAGGACTTTATTTCTCTTGAGGACCATTTTTCTGTTTCTACCAACTTTGATGACACCCAGAACTCAATGGTGATCAGTAAAACACAAATAATCAACTCACGTGTTCTCGGCGCCTCTATTGATCGGTATCGAATGGTACGACTTCACAAGCCTGTGACCATTATTCTGAAACACTTAAAGGTAGTCATCAAGTTAATTTATAATTAAAAAATAAACCTTAATTTTCAATTAAATAAAGCTGTTTGTAATAGATTTGCCAGAAATTGTAGCAAGAGAATACGTAACTAACATTTGTTTTTATACATTTTATAAAGCAAGAGCGTAAATACTAAATATTCATTTCTATGTATTTTATAAGACAATAGAATAGACAACAAATATTTATTTCTATACATTTCGTAAGGAAAGGGAACAGACAGCAAATATTTGTTTTTCAATATTTTATAATGTGAGAGAATAAACAACAAATATTTATTTCCATATATTTTATAAGGTAAGGAAAGAGACAACATTTATTTCTATACATTTTATAAAAAAAGAGAATATGTACTAAACGTTTATTTTTACACATTGTAAGGTAAAAAGTAGAGAGAAAATTTATTTCTTGATATTTTATAAAGTAAGAGAGACTAGTTATCTCTCTATATTTTATAAGGTAATAGAGTAGACAGCAAGCACTCATTACTATAAATTATATAAGGCAAGAAACTAAATGGCAATTTTTTATTTCCATATATTTTGAAAAAGTAAAAATGTGAATGACAAACATTTATTTCTATATTTCTTATAAAGCCAGAGAGTAGATTTACCACTATTCGTTGGTAAAAAAAAGAGTAGCCCAAAAGTTGGCGGTGGGCGGTGACGACTAGCTGCCTTCCCTCCAGCCTTACACTGCTAAATTAGGGACAGATAGCCCTCGAGTAGCTTTCCGTGAAATTCAAAACGAACTTCAAAAATCAAAAGCTGTTTTTTGGTATTAAATTTTCCTCTAGACTTTAACTTTTGTTTGGTGTCTATTTTGTTATTCATGTTTAAATCTATTAAATTAAAATTTCTTTGAGGAAAACAATGTTTATTTTAACGTGCAATAGACACACGATATAAGATGAAATAGACTACTTTTATATATAAGTTTTTAAAACAAAAGTGGGGTCCTTAACCCTTTTAAGTTTAGGATCAGAATATCATATTATTTATAAGAAACAAAAATATTGGAAAATTGCTCAATCAGAGATATTTACACGGCAGACTTTACAATAAAGATAAGTACGAAAGGCTGTTTTCATTCTAGATGTTTGCTATATTATTAGCAACCGTCGCACGAACTTTGGTTAGTGCTTTCTACTTTCTACATCTTGTTATGTTACGGAAATGAACACTGACTAGAATACATTCCTTTTCATTAAATCTTTAAAGACGAACTTACACGCACGATTCTTTTATTTTCAGGAAGAAAACGTTACCAATCCACAATGCGTCTATTTGGAGTTTAGTACGAGGTAAGACGCTTATTTATATATATATATATACATATATGTGAATATCTTTGTTGGATTTATACATATGACGTTACACATGATACGCATATAAAGATGACATGGTGCGACTACTGTATCCATATATGGTGTGCGAGGCCTGGCATGGTCAGGTGGTTAAGGCTCTCGACTCGTAATCCGAGAGTTGCGGGTTCGAATCTCTGTCACACCAAACATGCTTGCCCTTTCAGCCGTGAAGGCGTGATAATGTTAGGTCAATCTCACTATTCGTTGGTAAAAGAGTAGACTAAAATGTGGCAGTGGGTGGTTATGACTAGCTGCCTTTCCTCTAGTCTTACACTGTTAAATTAGGACAGCTAGCGCAGATAGCCTTCGTGTAGCTTTGAGCGAAATTCAAAAACAAACAAAAGAAATAAATATATGATGTGCTTATACATAACATATCTATACCTAGTACGTTCACGTACGATAAATATAAAATTGATGGATCTACCCATAATGTGTCTAATCAAAATTTATTTATTCATGACTAGCCGTTCTTACCCGGCGTTACTCAGGTTTTATCTGAATAGAGGGTTGATGTTTAGCTATTTCTCAACATAAAGGATCAAAATGTCCCTTTTCATTTAAGAATATATGTGAAATGATCATGTTCAGTGTGCCATAAAAGGCTTAAGAACATAAAAATTAAATAAAATTTTAGATTTAGTGCTTAGTTGACACACACACAATCTCACTATCAGTGATATCTTTCTCTATTTCCTAGGCGATGAAGGCCTCGTGTTTTTTTTATATTTCTTGCGAACACCGTCTCTGCGAAATTTTCCAATTTTGCTCAATCTCGACTTCACGATTAGCACCTTGTATTTTTCGTTGGCTGTCAAAGCGTGTTTCGTGTGGAGTCTTACTCTGTCGCCCTTGTTGTAAGAGTTTTGCTGCCTGTGATTGGCAATCGGAATTGTTTTTCTTTTCCCCTTCCTCTCGATATTTTACTCTGAGGCACATAATGAGTGTAAAAAATGTTTATCCTACTTAGCTCTTGTCCAGAAATAAAGTGGATAAAAACAGTTTATCTTTAAGAATTTTGACGGTTCAACTTGTCTTTTCTATATAAATTTAGTTTTGTCTGTCGATAGACACGCCAGCGTTAGATAGTTTTTTTTTTATTATGCCACCACAGCGACAGCGCACGTCTCTATAAAGTGCACATATCTTTTTCTGACATTATTTCCACTTAAATCAGACGAAAAATCCGCTACGTTTTCTGTAGAAAAGTTAGACTACAAAGTTTTCATTTACACTAAAATATACTACGTCACAGACATTAAACCTAAGTACTCTGATTGCATGTCTCTATAGGCTTACTATTATAGAGGCTGAAGAACGCGTGTAGACAGACACGAACATACCTTTATATAGCACGCCATATACAAATACCAAGCAAACCACGTCTGCACGTGAACTTCCTACAGAAGGACCACTTAGAGAACCTAAACATGTTTCTCAATTGTTATCCTTAAACTGAATACGTCTGCTTTAACAACTACGTAAAATGGTTTCGATACATGCGACGGGCAGAGCACAGATAGCCCATTGGATAGCTTTGCGCTAAACAGCAAAGGCAGAGCAATAAAAATATTCCAAGGAACTTTTCGAAGCTAAGAGTAAATCCTACAGTGTTTTATGATTTTGTGTTGATGTGTTGTTGATTAAAGGAAAAATAAGCTTAAACTCAAATAAGTTACTTTGTTCCCAGACTTTCAACCCAATAACAAACAAACAATGAGGCGTTACCAATAAAAATAATAAAATGATGGAAAAAACGAATACAATTGATGAAACAATTGCTCTTCATCAACTCAGAAGAGCAATTAAAGAGGAACCAACAGAGATCAACCGACTTATCTGTATAACGGATCAAATGTTCTTATGAGTTGAACGCATTGATTTTAGGCCTAATTATCATTCCTTTTAACAAAATGGCGTGCGATATTAATGGTATTAAATGAGAACCAAAATAATTACATTCTGTACTATTGTTCGATGTGAAAACTTGTGGTAGTAAAATAAATACAAAAATATACACTTTGCCTAATTATAAACCTTGCTATGCATTTTCTGTTTCCATATATTAAATTTCATCTCATATAGTGCTGGGCGTGGCTTCGGAGTTAGCTTCCGGACAGTATACTCAAGAGTTGGTATATTAAATTATGCACAAAGGATAACTTTGTTGGACGTCCTTAATTTTGAAGTGATAGACTAGAGAAAATTCAGAATGCCAACATCACCCACTACCAAGTCTACCAGATAGTACTATTTGATTGTTATTTTTATAATGTACTTACTGCCTTTAAGAGTGGTACACGGTTATTATTATTATATGGCAGTAAGAGGACGCTAGACACCAAACCTGAGATCTTTAGTCTGGCAAACTAATCAATGGACTGCACACTGACATCGCACCTTGAATTCGCGGGTGAGTTATAAGAGTTGACGTCAAATTCCACTAGTTGATTATAGTACCCCAAGATTTGAAAACTAGGGCTGTTAAGCAACTTCTTACAATCTAGTTTATCAGTTGAAAATTAAGAATGACAAGCTCATACAACTCTTCTACAGCTTTGTGCAAATAGCCCTCGCTGGCTTAATGACAAGTTTTTGGGCTCTAAATACATAATATTAATACCCCTGGGGTTCGAGAGGGCAGGGGAGATATCCTATTGTTTATTTCTATGCTTAAAGAAACACACATAAAGCTCTGTGCACTTATCCGAACGAAACAAAAAATCATATCAAAGTATCACAAGGTTTTAAGCAACAAAACAAGTATCAAAACTGATATACTTTTAAAATCCTGAAACCAAAGTTTTAGAATTATTTAGAACGAATACTACTGCATTTCGTTTTGGTTTTATTTTAGGCGCTGGTCTCCTGAAGGCTGTTGGATAAGAGAAACAAATAAGTCACATACAAAGTGTTCTTGTAACCATCTGACAAACTTTGCCTTAATCATGGATATTTCTCCCTACAAGGTATCTATCTTTCTATTTGTTTTAAAGCAGGAATTGTCAGTACTGCATTCATTTATTCAAAATATATCACCGCTACGAGTAATATATTACAATATTTATTTTTTACACTTTCATCAACTTATGTTGAACATTATTAACATGGACTGAATTTGTTACTTGCAGATGGAAGAGGATAATAAATTAACTGTTGAAATAGTGACGATAGTAGGCTGTGGAATAGCTATATTTTTCTTATTGGTTACTTTTATAACTCTCCATCTTATTAGGTAAGTTTTTCTTCTTACTCTTTTTTTTTTATACATAACATATAGGACCACTAAGTTTTTTTCTATGATATATGGCAAACTGGGTTTAACTTTTGATAAGTTTTGTGCTTGAAAACTTGGTCACTCAACCATAAACTGGAAGAGCTAAAGCATTTGTTTGAACTATACAGTAGTTGTAAAATTGAAAATTCACGCACCAGTGTGTCTGGGTTTTTCAAGTATGCATATTTCACCCTGCAGGACTTCTTCTTATGTATACTTTACCTTGGTGAAGCTTAAGAGAATAAACTTTTCTACAAAATATAATAAAGATAAAACAAAATTATCATTATAAAATTTTACATTTTAACGAATATTTGTTAAGACTATTTTATATTGAAACACTTATGAAGTGCTAAGATTGGTGGGATCATATTAAATCAGGACATGGCTAATAGCATGACCAATTTCCCACTGAAAGAAAGTTATTTTTTACAGTCTACGAAGCATTTCTTTAACCAGTGTAATATTTTATTGCTGTAGTTTTTAAGGCTCATAATGTGAGTAGGAAATATTCAATAAATAAACAACGAGGCCCGGTATGGTCAGGTGAGTTAAGGCGTTCGACTCATAATCTGATGGTTAAGAGTTCAAATCCGGTCGCACCAAACATGCTCACCCTTTCAGCCATGAGGGCATTATAATTTACGATTAATCCCACTATTCGTTGGTAAAAGAGTACCCCAAGAGTTGGCGATGGGTGGTGATGACTAGCTGCCTTCCTTCTAGTCTTACACTGCTAAATTAGGGACGGCTAGAACAAATAGCTCTCATGTAGCTTTGTGCGAAATGTAAAACAAACAAACAATACACAATTTCAAATTGATACTAAGTTTAAGTTCCATAATTCTAGATTTTTACTTGCAATTTTAAGGAAACTATCTTTCAGTTGTTTCTTAAAACGAGCTATAGTTAATTGTTTCCCAACAGTAAATTATTCAAAAACCGTTAATCGTTATGGCAAATGCATGGGATGAGAAACAGCAAAATGTTACCCTTTCAAAGTAGCTATTGTTAATCGCATAAAGCACTTCAAGTAATCGTGATTTTCTAAATATGCACACAGATAAGAGCGCATGCAACATTATCATCAACTTTGATTTGATATTCCATAAAAATGAAGTTTTTGAATGATATACAAATGACTTTGTACTGGAATAATAATTGTGAATGTTTAAAAGAAATAGTTTAAATGTTTTAAACAAAAATAATTTCACTTATTTTGTGAAATTTGAATATTAATTTGAAAATTTAGTGGTTGTTCCACATTTGAATAAATATTTCTGAAAATAAATAATTAACAGTTTCATGGTATGTGTGAGATCCTAGTTATATCCAAAATGATATACAAATTATATTAATATGGCATGCGATTGAAAAAAAATCTAAATTCTGCTTCAGCGAAAGCTTAAGCATTTAAACCAAGGGAAGCCAAAACACTAGAGTTCCATCTATATTACGGGAACAGTGAAACGTACCACACACAGAAGGAGAGACAACAAAGAAGGTTCTATGGAATGGGAGCAGTGAAACATATCAAAGTGGGAGAGACATCCAGGGCAATATCAATCTATATAATGATAATTGTTAAAGGGAAAAAGGTATCCAGAGAAATGTCAGTCTATACAAAGAGAATAGTGAAATGTATCAAAGTGGGAGAAGTATCCAGTGAAATGTATCAAAGTGGGAGAAGTATCCAGTGAAATGTCAGTCTATATAATGAGAACAGTGAAATGTATTAAAGTAGGAGAAGTGTACAGGGAAATGTCAGTCTATATAATGGGAACAGTGAAATGTAGCTCAAGAGTTGGCGGTGGGTGGTTATGAATAGCTGCCTTCCCCCTAGTCTTACACTGCTAAATTAGGGACGACTAGCGCAGATAGCCCTCGAGTTGCTTTGCATAAAATTCAAAAACATAAATAAACAATGAACAGATTTTACAACATGATGTTGAAATGTATATACTGAAGGTTTTCATCTTGTTTATTATAACTGTATTCATACTGATGTGAATAGAAATGTGAAGTAAGTACAGCTGGTATAATCACAGGAAGAAATAAAGGTGTGATTTTGAGACGTTAGAAATAAAGCCATACTTACCAAATAAAATTACTTGCTTATGGTGTTTGACTGCCCCCTGTCAGTACAGCGGTAAGTGTATGGATTTACAACGCTAAAATCAGGGGTTCGACATCCCTCGATGCGTTCAGCAGATAGCCTGATCTGGTTTTTTGTAAGAAAAACATATACTTGTTTAACTGCTACATTTGGTTCATTCAATCTTGAATTAGTTGAGCTTTGCATTTTAGACGGCCAAATTTTTATATTAAAATCACAGCTCTATATAAGTTGTTTTCAGGTAAACGTGTGCTTAATTATTTGAAATCCATATAACTTATACTTTAAAGAAGTGTTCTGAATTAAACGACGAATGGCCATATTAAAAAGGTGTGACCTTACGCGCTCTTGTGAAAACTGGTTGTTCTGTTTGACATTTATATCCCATTAAAAATTTTTCTATAGTTTTAACCCTTTTCTTTTTGTATTTATATACAAGTGAAAATGATTAACAGAAAAAACTCTAACTTTTAATAACATTTGAATTAGTTTCTTTTACTTTTTCAGAGGCGTAAAAGATGATCGGCACGTGATTCAGAAAAACACCTGTTTCTGTTTGGTTGTTTCTGAGGTGGTTTTTGTTGGAGGAATTAATAAAGTGACGAGCAGAATCATATGTGGTGTTGTAGCTGGATTACTACACTATTTATTTTTAACTGCTTTCATATGGATGTTACTAGAGTCCCTACAGCTACTCCTAACCTCTTTGGAAAAGAAGAATTATAATAATTCCGCTAGACGTCGCTGGAGGTTGTATTACTGTTCAGGATATGGCTTACCTCTAATATCTGTGGGTGTTTGTGCTATCATCAATCCCCATACGTATGGTACCAAGTCCTACTGCTGGTTAGAAATAAACAACTACTTTATCTTTGGATTTGTGGGACCTGCTCTTTTTTGTGTCTTAGTAAGCTTTAAATTATTGTTTTTATTCATTAGCTTTACTTTTAGCATATTATTCATTATATTGCTCAAAATTACTGTTGTCGCTCGATGACAGCTATTATCTTCTGGTTTTCTGGATCCTTTCTGTTCATGATGAAATAAACTAAACATCGCTCTTCAAAAATATCAAATGTTGCAGTAATAGAACTCAGATAGATTCTAATATAAGTATCTAATTCATCACAACTATAACTGGTTGTCTTCATACCTGCGCTTTGATTTTTTTAATATATGTTTATTTTCATCTACATCGTTGTTTTGTTTTTGTATGATCGGAGAACCTGATAAAATTCGGTTTTATATAACTCCTAGAAACTAAAATAAATCTATCAACGTTTCTATAATAATTAATATTTTAGCTTTTATGTTTAAAATGTAATATTAAAGTTTTTATAAGTTATTATGTACTCATTGTTGTTTAAAAGATATATAACTATTGTGATTTTTCTGTTTCGCTTTTTCGTTTGTGATAGAAATTGAAAGTGCAAAACATATAAAATGTTCTAAAGTCCATAATTTTAATATATGCATATATATGTTCTGTTGGACATACATAATTAAATAACCAAAATATTGTTCAATAGAGCTAATATTCAAAGATAATTTGTATTTTTTCAAAATTCAAGAATGTCGTCCGCTAATCAATTTAAGTTACCCTATTGTCTGTCTGTATACCAGCAAGTTCGCAAATGTTACTTGATATTTGATTTGCCAACACAACACACTTAAACAACTTTCTTTTCTTGATTCCAGGTATCTTTTACACTTTTATGCATCGTAACTGCAAAAGTTTGTCGAAGAATCGATAGATCAATTACCTGCAAAAATAAAGAACAGTCAAAATTAGTTAATTTAAGGTAAGCGAGGTTATCTTGTTTTTATATATTTCATTTACAGAAAGAAAAACAGTAACATGTTAGAAAAGCGTTTAACACGTATGTACTCACTTAAAGCTATTATTTTGTTTCAATACCATTGGTTATTTTACTGTTCCTCACCAATAACAATTTTATATTTATGTAATGCTCGAAATCAATCTCATAAACTTGAGAATTGAAATACAAAAAATAAGTTTCTATATTACATTACATTTCGGAACAAGTGTTTATTAAAATTTGAAAAGTCCGTATAGCTTAACCATTTACGTTTAGAGAACGGATCAGTTTTCCAAAGCGCCCGGTTTTAGGGATTTCCCCTCTTTTCAGAACAAGTACCAAAAATCAAGGACTGTAATGAATTATGAATGAACATCGCTTTTGTATTGGATGTTTGTTTTTTACGAATCTGTTGTTATTGTAGACTGAGTTGTCAGATTCCTAGATATACTTATATAGAAGTATTGGCCAATTTAGTGCACAGTGCATTCTTCAGTTTACAAGATACAATTACTTGTAAACTATGAATTATAATTATCTGTTTACAAATATTTATTTTAATAAAGAAAACTTCTGAAAACAGTAATCATGCAAGTATAGATAAGTTCTCCTGATTTAATAGATATAAATACTGGTATTTTTAGACACCCATAACACACTTTAACTCATATCGAAAACGTGCTGTCAAGTGTAATAAAGATATCATCTTTACATAAATGTTACTTAATTTATTATATAAAACGATTTGTCATCCACTGAATAAAAGGCCGTTTACTTATTGCATACCACAGTTTACAGGTTACTTCCTGTTATACTAGTCAAATTTACACATATAACAAAAATGCTAAAAAATTAAGTATTTTCTGGTTAACTAGCTAAAAATGACGATCTTTATTTTAGAGAAAAATCCTTCTAATGTACTGTGTAGATGGTGTTACGTATTATGATTTACCTCGGACGAGTCTTCGATTTATTATATTACGTAATATCTTTATTCCGGACGGTCCCTAAGTGGCTCCGTGGTATGTCTGCGGAATTATACTGCAAGAAACCTTTGTATAGCTTTCTACACAATAATGAAATAAGCATATCTCGGCCAAGCCACCAATTTATTATGTTACGTATTATAATGTATTTTGCAAGAGATTTATTATGTTACGTGCGTTATGCATTACTATTTCAAACATTCGGATATTCTTCATTTGAATATAGAAGATAATTAAATGTTCATGTGTATCAAATTCATTATATATTCCAACAATGTTGTATGTTGATATACAAGTAGTTTTCGTTCTTAATAGAAAGATATTCTAATATACAAACAACTATGCAATTTATAGTAACGGTTATTACAAATAATGATTATACAATGGTTTACCAACTTACAAACAATATTGAGTCTTCTATTTGGTATAAAACAGAATATTTTATCGACGGTTCACGATAAGCAAATGAATTACGAGTGGATATCGGTACCGTTAGCTTAACGGCTAGCTAATTAGCTCACTATTCTCGGTTGGCCTCACGCTGTTTATAAGTGACTTTTCTCGTACGAAATTAAATGGCTTTTAATTTTGAAAATATATAGATGGTGCTGGTCAGTTATCTGTAGTTTCCCAACTAATAAGCGTTAATTACAGTTATAGCTTCTGAGGTTTGTAGTATACCAACTGCTACAAATAAATAATATAAAAATGTCTCTTGGCGCATCGATTTATAATTTTTAGGCGAGGTTCTGGAAAGTTCAGTTCGCAACAATTTTTTTAAGATACACTAGTTCTTCCATAAAACATATATTGTTGATTTTTTACACTTGAGAAAGAGTGAGAGTCTTCACGCCAATCATTGTCATTCACCAAGAAATTGTCAGTAAGACAATTATTCACAAGATCTTCGTCTGATCCAAAAAATGTCTGAGAAAAATGTATTATGTTTTCCTTTAAACGTGTGTCTTTTATCTGTTTTAGGCTTAATTTCTTAGCCTAGATCGCGTCGCAGCACACGAAAGAAACGCGTCTTGATTTTTCTCAACAACAACATCATCTTAGAAGACTTAGATGAAGCAGTGATTGGCTCGCTAACCATTTTGGGGTAGCCAACAACTTTTTCCCCAGTCAAATATTTTTTTCAATAAAAATTATACACCCTTAATTCGCAGAGTAGGTCTTACTCCAACCACAACTGGTCCCAAAACTAGGTCTGATGCCAAACAAATGTTATTAAAAAGAACATTAATAAAGAAATCTTCAATCCCCTGAGCAATGACAGACTCACCTTTGGCAGAACACGAGTCTAAAGGCAGTATAACTTGTAACAACAATGACTGAATCGCCACAGTATTACACAGTATGCATACGGGTACGAGTTTAGCAGTGTCAACAAAACCAACAGAAGCAAAAGGTATTAATTTTTTCCTAACTACATCAGGCGATCTGATGAAACTATGTCCATATATAAACACAAATGTAGTGACTGTTGCCTGATTTTCCTCTTCAAACACCAACAATTGAGAATATCATGACCAGATTATTTAGAAGAGTGGCAGATAGGCCGAGATGGTTTTGTTGAAGTGTTATCCTGACTGGCAGAAGATTTCAAACTGGAAGAGGTGAATTTTGGGACAAATCCTCCACTTCAACGAATTGAACAGGTATAGGTTTTTGGTAACTTGGCAGAAATTTCTTCCTATAAAAAGTGATTTCGTATGTTAAACTATAATCATCAGAAGAATCAGCTACCTCTTGTAGTGTTTTCACTATCTTTTCATTCAAGAAGTTTTTGGTTATCACTTAAATTCCTCAATTTAGACATAATTGCCTTAGTTTGTTGAAACTGTTGCCAATATGTATAAAATCACACCATCGATCAAAATAAAAATATTTTCTATAAGCGAATTCCATACAAATTTGGCTATTTTGTTTGTGATAATCTCGAAACTTTTAGCGATAAACCACCTGTACCAATTCTTATATTTTGAGGACAGCTGCTTTAACCTTGTCATAATTAGTACATTCTCCTAGAAAGAGAACGACACAATCTTCTTGTGCTTTTCCAGTCAAAACAATGTGTAATTATTATGAACATTTTTCGGTGGGACATAACATAGTTTGGGCAGCTTTCTGAAAACAAAATGTTAGAACTATCTATAAACTTCATTTTCATTAAATGGTGGTACTTTAACCTATTCATTAAGTTTAAAGTTGTCATTTTTCCATGGCTGATTGGAATTGAGTCTAATTCCCATTTCTTTGAATGTAATTTCTTTTTCATCTTCAATAGGAGCTTGTTCGACCTCGAGACTTTTATTTTCGTTATCAGCTTCGATACAGGCTTATTTTTCTCCGCTTCGGTATGGGCTTGCTCTCTTTCTCTTTTTCTGTTTGGATACGAACTCGTACTTTCTCTTTTTAGACTTCGATACAAGCTTGTTTGGCCTGAATAATTTTTTCTTCTTCGCCTTTAATACGGACTTGCTCAAGTTCGATTTGTTTAAGATTTAGTTGGATCTCTAAGCTACCTTCATCACTAAACTCGGGTTGCCTAGTAGAGACACTAGAGTATTCCCGTAATGTTTTTTCACACAATAATTCATCATCGTCTATCAATAATACACTTCTTAGTTCATTTTTTCTCATTAATTTCTTAGCTTCTAGTTATAATATTTCGGCACTTTCAAGGAATATTACATAATAATTACTAATTAATAAACAGAGAGACTTTTGAATACAATCTGTGGCTAATCATATGGAATATTAGTGAATTTTAGAAAGATAAAACCTTTTGGTTTAATAACTAGGCAGAAATGTTATTAAGTGTGGTAAAGAAAATACCTCCTAGTTTATTGTGCAGACAGTCTATTGGTTTTAATACAGGAATATATTTTTTATGTATTATGTAGAAACACTGACCATTTTAGTTTCGTGATTTTCATTGAAGAAAGTCTTTGTTACTTATCATCCTTATCCTTTATATTAGGTCAAAGTGATGAAATGCTGATCAGTGTGTACAGCTCACAATTTTATATTATTTACGTTACAATTTCTTCAACCTTTCATGTTCAAAAATAGTTTCATATCGATAATTATTTAAGACAACTGCTGTATAAGTGTCAAGTTATAATATATTATTATTAATCAGAAAATTATCAAAAAGGGTAAAACCCTATTTATTTCAGAAGATCATAGAATAGTTTACAGGAGGTTTTCATAACTATTATTTACTAAAAAAAAATGCAAAGAAAGCAAATATATGAAACATAATTCGGTGTCTTTGTGTCACGTAACTGTCCCTAAACTGATGGACTTTTCAGGTTTTAAATGATGTCAAACGAATTGCCTCTGCCCCGATGTTTACAAAAAGGTAAAACTTTTCACCCAATCCCTTAGGGAATTCAGGTATTTCGCGAAAACATTTCATGGGGATTCTCCGAAGGCGGACACCAAATTTGGCGCTGATTTACATTAGTGCACGTTATTACTGTTCGTAACTTCCTTAAAGAAATTAAATTTGCATTATATAGACAATGATCACTAACCCAATAAAAGTGCAAAATAGTAGCTCAAGCGTTAAATTTGTACTATAGAGGCCCTGTAGACATATATAAACATTGTATTACAAATAGATTTACTTAATGTTTTCGTTTCAATTCACTCTCTTAAAATAGGTTGGTTAATAACGATGTTCATTTGCTCTAAAATGCTCATTTGATGTATTGAGATTATCATAAAGCTTTGTTCTGATAAAATCTTAAGATCTCTTATTTTTTATTTTTTATTAACCGTTGTACATTTTACCGAGAAGTTTTAAATGTTTTAAAACTTGTATCAAAAAATTTGATAGGCCTTTCGGTAACATTGACACATCTACATTGAGAAAACATAAGAACAATAAAATAATTATTCCAAACGTTATAATCTCTTTTCTTTTTAATAGCTTATTCTGCTAAGTTACACCCCAAAGTTTCTGCATTTATTTATTTGGTGTATTGTGAAAGAAAGTTGGTGCTGTAAATGTACGAAAAATACTAGTTTAAGGAAACATCCAAACCATTTCACAAACTCCAACATTTACTAGCGGTTGACGAACCTTGTTTTGTTTGACATTAACAGGTATTAGCATCTTATATCTTTAAAACGTCTTTTTGTTTTGTTATTACTTCATATGTCTTCAATTTATTATGTTACGTACGTTACGTACTGGTATTACTATTTTAAATAAGTGGACATTTTAAATTTAATTTAGAAGTTAATTGAATGTCAACATGTATCAAATTTATATTTGTTAACACAAATATATTCTAATATACAAACAACAAATACAATTTATAGTAACTATACTTACGAATAATAGCTTTTATACAAGAGTTTTACAAACTTACAAACAGTACTGAGTGTAGCGACCTAACATAATATTAAAATGTCATCTTGCATGTTGCGATGGGTATCTTTTATAGTCATTAGGCGTAATTCTCAAAAAATCACTTTACAACAATACTGTTAATCAGTAGCATTTTACATACACACATCGTACATTTTTGATTCTCACGTTCGAGAATCTTCTACAAGTTTAGAGAACAGGGAATTTCCCCATACACATTGAACATTATAGGCTACATGCATTTCAAAATATATATAAACTAAAACAAAGATAGATATAAAATAAATATATAAAGTAGATTCGTTACAATCACCATACCAGTTTACTTTCCCATCGAACCAGTTATATAAAATGAACAGAATATAAACAGTTGAGAGAACTGGTTGGAAAATAAACTATCATCCAAATAATAAAATTCGCAGATCGTACATTGTTTATATTGTTCTAATTTTGCTGTGTGTCTCTTTCTTTCTCTCGTCGAAGACGAGACCCACCTTTTTGTTTTATAACGGCGATGTTTGCTTGCTTTCCCGTGGCTCTGTTTGTAGAGGAAATACCATCATTGATACGATTACCTTCCAAAGACAGCGCATCGATTCTCGTTACGGATAATTGGAAAAGACAAACTATCAGTCGTTTAGTTACACAAATATATCTGTGTCCGTTGATTGAAGAGAAAGTTTGTCAAGAGTCATCATAAACTTCCTTCTATTGCTGTTTACACGTGGCTTGACAGAGAGATATCTCATGCGCACAACCATTCCCTTAACAGTTGAATATAATTAAAATATTCTCCCGAAATAAAACTAACCTTCTTAAACTTCCATTCAAAAGCTGCATACTTACCTTTGTATCAATGAGAAGTATTTTATCTCAATGAAAATAATTTCGCTGTGTTAAGCTCTAGTCGTAAAGATGTAATTTTTTTATGTTTTGAGGCTGGAGAAAAAAATAGCTTCAAGCTTCTCATGAGTTTTAATTTGAAGTTGATAAAAGTCTGCCGTATATATGGAAAACATTTATTTTGTTTTATATAAAAATATATTTTTATTTATTTTGTCACAGTTCCGATTTCATTTTTTTCTAAGGTTTGTAATTACGTGTTTCTCTTAGTGATAAATCCTCTTCACGCATCATTAAGGTTAACATGTATTATAATTATGTAGTGACAACAAACCAACAGAATATTATGTTTTGATTCATCTGTCTTCATTAGATGTTATGTTTCAGTCCACTTTTCTTCAGGTTTTTAAGTGTTTGTTTTCATTCCAAAATTGTCTCTTTTCTCTCAGTAAACGAAATTTTCTGTTTTTAAAAACGTTTCTCTGTATATGGTCACCGAATAGCACAAAATAATGCTAATATGAAATTCAAAATTGATGTATTGAGTAAAAAGTACTTAATCCAATTATTTATAACATCAGTGAAAAACTGAAAGTGTTAATGAAATATACTGTCAGTGAATATTGTTAAGAAAGTTGGTTTAGTGATAGAAAGTTTTTAAACACAGACATATATATATTCATATTTTGAATTTTTTATGCTGTTGTTAAATATATCACGTATGTGTGAGTAAACATTTTGATTATTTTGTTATAGTTAAGCTCAAGAAAATGTATTACACATCGACCTGAAATTTAATGTGTATGATCTGTTATAATTTACACTGCAGGAGGGCATTAAACATTGTGCAGCTTAATACTTTAATTAGTATTAATACGGTTTAATACATGGGTGTTGCAAGGTTTGGCTGAAAATATAATGGAATGGGTGTTCGTTGGTAAGATAGGTTTATGAAACGATAATTTTAGGTTTGTTGCATTGTTGAATAGATGAATATTCCAAAGTAAGGCGGGTGGTCAAAAGGATGCTTTAAAAAAAAAAAAAAAAAGACCTAAAAATAGAGCGCTTTCGAATAGTTCGCTATTCTTCTTCAGGAAATAGTATTCTTTATCCTTCTGGAAAACAATAATAAACTATTCGAAAACGCTTGAGTTTTGGGTCTCTTTTTAAAGGCAGTGCAACTTCTGTGTCTGTTGGCTTCTTGGTTGAAAGGAGAGGAGTTTTCAGGTTGCACGTTTTCAGATACGATGGATGACTGAATCTATGTATTTATGTACAGGTAAATGGTTGGATTACAGAAAATCTTATTAAAGGTAAATGGCTCAATAAATGTGTGCTTCAAAGATAAATAAAGGTTTCAAAAAACGGATGTTCTTAAATTAAAGAGAGTGGTTAAATAAATGTACACTCTCAGGTTATGTGAATAGTTGAATGAATATTTGGTTCCAATAATATTCATGGCATTAAATAAATTTTCCAAACGATATCTTACAATTAACGTGTCTTAGATTTAAACAATTTTAAGCAACACGAGAACCATTATTAAGTTCATTTTATTCTTATTCGCTCTTTTATAACTTATCAGTGTTAATAAATTGCTAATATGATCTATGGAGCTTGCTAAATTAAAAAAAAATAGAACAAAGCAAAATATTTACGTTTAAAATATATGATAGATTGTAATGTCTGCACAATATTTGTTCATGTTGGGTTTTTTTTCAGATCGTGGAGTCAGCATATTGTTTGTATTCTTTTCCTGCTGAGCCTGACATTGGGATTAGCTCAATGGTTTCTTCTATGTAAAACATCCTTGACAGGGTATCTCTTCACAGCTGTTAACAGTCTTCAGGGTCTTTTCATATTCATATTATGTCTCCGAAATTCCAAGGTATGATAAAAGTATCAGCTGAAAAAATTCTAACTTTTTGTTCATTGTTAGATATACACGACTTTTTCTTCTTAAGTTTAATTTGAGAGTTATGATTTAGATAGTTTATATAGAAGCAACAGTTTATCGCTAGTTCGCTTACTAACTGTTTGCTAATCATAAGTTGTGCTTTCAATAGTTATGAATTGGTGATTGTTGTATTACTGTGTCATGTTACTAAAAATTTCTGAGTTGTTCTCGTTGTTTGTTTCAATTGGATATTATTGCATTTAAGTATTTTGTAGAGTATGAAATTTTATAGACTTCTGTTGCGATGTAAAAAAGTCGAAAATATAGCTAGAAATACAGTTCTAGATTGTGTGATTGTGTATATGTTCATAAGGAACATATAATAACAATTTTAAAATATTTCACATATTGGATTATAATAACATAAGTGAAGAAGTAGTAATTTTTCCTGTCAATTGTGTTATAAAGTAATTGTACGAGACTGCGTGGACTTTAAGCAAAAATATATAATTATTTGAAGCTCTGGATACAATTTGGTAACAAACAATACAATGGTGATTGTAAAGTAAAATTATCACAGTCTTTCTTATAATAACAAAGCCAGAAGAATAATTCTTCTTGTAAAATTGTGTTCTAAAGTGACTGATTCAGAATGTTTAGACTTTGAAAAAAATGATCTTATTACTTAAAGCTTTAAACACAACTGTGAAAACAATAATGTAACGAACGTTTTGAAACATGTTTGACTTTTTAATATAATATTTTAAAACAAGCGGACTGTGTGTTTTTTCATTGTTAAAATTTATCACCAACAAATCACAGACGCCTATTGTGAAGAATCTAGTCCATACATAAAAACCTGACATTAATCCTGTCTGTTTCTGTATTGTTTCGTTAGTAAAATCCAAGCATGTTAAAGATAGGCGTGTCATACGTTTACATATACAGTTAATAAATGTTTGACAGTCATGCAGTAGACTAAAGTATCATTGAAAAACGTATATTACAATTGTTAAATATTTGAGAAAAATTAATTTAGAAAAAAGAAATTGCATATTTTACGCATCTTTGATGGCTGAATCTTTTATTTAAGATTACGATACGCAGTTATCAACTGATGCTTTATTTGAAATTTCTTTTGCAGTATATTCTTAAAAACATTTTAAAGGTCTGGCAATTGTTATATAAAGTTTTATGCTAAACCAAATATAATTTTGGCTTATTTGTTGTTAAAGGCAAAGCTACACAATTGGCTATATGTCTTTTGATAAAAACAGCTATCGTATTGGACATCGGCATTGATAGTTTCATATTCTTAGATTCCTTTCTGTTACCGTGAAAAAGGGTCATCTTGGAAAGAATTTTACATCAAGGATTGTTTGAAAAATCTTCTAATTCAAACAAAACGCTGAATTTTGTATTAAAAAAATACCTGACTGACTGATATCACTTGAGATTAGAATAGAGTGACTAGAAGGTTATTTTCCTGTTGTCTCTATAATATAGTCCAATTTTTGTACTGTTAACAATACAGTAGTCAAGGAGAGTGTCACGAAACGCATGTGAAGTGATATATAGGACCAGCATCTTCGCAATCTGGTTCGATACAACTGCTTTGTCAATACTGTAAGATTCAAAGTTACACCCAGACATTTTGAGAAATTATCATCTGGTCATAAGATCAAGATTATTGTAACACCATCGACAAACTCACGTAGAAATTATAGAACGTCACTGGCGACTGGTTGTCTTCACAAATGAATCCAAAAGCTGTTTTGATTCCCATGGTGGCTATTGTGATCCGTTTAGAAAGTATAATGGACTCTATGCTGATTACATGAAAGTTGAACATGTAAAGATTAGATGGTAGGTCCCTTATGAGAATCATTTACTGCAATGCACGTATCGATCTATAAATACCTAGATGTAGGAGTGAATTTTGAAGCATATATAAACAATATTCTAACAATAATTGTTAGGCTTTTCTCTGGTGATGTTGAACCTGATTTCATTTTCATTAGTGTTAGTATCCTTTCAATTTATTGACCATATGGCCTATCTTGAACAAGAAGACATTGAAAAATCCGAATAAAAATATCGTAAACCGATTTCTGAGATGAATATAATTGATACCTTACTCAGAAAACACACTGCATTATCTGGAGGAACGCCTTGAGGACAGGATTTCTCAGAACTACATCAACTGACTCATACAGGCTTTGCAGCAGCATTATAAAACTGTTTGTGTTGTTAGTGTGGAAATACTTACTATTAAGTAGACATATATATTCTGAGAATATTAATTTTAGATAGTTCTAACAGATAGTTTTAGATAGTTAGCTTGTTGATGCAGACAATCTCAGGTTAGAAGTGATGATCGTTGGAAAGATTAATAATTTTTGTCAGTTCGTGCATTCAATGATTTAGCATAACTAGAAATTTACAGCGAGCCCCAGTGTTACGAATTAATCAAGATAAACACATGCCTAATTGGTATCACATTACAAGTCAATAATAACTAATAACCAACTGATTTATGGCGTGAAACCTAAATTAAAGAACGTTTGGAAACCCCAATGTAATAATTGCGATTTTCTTGTTTGGGTAAACATCTCGTTGAGGATTGTCATACATGCATTTTTATTTTAAGAAAATATACATTATTTCAGATGTTTCAAAATAATTTTTGAAGAAAATAGAAAGAACAATTTTGGTTTTTTTTCTGTTTACCGTTATAAAATGAAAATGACTGAGTTACAAAAACAGATGAAATCTAGGAAGCAACATTAAATATTCAACAACTAAACTTATCACAACTGAGGTTGAAGGAGAATGTTTAATATACGAACAGCATTATTCATCTTTCTTGATTGAGACTAATTAACAATCAAATCGTAAAACATCATACGAACCAAATGAAAATTTACCTTGATGCAATATCATTAATAGTATTTGTAAAAGGCAAAGCACGGCAAGACATTCATCTATCTTACGAAACAAAATATGCATAGGTCCTTCTCCTTTGGTAAAACAAACATAAAACATAAACACATTCATCTCTCATACTTTCTACAGTTTCGTGCTTGATAGTACCTAACGATTTTAAATACACAAATTAAAATGTAACTTTTCCATCAAGAAAAGTGAAAGAAGACGCACTATATTTTGATTCAAAAGTGCTCAGATATCTTGTGAAGTAATATTATACTTTACGATATCGCTAATAACTTGTGGTATTATCTAGATATACCGCATTTTATGATGATCTGTCGAAGCAATATCTATATCAAATTGGTTGAAAAGCGTCATTAACCATCTATCTATAAATGAGTCATTTGGAAATTGTCGTTAATTGAGTGATGTTTATCAGTATTGTATCATAGGAAATCGTAAGCTTAAAATGATTAATATTTTTAATCTAAATACATTAGGTAAGGAGTGAACTAACGAAAGCTCGCTGTTGTTCCCGATGTCTAAGTGATTGTTGCCGCAAATCTCATAATGGCCAGTCCAACCTCTACGTACATACCAATGGCCAGATGACAGTTCCGCCACCTAACGCCATCAGTGGCCATCACACTGTGGGTACTCTCGCTCTTCCCACCCCTTCTACTGTTTCTTCCTTGTCTGCAGGTATATTTGTCCAGCTTATGCATGATTACTTGCTTCCTTTTGTAGCAAACAGTTAGATAACGAGTTCTAACTGTTTTCGCTTCTTTCTTCACTGTCCTTTAAACCTTTATTTCTTTACTTTACCTAGCTAAGGCTTAATAAAACTTTTTATTTATACGATTATTTCAAATTCCTTGTGCATGTTTCTTTGTTCTAAACAGAAACTATTGTATTGTTCTATGCTTATTTTTTATGTCTTTCGAGTTCAGTACGAGTTGACATTAGTTGTTACTATGCTGGGTAAATTGTTTGTTCTGATAACTTTCAAAATACTTCTGTTGTATTTTGAGTAACGTATAGTTTATTGTTATTTACAGTTGCACGTTAAAAGTTGTTTCTTTTACAGTTTTGTTGTTGGATGTCGTGTTTTAGTGGAATGTTAATCCGTTTATTTAAAACAACGTTCTAATCATAATTCGTAAAATAATGGTTTACTTGTGCCAATACAATGGCCTATCGTCGCAGATTAGGGCTGTGGTTATGTTAACACCTACGCATTTAGTTCAAAGCGAATATCTGACGCTTAAACAACATAATACTGCTGTGGTAGACTAATGACTGGATATATTTATTTCACAACCTTTTCCAAAGAAATATATTTATATAGCAATACTTTTAAACAAAGTATAATCAAAATTATTAACATTTTAAAGAGTCCTTGAAATCATAAATGGTTTTAAAACACAACATTTAGGATGGAAAGCAATTCGTAGCAACATCTTCATTAGCAATGTGAAAACTGTGGTTAAAAATATAAAGATACTGCTCGAACTCGAAAAGCCATTATGATGAACTTAGGCACATCAGTTTAACCCACTAGCAAGATAATTAATTGGAACTTGAAGTTTCATAAATCAAGAATTGACAATTTTCTAGACACACCTTAAAACCAGTGATTATTTTAACTTAAAAATAGATAACAACTAATGTCACAGCAATCTCATTCAACCATATACATGCTAAGTCGTCTGATGCAGTTTCAGTGGACATTTGTGTCTTTTATCCATTCAAAAGCGATGTTGTAAGCCAAAGTTTACTTACATCGACAGGACGGAGGGAATTTTGTTGAAATGTAAGGTTTATGATTGACTGTTCCTTATGGTCTTTGGACTGGGCACGATGAACGATGGAAAATATAATTCCAAAAACAACACTGGAACTGAAACATTATTATTATAAAGTGCAATTACGTTTGTTACCCAGAACTGGCTTCGCATTTGCTATTCACAATTGTTATAAAGCTGAGATTAGTTCATGTCAGAAGCCTTAAATTTGAAATCTTGTCACATGTCAAATAGAGTTATAAGTAGTGAAAGTGTTCGTGATTAAAATGACCAACGATCGAATTAATTTGGATAACTTCCGAAAAATTTTGTACACAATAAAATGGTTGAGTTCCTTTTTATGTATTCTTATTTTACAAACCTAAAAGAGTTTGTTTACATTTAAGTTCTCAGAATTTATCAAATACTAAAAGATTCCATTTGTCTAAATTTGAATAAATTAACCTTTAAAGTGTGCAATTTAAAATAGATTTTATGCTGTTATGATATTGCTTGACTATTTCTATACTATAAATATATATGAAAATTATCCAGTCGAATTCTGTGTTATTTCTTTAGACATAAACTTTGTATGACTCCCCGTTTGTCCACGTTTTACACTTTTTGGAATTATATCTTTCTTTTTTTTTACAAAAAAACACAAGCTCATAGTGGGCCAGTGGTATGTCTGTGGAATTAGAACGCTAGAAAACAGATTTCGATAACCGTGGTGGACAGAGTATTGTTAGAATATTGTGTAGATTGATATTTAACTTCACACCAAAAAAAAGAGAAAAAGTTTGGCTTTCCATATTAATCAAAATGCTTAAAAACAACCCTTCTTTAATTTTTCCGAGAACTTTATGTTGTTTTACGAAATATATTTCAGTTTCTTTTAATAATATTTACGTAATTTATATTGCTTATACATTATTGAGTTTATTTTTTAAAGAAACAACATGCAATATTTTATTAAAACTCTCGGATTTTTTTTAAATTGTGTTTCCTAGAACTCATTGCTTCTAAGAATACTTATGAATGAAATTGAAAGTATGAAATGCTATAACACAATGTGATGCAATCATACCTTATATCGTATTTCACTGCAAACTTTTTAGCATCTTTAGAAAGAAAAGTTGATTTTACAGTTAAAAAGTTTGCGTAACTTAACTGGTGGTTCAGGGCAACCATGTTCAGTGAAAGGATTCAAACTCACGATCTACAATTTGTGAGTCGAACGCCCTAACCGTCAGCCCATGATGGTATTCTAATTAGGTTCAACTTTAGTTTTTGGTATATTTTTGGAGTGATTACAACACAAGAAATTTACTTACGTTTGATTCTGAGGAAGGTTGATAATTTCTCTCTTTTCACGCAGCTGACCCAAGGGTTTTGGAGGTTGATAAAAGAGCAACAGAAGGAAAACCAAGCCGACATCTTGGATGCTACTACACCAGGTACCGAATCGTTTCTTCTACTCATGCGTAGCAGGTTGAAACAAAGTCTGTTAATAAAACGTTCTAGTATTTTTGTAAAATTTCTTTCTCTTTCTTCTTATACATTTTAGTGTGGATATAATAATTATACTTCTATATTCAGCCAGTTTTCTAACTACCCATTAGTGAAGCTACAATGTTATAAGTTGGCTATCCTGAATAACCATCTAGTCTTTGATGTGTTGACGTGAGATTTCTTACACCTTTGTTAATTAGAAGCTATTTCTGTACTTTTGCGTCATACAGTAAAAACAACAACAATATGAAACAAAACATTTATAAACTTACATTAATTATTAATTTCTCCAAAGTATACTTCATTCAAACGTCCTTGTATACATTTTTGCAGATCTCCCTTTTATTCCCATGGTGGGATTTCGAGATCATGATCACGTGGTTCGAGACACATCGCTGAGAAAGAATTTGGGATTATGTTCAGAGTTGAATGGTGAGAACGGTTATTTTTCTTCAACGCTTTCTACTAGTCGGAAATACTCGAATCGTAAGCAGGAATTACGGAACGAGGCGACATCCAGTATTTACTATTTCAGATCAAATCATGAATACGAAACATTCGATCAAGAATTCAAGATCAATGATTATAGAGTCAGATATCAAGTAGACTCTGAACGTGACAAAGAATTTAATTGGTTGACAGCGAGTGATATAGAGTGTGAAAACACTCCTAAACACCTGTCAATGAAGCAGCACGTATCGGGCCCAGAATCCACATTACCAGTTGCACTAACATCATGTACACAACCACGAAACTTGTCGTTGTTTCGAGACGAATATTTGCGGCCTTACGTGGCTTACAATGAAATCAACAGTCCATCAGACTCGGAATGTTCGTTTAGCAGTCTAGTGAACGACCAGAGTTCGTTGTTTTTATCTTCTTCACCTTCCAGCCGACACAACAGCAGTTCAAACTCGCCCTCTCACGAAGCAGGGACAAAGAATCAGCTTTTACAAAGTTTACCCAATTTGGAAACCTACGAAGAATACGGATTTTCAACCTTCTCAAACGTCCTCAAATTCCCAAGTGACAATACGGCACTTAACTCTAATCTCAGAGTTGAAAGTGCCACAACCCAACCAATGGAATCATAGAAATACTTAAAAAGAACAAAAAATCAAACCAACTCATTCGAACAACTTCCGAAAACGGCCATGAGGTTCCTTCGATTCGTTTGGTTTTCGTGATTGCATGTACTTACCAGGAGTAAATTAACCTTCCGTTTAGGTATACACTAGTCAGAAATTAAACAATATATATTGTGTGATTATATAGAGTTGTCATATACAACTCGTGTGCAATGCTTGAAAAATCTTGTATTATTTGCTTTGTTTAATTACATTATATTAATTTTCTGTACCACAGAACCTAAATAACATGGCGTTTCGACGTTTTGATGTTTGCTTCTTCAGATTTTGTAAATATTTTCTTAATCTTACTCAGAAGACTATTCGTATATACATATAAATATATATACGTGTTTGAGTGACTATGTTTATTTGTATAAATAAAATATGTCTAAATATTTGAAGATACTTACTTGACACTGAACCTCTGATGTTAGAATTTAAGGCCAAACATGGCCAGATGGGCTAAGGCATACGACTCGTAATCTGAGGGTCGTGGGTTCAAATCTCCGTCGCATCAAGCATGTTCGCCCTTTCAGCCGTGGTGGTGTTATACAGTGACGGTCAAGAGTTGGCGGCGGGTGGTGACGACTAGCTAAATTAGGGACGGCTAGTGCAGATAGCCCTCGTGTAGCTTTGCGCGAAATTCCAAAACAAAAAATTAGAATGTAAGGTTAAAATGAATTTCAAAATATGGTTTCTAAAATAAGTTAGCCGTGGGGGCGTTGTAATGTAATGGTCAATCTCACTATTCGTTGGTAAAAGAGTAGCCCAAGAGTTGGTGGTGGATGGTAATGACTATCTGCCTTCTCTCTAATCTTACAATGCTAAACAAGGGACAGCTAGCCCAGATAGCCCTCGTGTAGCTTTACGCGAAATTAAAAAAACAAACAAACTAAAATAAATTTTGTTTTATTTCTAGAAACAAGAAAGATTGCTCTCTATAATTTCTGACATATTTGTTGAAGCACTAAGCAAGCAGAAAGGATTATCTATTTGAAGAGATTAGACGAGTTTTAGATCGTGAGGCCACCTCTCGTCACAAACACCTGTGTGTGTGTATATGTTCGGTTCCGTACTTATTGATATAAGTTTGGCTTATTAATCTACTGTATGTTATTGTTAGAGCCCAAAATGTCGTTGAAACTCAGTATTGCTTCCAATGCTTGAATTTTTTCATCTGTGATGGTGTTGTTTATCGTTACTCCATACCTGGTCTATATTACCATTTTTATATATTTTTGACAAGAATTATGATGTTTACTAAATCATTATCTGATTAAATTTGATACTAAATGTATTAAAGCTTGAGACTTGAAAACATTTTCGTTGAAATTTATTCACAATTTCTTGTACCTAAAATACATAAGAACATTACATGTATCTTGAATACAAAAAGGAAACGAACTTGCACGAGAGTTTTTTATATTAACACATTTTAAAGCGCTACGGTCTTTTCAGAGTAATGAGGGAAACATCTTTGAAAGTGAGAACTTGGATAACAGTGTTATGTGCAACGTAAAGAAGACATAATAATAAATGTTTCACTGCTGATTCACAAATGTTGCAGTTAACCACAAAGTGTTCCATGTATGGTGTTGAGAAATATTATATAAGCTGTATCTATGTTCCTGTGCTGTTTCAATGCAAATCTTGTAAGTGGTTACATAATGATGTCGTAGCTGATGTTTTGTTGAATTCTATGAAGATTATTTGAGTTCTCATGGAACATGCTCTATCGAGAGTAATAATGTATTTTAAAAAATAAAACACCAAGTATTAATATTGAGTGTTCATCATTTTTTTTTCAAAGTGATAAAGACGATGTGCCAAAGGTGATGTCGTTGTTCGTCAGTGGTACACCATCTTTATTTCTCCATTTAGGTATCCCAAAAGCAAGAGAATGCAATGGTGTATTTTGAATTACATCTAAGTACTTTATATTACACACAGACATCTCGAATTGCTCCACTCACTATTTTAAATACCTGTAGTTGTCGTCTGCGTCTGTATTGACGTTTACTGATATGTATCACATGAATATATATTTAAATGAACTGAACTAAGCTGTATTAACTTTATTTAATTAAAAAATAATATTTTGACGTAAAACTTATTAGCACCTACTTTCTTAACGTTTTCATTCAGATAATGATTGGATCATAGAATTGTGTTTTTATAAAATTCTGATAATCATGAAACAGCTCACGTCTGTAGCACTAATTACCAAATAGTACAGCAGCGGACGATATTATAAAATGTTGTTTTTTATCTGTAGATGAATTTGGTTACATTTAATGTCTCGCTTTCAAGGTAAGATATCATTATATAAAAAGAGAAATTATAGACTTGTTTTATTTAGGAAACAGTGAGTTTTAAGAGTTCTCAGCCATTTTTTCCGAAACATTATGTAAAATTAATGTGACTGTGGAACAAGATTAAATAATAATCACATAATATCGATATTTTTGCAGCAAAATTTATCTATAATTAAATACGACTGATGGCTTGTAAAGAGAGCTTCCTGAGCTTTTTATTTGATATGAAAGTATTTATTACTTGCTTCGGCATTTATGGATTTTGTTCTGTTAAAAAAGTCACTGAAAAACATAACTGAAATTAATTGAATATCATAAGTATTTCTAAATGAAAAATGTTTGTGATAAAAAATCGTCAAATTAATTTAATTGTTTTCGTCAATGTTATACAAATATCGAAATAACGATCATCCATTCTCATTGCTTTACAAAACTAAAATGACGCAGCCATAAGCATTCTCGGGTAACTAAACTTAAAAGAAGTTTAAAAAAGAAATAAATAATATTTTAAGCTCATTGGTATCGTATTTATATTCACATAAGTGCCTTGCAAATTTAATTAAAATACTTAATCATTTTAGCTAGTAACTGACTAAAACACGCTGATTCGCAAAATACACAGACTTTTGTATCGTTCATTGATTCTAATAACTGAATCGAGAGAGGTTAAAGAAACAATAAATATAGCTTTCTTCTGTATATAAATTAATGAAATCATTTCCAACGATTTCCTAAACGATTGAAAAAGTTATCCTAAAACACCATGTTTATAGTGTTTGTGATATAACTACAGTGGCTTTCAAACATTCACTTCTCTGCATTTTGTTGCCGTCTGAACATGGAGTCATGAAACTTTTAAATGGGATTTTATATTTATAATTCACACAATCTTCTCCAAAAAACTAAGAAAACACTTATATTACGTAAGTAATTTGAATTTTCAAAGAAAAGTTTAATATTCTCTCGGTTTCATATATACTCAACCCCTTTGCTATCGTAACCCTAAATCAGTTCATGTGCAAAGGATTAACTTGAAAGATCACAAAATTAGTGTAATGGTATATTTTCTGTGTATTCAAAGTGGTTTAACTTGATTTCAAAGAAAATGCATCTGTTCAAATTAAAGCTCACACAGTGTTAGGATAAACCTACCATGAAGACCAAGGAGCTTTCCAAACGATGGAATGGATAAAGTGGTAGAGAAGCAGGGATAAAGAAAAGGTTATAAGAAAATTTTAAAGTAGCTGATCATCCATTTGAGTATTATAAAGTCCATCATTAAGAAGTGTGACTGGCTTTATACCACCCAGTCACAACCCATATGAGGTCATTCTTCCAAACTATGTAATTGAACAAGCAGGAAATTGTTTATGGATGTCACAGTGACTCTGAAAAAATTGTAAAGTTTCATGTCTGAGATCATACATCGACAATAACCCAGTTCTTATACAAGGCTGGTATGTAAGGGCGAGTGGCAAAAAAGAAGCCATTTCTGAAAAACGAATTATCTTAAATACCTTATGGAGTTTTTAACAAAGCATATAAATGATACAATAAACATGTAGCAGAAGATTTGAAGGTCAGACGGGACAAATAATGTGCTTTGGGGTTTAAATTCACAGCGTTACAGAATAAAACACCCGGTCAATACCATCTCAACTGTCAAGCATGTGTTCACATCATTATGTAATGGAGATACTTCTTATTAGCAGTGACTGAGAAGCTTGTCAGAATTGAGGGGAAATAGATGGTGCAAGTTACAAGCACACCCTAAAGGAAAACTGCTTGGGTGAGCCAAGAATCTAAAACTGGGTCAACAATTTATATTTCAGCAGGACAATGACTGGAATCACAAGGCCGAAGTTGCACTTAAGTGATTTCAAAAGAAGAAAATAAATATTATACGGTAACCCTGTCAAAGTCTTGATTTAAATCCAATAGAAATTTTATGGTAACAGTTCAAGATTATTGTCAATTATGATCCCAAACAAACTTGTCAGAATCAGAGCAATTTTTTTCCAGAATAATAGCAATCAATTACACCATCTCATTGCACAAGAGATCTATCCAAAAAGACTCATAGCTCTAATTGCTGCCAAAGATGCTTCCACTTAGTACTGACCTAAGGAGGAGGGCTAAAACTTACGCGATCAGAAAAGTTCAGTTTTTCTATGCCAAATTTGCTCCCACTCAACCTCCTCCACTCATAACAGAGATAAGTTTAGTCACTAGTGTTTTGAATAAATGTAAACTCGTTAAAAACAATTGTTTGCATTATGTGTACTTATCAAAATGTGACATTATTGGTAGGGTTGAATACTTTTGGAAGACATTCTATCTTATGTTGCTATATTTTGCTCATAGAAGAACAATCAGTTCATTATTTTAATAATAATCATACAAAATTAATTTTATGTTTAAAAATATGCACAAAAAACACTGTGTATGTTGCTTTCCTTAACATATACAAGATAACTATTGGTCCAATGTTATATGACGAGCACGAAATAATATTTAAACAATTGACTTCGATTAATTTAATAATTATTTACCATCTGGCCAAAGTTGTCTAATAATGGACATTCTGTATATTAATATTTATATATTTTAACCAGCCTATCTTATACAAAAACATAAAGTAAACTTTACCCTCTCACTCTAGTACAGCGGTAAGTCTACGGATTTACAATGCTACAATTAAGGGTTCTATTTTCTTCGCTGGGCTCATTGGATAGTCTCAAATGACTTGGCTATAACGCAAACTTACACTCCGAACTGAATTTCCAATTTTATTGCAATAAATTCCTTATGGATGAAGTACGTTTTACTTCACTCTATGAGAAACCAGTAGACTTAGCAAGAGTAATATGTGGGTTTAAATGTTATACATGTTTATTGCACTAATAACATAAACAGAAATTACCTAATTTTCCATATTATTTTAACTTTCTTTAAGTATGTTACGCTGCTTACGATATTCTGATAAGTAGATGAACTGATCGAATAGTTTGGAACTATTTCGGATATTTACGTTTTACATATTAACGATATCACGTAAAAACATCATAAAATTCTTAACATGAATTAAGATTTGAATTAGACAAACCGGAATTATTTAAATAAACGAAACAGCTACTGTTAGTAATTTACTTCAAAATAAGCATATTAACAAAATATGCTGCAATATTTTGCAATCAGGCATATTTGTCCAAATAAAAGTGTGGAAAATCAATACAATTAGCATATTTTCATACTGGAATCATAAATAAAAACTTTAAATCATTTGAACTTTGTTACGGTATAAAAGAGAAGTAGTTTTTTTATGTAACCTTTTTCTGTACGTTTGTTCTTTCCCTACTCATATTTTTAAAATAAATCATTTTTTGTGGTATAAATAGGTAAGATGTATTAAATTATTTTACTGAATTATTATTATTCTTTTGTTTTACAAAATTTTGTATTTTCATTGTATTAAATGTATATTTGGTTGTCTAGTTAATATAGCACTGTAAATTCAGCTAAATAAAACGCTTCAGATAGAAACGTTGAGATGCTTCCAAAGTATCTGAACGTTTCTTTTTGAAGCGTTTTATATACATATATATATATAAACGTAATAAGGATTACAAGTATATGTTATAATATGCCAAAGCACCAAAATATTTCTTTGGATTTAAACATATTTATTTTTGTGTGGAATTGAAGAAAAACGTAAAGGATTAGTGGCCAGCTGCTTCAGTCAAGAGTCATTCAGAAAGTATCGATTTGTAGACCAGAAAAGAAACGACCAATAAATACAGAAAGTTTGAAACTCGAGAAAGATTTATTGCAAGCAATAGCAAGAATATTTTGCTCAGACTCATAATGTGGTAAAACTTCCGTAGATCTTATTTCAGGGTTTAACGAGAAAAGATATAGCATTGTCAGCAGAACCCGAACCAGGTGGGAGACTGCTGATCAGACATCTGCTTTCGCTTTTGTTACTTTCTTTTATAATTTCTTTTCGTTTGATTATCGTTTTCTTTCTTTATTTTATAATTTCTTTTCGTTTGATAATCGTTTTTTTCTTTCTTTTACTCTATCGAACTAAAAGTGAGGAACTTTCTTGCACTAAGAGAGTTCATAATAACATGTTTCTACTCCTCTTTCAATTCAGTTTAGAAATCTTAGGAGTAGTGTTAGAAATTGAAGTGAAACAATATAATGTGAAAAATATGGAATTGATTAATAGTTCCATGAGAAGTTTTGGTCGTGGGAAAAAAAGAATAAAATATGTTTATTTAGACATCTGGGTCAATAGAGTTGTAGTGATTCAACAGATGAGACGTTGAGTTGAAACCATTTTACCTTCTTCTAAAGGAAAGAAGCAAGCATGCACTTTTTTTCTAAAAACATCAGTTAGCCTCTTACTATACAGAAGTCTTTTTTGTAAATAACCAAAATATATTGGTGCTAAAAAAATATAGGTTTTTCTTAAGCACGCACAATTAAAGAAAGTAAAGTTTAACGTTATTGATTTCTGAAGAACCTGAGAATAGAATGTTCCAATGAATTCAACACGTCTTCATGTAGCTTCTAGGTCGATATCACACATCCACATATTGATATAGCCCAACAATATACAATCATGCAGTAATAATAAAAGTCATTATTATTGTCCAACACTATACCACCACACGTTTGTTTTAGCCACAACCATGTAGTACTTTGTAATGACTTTAGTTAGTGTTGGAGCCCAGCGACATACAACCATGAAGAGATCTTTTGTTACTTGCTTACTCATAAACAACCAACCCATGCGTTTATTTGTATGCAGTTGGATAAGTACTATTGTATGTGTAAACGAATACAGGCATTTCAAAACTTAATAGCTTTGGTGGGGAAAAAAAGAAGAAACGTGCGTTGAAAAACATGTTAGTCTAAAAATAGCATTAGATTTATACCTTCTCTAACAACCTCAGTAATTCCTTTACGTTTATAATTGTCAAACGCACTCATAAGCACTTCTTTAAGAATTGAGTTACTTTCCTGAAATGATCCATCAGGTTGATAAATATAACTAGTATAGTGTGTAAACTGTAGATTTGATGAGTTTCCTTAACAGAAACTCCACCAACTTTAAGTTTAGAAAATGTAGCTAGTGTGGTGGCTCGATGGGTTATTGCTCAGTGCCTCAAAAATAAATCTCAGGATAGGATGTTACTATCTGGATGTTCCTACAAGAATGTTACTATCTGGATGTTACTATCAAAATGTTCCTACAAGAATGTTACTATTAGGATGTTACTATCAGAATATTTCTATTCTTATTAGTCAATAATGACATCAACTAAAATTGTCCTTCCGTGTCTCCAGGTATGTGTTTCCATAGAATAAATTACTGATCTTGGATCACGAAATTCGTCACACCAATTGATCTTACACATGCTTCTTAGTTTCACTTCTAATCACTACAACTTTGGCAGTTACAGTGATAAAAATAGTGTTAGTCTAGGCTAACTGCGCTAGACGTCCCTAATTTAGCAGTGTAGGACGAAAGGTAAGGCAGCTAACTATTCATCACCACTCACAACCAATTCTTCTGCTACTCTTTTACTAATTGACACTGGAATTGACCTAAAACATTACAACACTCTCAACCAGTCAAATACCATAAGTGTGTTTCAAAAACAAGTGTTTTTGCGTGAGTGACAAGAAATTTATAATGTCCACTGACAAATTGAAGATGATTTCATCGAGATGATAAATGAATTGTGGAACATAATATCGTGATCTATCCCTTTGGGATAGTTGCTACTCATCATGAACCTGGACTTATTTGCATTATTTAATGGTGATTGTTCATGACAAACATGTTTAAGTTGGTACTGCAAAATATAAACTAGAATTCCAACTTCTAGAGGACGACTTGTACTTTCTATCGAACAATTTAATACTTAAATAATACTCGTCAAAAGTTTTAGAATTTTGGTTGAGATCGAAACCCGTTAGATGAAGTAAAATTCTAAAGCTCTTAAGTCAGTATATTGTTATGACATATTTTATATTTTCAGGATACGTACAGCTATTTCAAATCCTTCTTTATACGTGTATTTATCTTTCAACTCGATGCAGTGGATGCTGTTTTATCCTAACGTAACACATTCATATAGTTGATTTTATACGATCCAGGTTTCATGTTATTGTGAAAACTACTTCATCGTTATTCCTGTTCATTTCGGTGATCCTAACTACTCGTTTTTGATCAACATACTAGTTTATACCATCAGACTTTTGCAATCCTGGTGAGGTTTATTTTTAGTATTCACATCTGACAAACATTCCAAAGATTATTCATTCTATGCGGACATGGTCTTCAAACACTATGTTCCAGCAGAGTAAAGGCATCCATTTAACGAGATCACACATGGATATTTCCCTTTTAGTTTTTGTAAAATACTTCTGATATAAAATGACATAAAATGAACGTTATTTCATTTATACCGAATAAATCCTGATTTTTTCTATTGGACAATAGTTACTTATATGACCTAATGCACTGCCATGCGGTCGAAGAAGTGATATTATGTGTGAATATTTCCGTTTGGAAAGAATTTTAAAAAAAATTTTTCTTAAGACTAGTCCGCTATCGTAATATTGTAATATTTGAGAAAGCAGGCATTTGCCCTGAAACAAACATATAGAAATCAAATACGATGCCTAAATTGCCATATACGATTAGTTTCTGTAAACACGTACACACTCGCTGCACCAGCTCAATAAAGTCGTTCTTTTAGAATCCAAAAATAATTCAGGATTGATTTGGTCAGAATGAAATAACATTCATTTTATGTTATCATATGATACAAAATGAATTTTACTATTTTGATAACTCAATCCTATATTACTCCTATTGATCAATGGACTTTCCCTTATATGCATTTCCTAATAGAAATTATAGTGTTTGATCATCCTGATCGTTCTTGGGCTAATTGCAAAGGTAGTTTTTTTTTCTTTCTAATCACTAAGAACAAAGGGATTACACAAAAGTAAATCTCGCGGGAAAAGCTTGTTGTAAAGGTTGATTATTATTCTTGATCAATTTCTCTTGATGAAATAGCGAAACAAACTTCTAGATGCACTGGTATCTTTTTAAAAAAAAATGAGACAGCATTTAAAAATATGTATTAAATTCTGAAGTTGCGATATTTACAAATATATTTCTAAAATGTCAGTATATTCTATTTTTCCCTACAGATACTTTCACGTTATAATTTAAAGACTAAAGACATTTTTATCACTAAAACGTTCCAGGAAAAAAAATTGGTTATTAATCTAGATTTTCATTCTGGTGTATGAAAAAAACACCAACGATCTGTTGCATGAAATTCTATCATCAGAAAAAGTCAGGCTATTTGAAGATGTTTCTCTTCAAGAGAAATGTAATGAGTTAAGGTTTTGTTTTTATATAAGACACCAAGTCTCAAGTTTGATACCTTTTTAGATGTTTTATTTCCCTATTTTGAGCCATATTTTTACTATGCTAATGTCACAACTTGTGCGACAGCGTAGCAATGAAATCTAATCCTGTGTTAAAACTATTTATTAGCTGTGTTATATTTAAATCCACGTCATGCAGAAGTTTCTTTATAATTATCGTTATGATGGTAATGGTAGTCTGTACAATAACATAAGTCTAAATATTATTTGCCATACAGATGATACTGGCATAATTGTAACAACGCTAACGGATATAAAGTTAATAATAAACTTGCTGCACTGTTTTGTTAATTTATTCCTGGTTTAAGACTATTGATCAATAGTCTCATACGCAGTTTCTGGTCATTATTAGCCTTTACGACGTGGTCAAATTATCCTATACGAGGCCCGGCATGGTCAAGTGAGTTAAGGCGTTTGTAATCTGAGGGTCGCGGGTTCGAATCTCCGTCGCACCAAACATGCTCGCCCTTTCAGCCGTAAGGGCGTTGTAATGTAACGGTTAATCCATCTATTCATTGGTAAAAAGAGTTGGCGGTAGGTGAGGATGACTAGCTGCCTTCCCTCTAGTGTTACACTGCTAAATTAGGGACGACTAGCTAGAGATAGCCCTCCTGTAGCTTGGCGCGAAATTCAAAAAACAATCTAATCCTCCACTTATAAGCTCTTACTTCTGGAGGGGTTTGTTAAGGCTCGAGACAAATCGGACGTTCTTTGTCTGGCTCTTGTTCAAAGCGATTTAGGCTTAAAAGAATTTGAATTGAAAATATAAGAAGAAGCACTTAAATTTATTATATATCTTATCAGGACAGCACATAACTTGAAGAAATCACAGAGGACTGCTGAAATCGGCAACAGAAGAGCGGGAAACCGCAAAGATAACAACTACGGGTCCAATAAGACCGACAAAAGAAATGGCGGGAAAAGCCGTTACGGCTCAACAAAAGACTAATGCAGGTAAGTCAAGCGTAACTGGTGGCAACGATATTAATAATTCCCCATTGCTAACTCTTTGTAGTTTGGCAAAAAGGGAATTAAGTACAGTTAAAAAAAAACCAAAAATGTCATTAAAAAAAAAGTAAAGCTAAGCGTAAGTTAATTAAAGAAATTAATTCCTCGGAAAACTCCGAATGTGAAGAAGAAGCAGTGATGGCTACTAATACTGAAGTAGAGGTAGCTACCCCTGCAATAAAAGTAGGGTTAAGTCCCAATAATGTAACGGTAAAAAACAGCAACACCAAGTATGTTGATAAACATAATAATGAAGAAAAAAATGACAGTGATCAAGAATTGGAAGACCAAGACTTTATCATTGTCATATCAAAAATAAATATAAAAAAACTAACAACCAACAATAATACAGTGACAAAAACAAGACCACCACAATACGCAGTTATAATAGAAGGCATTCCGGGTCAATATAACCAACCCCTGCTTGCCACAGAAGTAAAGAGATGCAAACCAAATGTTAACATGGTTAACATTAAGCGTTTGCCTTGAGGCGGAGTACTTGTGCAAGGGCAAGATGTAGTCGATCTTAACCAACTACTTTAAGAATGGCCAACAGATGCCTTTAAACCTGGAAATATCAAAATCCACTTTCCGGGAAGTAAGCCGCAACCAAAAGCAATAGTGGTAAGAGGGGTTCATCAGATGATTGACCTGGACATAGTTAAACAGGCACTTGACGAACAAAACATACCACACACCAAGACAGAAAGAATTATTTCTAAAAAACACAAACACCTACAAACCTCATTAGAATAGACATTGATGACAGCTACAACATTCAAAATTTAATAAACAATGGAATATTACTCTGGTATCAAAAATACCAAGTTGAACAATTGAAAACTCCGGCAATTGTTGTAACACAGTGATACAACTGCCAAAGATATGGACATGTTTCAGCAGCCTGCTTAGCATCACCGAGGTGCTGCGGATGTGGCGGGGAACACCATATCAACCAATGTAAAAAAGAAAAAGAAACGCCTAAATGTTGTAACTGTGGTCAAACCCACACAGCAAATTACAAAGGCTGCGAAAAATATAAACAAATAAAGCAACGCATTTTTCAGATCAGAACACCAACAGAACAGAATCAACCGAAAACAAACAGTTTACCTAAAACAGACACACCAACAGAACAGAATCAACCAAAAACAAGCAGCTTACCTGAAACAAGCACATCAACAGAACACAATAAAACAACAAAAATCACGTATGCAGAAATGTTAAAAGGAAAAAAACCACATAAACAACAAGTACAGAAGACTAATACACAGAACAAGAACACATTAACACAAAAACCAAAAGAAAACAACATCACCATACAAGAAACGAATATTAACACAACAGACAAAGCAAGCCTGTTTTCAACAGTTTTCAAAAATGTAATAACTGATTTTATAACAGAATATACTAAACCAAACCAGACAACTAACTTTATAGAACTACTGATCACTATTACCATAAAACACGTCACACCTCATATACCCTACATTATAACTACACTAACAGGTTACATGCTCACAGCACAATGTTCACAGTAGTGTATATCAACATCCAAGGTGCAATAGCTTCCAAGAAACATGAGATCGAAGATCTAATAGAAGAATTAAACCCCCAGATTATAATAATAAGTGAAACTCTAACATATAATAATAATAGATTTAAAATACCATATTACTCAACTATTAGAAAAGACAGAAGGACCTAACATACAAACAGTTAGGGAAAATAAGTTCAGGAAGGAGGAAGAGGTCAAAGTGAACCTGACCCTCCAGGGCAAAATACCCAGATACCATTGACCAAGTTATAAGCTCATTATGAATGATTCTTAATCCTAAAAGTGATGAACAATTGAATGCATGTTATTAGAGTCGAACTACTCAATATAATTTAAAGAAAACTAAAGACATTTATATGAATATATCACATTTAAAGTTTTGATTATAAGCATCCAACCTTTATAATTAGAGAATTGCTGAAACTTGTATTCGGGCTCAGACGCACATTTTTATAAACCTGAAGCACAAAACTTATGTGCTGAATTCTATTTGAAAAAACCTTCTTGCTCGTATTAGGTGATAATAAAATAATGTTTGGTAAGCGACATTTTATTTCGGTTGTGAAAGACGACTCATAAACGTTTTTATTTTCTTATGTGTGTGTGTATTTTCTTATAGTAAAGCCACATCGGGCTATCTCTGATTTTAACGTTTTAAATACGTAGACTTAGCGTCATACTAGCAGGAGGTTTCAATGTCGTCGTGAGCCATGCAGGCATATCATATATTTTGTACCTGCGTTGGCTAATACAGTAATGTTGAAACTTCTTCTTTTAATTAGTTTCTATACAGTTTGTTATAAGCACGTGATGCAGAAAGCTGTTCAAGTTATTCCATTCCAGTTGTCTGTGCGTCTTTGTTCTTTATAACAGATAACAGATATTCTGCCCAAACTTTGTGCATCCATGTTGAAAGGATTGGTTATGGTAATGATCTTTGTTGGTTGAACTGATAGTGTTTTTATGTTATAGCCAAAGAATGGCCCAATCACGTGGTAACGTTATTGAAATGGTAGGAATATGAGGTTTTTGCATGATTGAAACCTTTATTCTTACTCAGTTCTACTTTGGTTTTCATTGTGTTTAAGTTAACAAAGAATGATCTTTGGAGATAGAAAACTGAGGTTATATTCAAGTATTCAGAAGAGAGTTTCTTGCTGGAGAGGAATGGTTGTGCAAGAAGTATATCGAGTCTGGATAAAGTCCTCTCTTGAATAGAGGACGTTTTCCCATTCTAAGAAGGTTTCTAAGGTCCAGCAGCATAGACATTTGGTTACAAAATTTAAATTGGTCCCAGTTTTGCTAGAGATTGCTTATTTCATGAAGCTTTAAATGTACGTGAGTTTCAATATTGAAGTAATTAGAGCAGTAACTGGAGGAAATATTTACAAACTATTAGGGTGCTTCAGAATATGAGATTACGGTAAAGTCTCCTATACAATATATAGATTGTGTATGTTTATATATGTTGTATTGAAGACTTTTCCCATGAGTGAACCAAGTGCCAGAGAAAAAAGGACAAAACAAGCTTCCAGAAGACACTAGTTGCTGTGGACGTAATTTCCAGCTCCACGATTATCCAGACTAGTCAACTGGCTCATCAGACTTTGCTGGGAGTTGCAGATGAATGAAGCGTATTTAATGGGGATTTTCAATGGTAATGGTGAAGAAAAGCACATGTATACCATTTTTGGGCGAGTCACTATTAGCGAGTTGACCATAAAAGCAAGTTCAAAAGGTTCCAAAAGTAAAACCTACAGCCAAGCTTCCTGAATTGATCATAAACCATCCTAAACTCAAGGTTATGATGCTGATTAGACACATACTTGGGTTTCATACAACCGACATGTTTAGTAAAGAAGGTACAATATTTATAGACCAGTTTTGACAATACTGAGACAGCCTTTATTCAGTAAAATCCGAAAAAAAAATCAAAAGCTTAAATATTGGCCGGCTGCAAGACAACAGTGGCTTTCGAGAATGTGTTAGTAGGGTTAAGAGCAGAAATTGGACCAAGTGTTATTGTTCCATTGAAGTAAAGTTTTAGCTGTGTGTCACTCTTTCTGTTCTTTAACCAGCAAGTGATTCTTCTATATTTAATTTCAGTGTTGTGTTTACCTGCAATTTCATGCCTTTTAATTCATCATAAATTATTTAACTATAAAACATCCTACGTATAAAAGGAAATATACTGATTAATAAAAGAAGCTGGGATTTAATGAATGAGATAGTGCGATTCGTTTATTATTATAACCATAGGTTGTAGCGTTTCAACTGCATTGTAATTAGACCTAGGATATTATATAGGCTACTGAGCTTGATAATGAGAACTGAAAATGTTCTATAAGCATTTCAAAAATTGTCTAGCTCATAAAAGTTATGATTTGAGTTTCAGCCTCATAGACATAAGTGAATATAAGAAATGGGTTTTGATGGAAGAAAATATTTGATAGCCACACTCTTATGGAAATTGTGATCTTAATGAAGTAAACGCATGACTCAGTGAAATGTTGTTAAACTGCTAAAATACTTTCGTGTTTGATTACGTTTTACATATAAATATAACGTGACTCTTACGAATATACATGCAATTAACCGTCACGAACATTTGCTTTCCTTCGAGATATTAGTTGAAAATTAAATAATTATTTTTTTCTGCTAATCCTTAGTAATAAGAATTCCTTTGGTGTTGAATATGCCGCGTAAGAATACCAAGAAACAAATTAATCAGGTGAGGATTTGGAAGTATATATTTTAATATTCGAACTCTGTAAGCTATATATATATATATATGATGTGTTTTTGTATTTTGTTTTCTTGACATGATTTGGTGCATTTATGAATCTTTTTCATTATCTAATTAAACGTAGGTGATTAAAAATGACAATCAGCCAGTACAGTAAGTTCTTCCCGTAAGATTTACTTTATTTTACCATTTCCCATTGATAACCTTAGTAATTAACCCGTGAGCGGTCAAACACTACAATTCCCGTCAGTCGTACATTTGAATCCTTTAACTGGATTTTGCTTTTACTGAAAGAGTATCTAGTCACGAGACAGCTTCTATTTGACAAATCGTACTTAGACTAACGTATCTATTTTGGAAATGTGTGAATAGTGAATTACTAACATAATTTAAAAACAAATGAGTGCAGACAAAACACAATAATTTTGAATTATGTAATTAGAACGCTGGAAGATTCCGGTATAGCGGCCTTTTTGTTTTCTTCAAGTTCTGTCTGTTCTATTAGAATTCTCAGCTAATACCTTGATCACTTCGACAAAACTTATTTCTAAAATTCAGAATAAAGAAGATTCGTCCACCTTTTAAATGAACTCGACTAAGGTGTTCAAGCGTTGTTTTTTTTTTACTTAAATGTATCTTTTGTTACTTGTTTCATATTAAAAATGTCGTGTTACTTTCTGTATTCACAGTTTAATCTATTAAAAGCTATAATACTAAGGTAACTAATAAAGTTCACTAGTACTGATAATAAGGTTAGTACTGGTTAAAACAGCATGCCATTACACACCATGGAACAGATAATAAACACTGCGGGTTTCCTTCTTCCTTCATTTACTACTTATATCAACCTTAGAGCAGATTGGCAGCTGCTTCCGTACGGTGTTTAGATAGTAATGTTTTCTGTTATTAATATTCCAAGTACGATCCATTCTTAGCAGGCCTTCCTTTTATTAAGTTTCGGTCCAGCAATATACAATCTGTAAGTTTTTGTTAGGGATGTAATGTAATAATGTAACATTTGCTATTGAGAAACATTCTAACGCGCCTTTCTTAATATATATATATACTTAGATTAAAACTAATGTATAAAACCTCGTTAAAATAGATTCAAAAGATTACTATATGTTGTCACAGCTCAGTAACTTCTTTCGGTAACAAGAGCTTACTATAAACGTTATAACTTGTAAAAAAAATGTAATTGTGATTTATGACACCAGAAAAAACATTATATGCCTTGTCTAGAACATAAGCTCGAACAAAGAAAGAAGTAATATATTCGAAGAGTAAAATACAACAGAAAATATATATACAACAGACAAAAAGTAAAATTTCACATACTGTATGCAAGATAGCCACAGAGTGAGAAGTTTTAAGAGCGGATTCATAATGTCTGCCAAAAGAGGAAATTAGAAGGAAAACTACGTTAGCTACTGCTACTTATAAAACACAATTTTTTGTTTACTTTCTGAGTAGTGCCAACTTACAAAAGTGTGTGTAGAAACTATCGTCTGTCTAAAAATTTCTTTCAGAGACTCATCGAAAATAAATTGTAATACGTAAAAAGATCCATATAAATTTTTTTATTTAGTAATAAGTAACGTACAAATCCAAATAATCGAAAATTTTCATTTGGATTTAGAAATTAATTAAATGTTAATATATATCATATTTATGATATTTGCCAACAAGATTGATACACACACTTTTCTTTTTAACAAAAAAATTTTTTAATATTATAAATTGTATTTTGTTGCTTTGTATAACAGTTCTTACTAATAGTTATTACAAATAATGATGCTTATATACAACAGTTTTGCAAACTTACAGACAATACTGAGTCTTGCATTCTTTCTATAACTGATTTTTTTATCGACGATCCGGGTCCACAACGTGCAAATTAAAAATTAATTCTGATAAAAGAAAACGGGTCCACAACGTGCAAATTAAAAATTAATTCTGACTTCGTATTATCATGGCCAAGTGTGTTAAGGCGTTCGAGTCGTAATCTGAGGGTCGCGGGTTCGATTCACCATGGCACCAAACATGGTCGCCCTTTCAGCGGTCGGGGCGTTATAACGTGAAGGTCAATCCCACTATTCGTTGGTAAAAAAAAGTAGCCCAAAAGTGGGTAGTCATGGTAATGTTCGAAATGAAAATTTTATTTTCGGATAAATTTCTTAATAATATAAAAGTAATTAAGGATAAAAACGTGTACTGTGTAAATCCGCATTAATTTATATTTCACATAAGGTACATAAAATTATTATTTTTATATTTGTTCCATGTTCAGAGGGGAAATAAAATTAACGAAGCGATTGAGCACGCACTCAAGAACATTGCACGTGAGTTTCGTGTATCAAATTTTGCCATGCAGGCTGTTTCCTTTCTTTTGATTGGTCCGCGCTCATTTCTTGGACTGGAAAAGTCGAACCGTTGGTAAAGAAAAAGAAGTAATTACGAATAGATATTTACTTAAAGCAGGGAAAATTAATGACGCGGTGAGATAAAATGGCAACAGAAGTCTTGCTATTTACAGGGAAATTGAAGAATTGTGAGTATAAAAGACAGTTATTTGTTATGATCTATCAAAAATGCTTGTCTTAAAACTTTATCAGTATTTTATCAAAGAAAAATAGCAATAATGCTGTTATTTTATCACGTGTTTGCAACACAATTAAACACTCACAGTTATTAATTTGGTGTGTCTGGTTTGGAGAATTAAGAATACTCTTAATTTTGTATTCCGTTTGCTTGCAAAGGTATGCTTAGTAGTTTGCAAAATGTGGGTTTAAGGCCACAAGACTGGAATATAAATAACTGACGTTTTCTTTTATCAGTGACTCGATTCCCCTCGGTGGACTCAGCAGATAGCCCGATGTGAGTTTGTTATAAGTAAACACACTAGTATCACAACTCCGGAAGTCGTATTTGTAAATATTTAAACAAATCTTTAAAATTGATCAAATATTCATGTACATACATTACCAACATACGATACGATATCTATTTCTAAGCATGTAAAAAGAGATACTATAATCATTTCAGTACAAGTTTTTATTTTATTTTGTTTTGTTTAGATTCTCATGCGGCGAAAAAAAAACAATTGCATATGTTATCTACGCATAAAAATACCTTTTCGTAATTTTGACTGTCTGTTTATCCATCTACTTGTTATACATGCTGCTCTCAACAGACCGGTAAGAAATTTGTCTTTGTTCAATGATAAATTTGCTTTTTTATTAAACCCTTAATCTGAGGGTCGCCGATTCGAATCTCCGTCACATCACATTTACTCACCTTTTCAACCATGGGGCGTTATAATGTTACGGTCAAAAACATTATTCATTGATAAAAAAGTTATCCAAGAGTTGGCGATGGGTAGTAATCTTTAGCTTCCTTCCCTCTAGTCTTAAACTGATAAATTATGGACAGATATCTCCTGTGTAATTTACGCGAAAATTCAAAACAAACAAAAAACAAGCTTATTTGTTATTATGTACATAAAGTTTATAATCAAATATTATAGTTACATAAAGAGCTGTATGTCGGCCTCGCATGGCCAAGCGCGTAAGGCGTGTGACTCGTAATCCGAGGGTCGCGGGTTCGCGCCCGCATCGCCGTAAACATGCTCGCCCTCCCAGCTGTGGGGACGTTATAATGTGACGGTCAATTCTACTATTCGTTGGTAAAAGAGTAGCCCAAGAGTTGGCGGTGGGTGGTGATGACTAGCTGCCTTCCCTCTAGTCTTACACTGCTAAATTAGGGACGGCTAGCACAGATAGTCCTCGAGAAGCTTTGTGCGAAATTCCAAAACAACAACAGCTGTATGTGCTCTGTCACCCATAACGATCGAAACCCAATTTTCAACGTCGTAAACCCTCAGATTTACCGCTGAACTACCAGAAGGCTTTAACATTGTCCTTTTTATTTGTTTGTTTTAGCTACACAGTGGGCTATTTACGATCTGTCTACCATGTAAATTGAAACCTGGACTTTAGCCTTAAAAGCCGGTAAAGTACTAACGAATTACTACTTTTCTGGTTTTTACGACGGCAGTAAATGCAAGTAATGAATATATAGTAATAAAATGTTAACTTATTTCAAAATGTTCAATGAATCTGTAATTTAAATTTACCTCTCTCAGTCAATGCGTTGTTTTGTTATCAGGCACAAAGGGGTGTACTCTACCCAACACAGGTATCGAAACCTAGTTTCTAGTACTATAAGGCCTCAGACTGAGGTGGCCAATAAACGAGATTATTTAACCATGTTTTCTAGTTCGTTTCACCTTTTTCAAGTAACCATATCGTTTGAAAAGTACATGCATAAGATTTGACCATACAATTGCGTGTAAATATCAGTTGAAATGTAAATTACAGATTATGCCTTTATATGAAAGACCTTCAACAGTTCAGTTTTTCTCAATACAAAAAGATTTTTGTGACGATGAGTCCTACGTATTTACATTTTCTTATTAACAGGCATCATCTGGTTTAATGTTTTCTGAGAACTGAATCGTCAAGTCTTCAATTCAAACACACAATTTAATATGTTTTCAAAATGTACGAGACTAACAACGACAACAAAATAATTGATTAATAGTAAAAGTTGTTAATAATTAATTTGTAATCAAAGCAAACTAACAGCGTAGATCAGAACTAAAATTAGCTGAATAATTAACATAATTAATTTGATTTATATCATTCTTACTTACACCAGAATATATTGATTAATTCTCTGAAGAGTATTTTTGGACGCCATCTTATTGATATGTTCAAAGATTCTGTCAACTTAGAAAATACAGGATTGTCACATATCAATATAATAAAGTAACAATGTATATTAATCCTAAGAATAAATATACATATAAAATGGTAAAAGATAAAAATAAATATATGCATCAAACATTTTTTACAATACTGTTTATGAGATTACATTAAAAAAAGAATATAACTTAGTACTGTCTTACCAAACACACAAATAAGAATGTGTTAAATAACGTTAAAACATCACAGACATAAAGGGAAGTGACTCACAGACTAACAAACTTGCTGATCTGTAATTTATTAAAAACTTAACAGTAGGAATCATCAAGGACTCTAAATAATTCAGGTGCCAAAAACTACGCTATTAAATTCCTAAGAGAAAAACTGTTTATTTAAAATACTGATCACGCTATACTATGTGCATATATAGTAATAATAGTACGCTAAACAGGGCACTATAATTTCTGAAAATACAGTTAAAAAACTCTAAAACAAGAAATATTTTCGTCTGCTACCTGCTTACATGGTCATGTCAGCAGGGCTGGTGCCTAAAAGGTTTAGGCTGTTGCTGCAGGATTTTTTAGTTTACTTGACCGGTCTGTGGATATCCGTTTTTGATATTCCAATAAAACTCCCTATTTGTTTTGGAATTTCGCACAAAGATACTCGAGGGCTATCTGTGCTAGCCGTCCCTAATTTAGCAGTGTAAGACTAGAGGGAAGGCAGCTAGTCATCACCACCCACCGCCAACTCTTGGGCTACTCTTTTACCAACAAATTGGGATTGACCGTCACATTATACACCCCCACGGCTGGGAGGGCGAGCATGTTTAGCGCGATGCGGGCGCGAACCCGCAACCCTCGGATTACGAGTGCACGCCTTAACGCGCTCGGCCATGCCAGGCCATTAAAACTCCCTATATACACAGCGTTAATATAAGTGGTAAACATACACGCACGTACTTAGATATCTTTCTAATCCAATTCAACTCCTGCACAGCAATATGTCAGTAGAAATATAACATTTGAAAACAGGTTTCGATACCCGTGATTGGCAGAGTACAGATATTGCAATATATAGCTTTCAAACAAACAACATATCGATGGATAGATACGCGACTTTTTTCTAGAGGCAAAGTGTATATATTATGTATGTGTAACACAAAGTAAACAAACAAAAATATATAAAAATTAGGAACGTTAAAAAGAGGCAAGGATGTTGCTATAAAAAATAATGAAACAGGGATTAAGGTCACAGTCACAAATTTAATCTCCACTCTTACAGCTTTATGTACTTATCTATAAGTCAAAATAAGAATTAAATTTTGTTAATTTTTTATCGTGATTTTTATTCTTGTTTCATTACTTTTTTATAGCAGAATCACTAATTTATTTTAAAACATAATTTTGTAATACTCTCGTTGCTTTACACCTACCTGGAGAACCATGTAATCTGCTCAAACATTACCTTTTAAAATATTTAAAGTCTGTATTATCTGTGTATAAAGAATGTAATCTAATTACATTTGTCACCCGCTAGTACAGCGGTACGTCTATGTATTTACAACGCTAAAATTAGGGGTTTGGTTCACCTCGGTAGACTCAGCAGATAGTCAGATGTAGTTTTGTTAAAAGAAAACCAAACACTTTCCCATATTAGTTATAATTTGCCCCCCAGTGGCTCAATGGTATGTCTGCGGACTTACCGGACTAAATACCGAATTTCGATACCCGTGATGGGCAGATCACAAACAGCCCATTGTGTACCTTTGTGCTTAATTCAAAAACAACAATTATTACAATTATTATGACATTTTCAATGAAAGCTAGCATGAGTTCTTGGTTTAATTCTTTCTGAGCCTCACCATTGTTTATTTAATCTTTACATAAGCTGTTTCAGTTTATCTCTTAAAATTGCTACCTTTATGCTCATTTTGGCAACCGTTTTGGAAAATTAAAGAAAAACAAATTAAGCCACTTGTATGCTCAAAAAATAATGTCAATATCATTATCTGGACGATAGCTACAAATGTTTCAAAAAAAGCAATTTGACAATTATTAAACAATAGACACAATTGCTAGAAACTGTTAAAGTAACGATTATACATTGAAGAAAAGAGTTGTTTTTTTAAATGCTGGGCAAATATGTTTTGTATAAATAATTGTTATGAACAATAATCATAATATATTTTTAAATCTGTTATATCTAGGTAGTTCATAATCATAAATTTTCATGGTAGAAAGTTTATCTGTGAAAATGCATTTTGTCTTCATTCGGAAACTGTGAACGAAAATTATTCTAATTTATAATAGATGTTACCTATTACGTTTTTAAATAGTTTAAAACTGAGTTAAATTGTATTTAAGTTTGGTAGTTAAATAAATGCCGATGTTTATCCAATTTATGACACTTGCCAACAAAATTCATACACACAAGTTCATTTTAAATACACAAAAATAATACAATATGCAATAACGGTTATTACAAATAAAGATTCAGACAAACGTTTTACAAACTTACACACAGTATTGAGACTTTCATCTGGTCCACAACTTATTTGATATCTTATCGAAGGTTCACGATGCAAAAATTAATTTCGAGTTTCATTTAACATGGGGCCAGGCATGGTCAAGTGGTTAAGGCACTTGACTCGTGATCCGTGAGTCGTGGGTTTGAATCCCCGTCACACCAAACATGCTCACCCTTAAAGCTGTTAGGGCGTTATAATTCCACGGTTAATCCTACTATTCGTTAGCAAAAGAGTAGCCCAAGAGTTGGTGGTGGGCGGTGTTGACGAGCTGCCTTCCTTCTAGTTTTGCACTGCTAAATTAGGTATGGTTAGCACAGATAGTTCTCGTGTAGCTTTGCGCGAAATTCCAAACAAATCAGACCACTTAACATGAAGCTTTCTGGTTTTATATTTTATTTCGCCGGCTACATGCCAAGTTATTCACAACTAAAGTTATGTAATGTTTTCGTATAAGTAATAATATCGGATGTTAATCCACTGAAGTTAAATGATTTATATATTGTATGAAATTTACAAGCGTTCCTGGTAAAATATCTGAAGTTCCCGATTAATAACCGTTAATCGCAGTCACCGCTTTCGAGGTTTATAATGTACCAACAATGGGAAACCCATAATATATACCGTCTCTTAGCACGTCGCGTTGGTTAATTTATGAGTATGGGAAGAGTTTCTAGAAATTTCAGTCTGCACCCCAATATAGACGATACGCTAGTGTTAACGTACACAATAAATATTATTGATTTTTACACTCGAGTTTCTTATACAACTTTACTGAATTAGCAGGAATTTCGCAATACATATTTAAAAGTACAAGCTATTTACATTCTTAAATACATATTTAATTTAAACGAATATCAATAGTAAAATAAATATTTCATAATAAGTGAGTCATGTAAACGAAATATTAAAATAAAAACTTTATTTCACAGAAAATAACCTACGTAATTTTAAAAATACTTCAACGTAAATGAGAATTATTTCAAAGTTATATATGCTATAAACAAAACATTTTGATATATATGATATCCTTAGCATATTATTCCGTAGTGAGTTTAAAACCGCGGTGACAGGCCATATAAACGCTTGGGAACTTTAACGTTTTCGGCCTTGTTTAAATGTTCATTTTGACATGCAATAAAAAGATAAAGAAAACATAGAAATGGAAATGATATAAGAAAAAAATTTCTATGTTGAGGCGTTTAATTCTAGTATTTATTGCTGGAAAAATGCGTTTTAATAGTTTTAAATATATTCAAGAAAATAGCTTGTGCTTGTGCAAGTTAACGTTAAGGGTCTCACTATAAGAAAGGAAATTTTATGTTATTAATATATTCTTGTTTTAAACATCTGAAACAGTTACTGTAAGGTAAACTTCAAGAAATATAATGTTAGATGTAAATATACCGTTTTAAAGCAAAACTCAACCACTTAGAAATTCTAAAAGAAAGTTAGATAATATATTTAGAGTAACCATTCGAAATTTATCATATTGAAATATAATATTTGTGAGTTTAGTTTTAATGCCTCAGTTTCTCTGTAAATGGGCCCGTCATGGCCAGGTGGTTAAGGCACTCGACTCGTAATCCGAGGATCGCAGGATCGATCCTCGTCACATCAAACATGTTCGTCCTTTCAGCCGTAGGGGTGTTATAATGTACGATGAATCCCATTGTTCATTGGTAAAAAGTAGCCCAAGAGTTGACGGTGGGTGTTTATGATTAACTGCCTTCCCTCTAGTCTTACACTGCAAAAATTAGGGACTGCTAGCGCCGATAGCTCTCGAGTAGCTTTGCGCGAAATTCAAAAGAATTTTCTGTAAATAGCATTTAAAACATTCCAGTTAGATTTTAAAATCGAAGTTTTAAAATGAACTTATTTAGAAAGCAATTATAATATGTTGTAATTAATATGTTAAGGCATTGTTTGTCCGGAAGTTTCATAAGACGTGACAACGCAAATTATAGGTGTGTTTACTCATGCCAACTGTCTTCTTAGACAAAAATGCAAAAAATTAATTCATAAGAATCCGGAACAAAACTAAATCTTCCTATACTTCTTGAAGTTTTCTGAAAGATACTACGAATAAAAGCATACTTATATATATTAATGAAATCTTTTCTATTTTTCAAAGAAATAACGTTCATAACACGTAAGAACAAAAAAGTCAATATTTACTACAAAAATCTCAGGGATTGGTTATAACGAATTAAAGGACATGCTAATAACAACTAAAACAAGTTCAGGTTTCATCATAAGTTATTGCAAAATAGTTACGTAAATTAATCATTAGAAATATAGAATGAAAAATAGCTTACATTCTGGTATGTTATAAACTTTGGCGATGTCTTGAACGTGTAGTGAAAGAAAATTTATTACAAAGGCACAATGCTCATATCATCATAACCAACTGCATTCAGAAATAGGGGTGTTAATATGCAAGATTCATTTTACCTTTTCAACCTCAGGCATATCTAACTAAGAGTTAATTGTAAGTAACTTGTAAAAGCTGCAAATTGAATAGACGATGTTAAAAAACTAGCAAGTAAGGTTTATTTAATAATTCTAAAACAATGCAAAGTTTCTGTAATTAGCGCCTTCCAGTGGCTCAGCGGTATGTCTGCGGACTTACACCCTAAAATCCGGGTTCGATACCAGTGGTGGGCAGAGCACAGATAGCCCATTGTGTAGCTTTGTGCTTAATTCAAAACAACAACAACTTCTGTAATTAGCTTTTTCCTGAATAGAACAACTGACATTGGTTTATCGAACATAGATTAAATCTGTAAGTTGACAGGTTAATACGATAAAACATCCGGATGAACCCAGCTGCCTGGTCTTATCATGTCACATTGTTGTAGCAGAAAGCTTTATTCAGCTGGTACACACTTGTTCGATTGACGAAGAACCCAATAGGATCTGACTCCAAGTAGGTCAGTGACTGATGAAATTTTTGTCGTGCTGGTTTCCCAAGACTTAGTCTCTGCAAATACAATGAAAATGTTAAATTTTTTTTTTAGTCTAGGAAGACTATCTTATTTTACTTGCTTCTCTAACAGCTTATCCGATTAGATTTAATAGCTGGTTTGTTATCTATTAACATTTACTTGGTTTGGTATCTGCTAATAACAAGAGCCTTCTATCATGAAAAGATTTTCTCTCAGAAGCCCAGGACTGAGAACGTCGACTATTCTGAACAATTACGATCAAGACTTAAGACAACAATGAAGTCGATAAAGATCAATTTCCTCAGAAAAGAAAACAGTAACAGCTTACGAAAAGGTAATTTGATTCGTTTGTCTTGATTAAGAAGAAATCCTTATATATTTATCATAAAATCTGTACAGTTTTAATTATATTTTACTGAGCGGTTACATACATAAATTAAAAAATAGGTTATTCTATGTGTAACACGAAAAATATTATAATGAAATATTCAATATATATGGTTTACAATACCGAGAACATCTCTAAAATTTTAAAAGACATAAAAGATTTTAAAGTTTATTTTTGAATAAAAAATTGTAGAATGTACGATATGGATTTTGAGTACCTTATAAATTGATCAACGATTATTTTATCGAGCAATGTCTTTTCTTCTTTTTTGAAATAATCTGAACAATAAAGTAAAAGCATCATCGATTAAGATCAGCGCTTAAACTGTGAACGTTATTGAATAAATTTTGTTTGTTTTGAATTTCGCGTAAAGTAACACGAGGGCTATCTGCGCTAGCCGTCCCTAACTTAGCAGTGTAAGACTAGAGGGAAGACAGCTAGTCATCACCACCGATCGCCAACGCTAGAGCTACTCTTTTACCAAAGAATAGTGGGATTGATTGTCACATTTTTACGCCCCCACGGCTGGGAGGGCGAGCATGTTTGGCGCGACGCGGGATTCGAACACACGACCCTCAGGTTAGGAGACAAATGCCTCAACACGCTTGGCCATGCCGAGCCTCATTGAAGAAATGCTCATAGTATTCTATAATAGATTAATCCTACTCCAATAGATCACAAATTATTTTTTGTTTGTGGGGCAGATCTCGCTTTTAATTTAGAAATTTAAAAGTCTCAATTTAAAAAGTGTTTAAAAGTATGTTATACTTTAAAACTGTAGCAGATGCCAGGCCTTATTAGAAATAGTTTTAAAGTACTGCGTGCTTTTAAAAGTTGTTTAAATTCAGTTGTTTTTAAATGTGGTTACACAAATGCCATGTTCCTAATATTTTTACCCTCCAGTGGCACAAGTGGATGTATGCGGACTTACAACGCTAGAAACTGAGTTTCGATATGCGTGGTGGGCAGAGCACATATCACCCATTGTGCATCTCTGTGTTTAATTTTAACACTCCTACGAAAAAAATATTTACATCCACTAAAGTTATTTTGGGGCCTATCAGGCCCCATATATTTTTTCCAATAGAAACACAGTGATTTAGCAACATTTATTACAAACAACTTTAGAGTGGCTCTGACAAACATTTTTTTTACAATTTGAGCAAACAATTTTCGACTGTCTATCTTTTGATCTGCCGCACTAATGGCATCGTCCTCTTTTTGCCCTCTTTGCAGGCGGTTCACATGAGGTTGTTTCGTCATTATCTTTGCAGTAAATTTCTTTAATTTTAAGCACCAATTGCCGTATAAATTCTCTTCTGGCTCTTGATTTATGTTGACGAAGAAATTCTGGATGTTTTGTCGAGTATAAAACGAAAGCACTGCACGCAGCAAGATCTAAAATGTTATAGAATATACAGACTGACCAGCGCATTGATCGCCTCTTTGTTGTATAATATCTCACCAGTTGATCGAGAGTGTCGACATCTGCCTTTGTTGCATTGTAGAGATTGACGATTTCGGGCTTTCCCTTCTCTTCTACTTCACCAGACTGATGCTGAGAACTCAGTAGTAGCACATATTTTCCTGGTTTGTCTGAGTGCCTGAGAAGAGTGATGTCGTCATGGTAGAAAAACTTTGGTGATAACTCTCTTGATTTTGCATTTATTTCAGGAGGCATGAAGGTTCTTGATTTCCGTATGGTTCCAACAAGTCCTGTTCTTTTTGTTCGTAGGCACTTGGCAAGTGTCATTGTTGTGAAGAAATTATCTGTCGTTATTGTCCTTCCTTTTCCAAGAAATGGCTGACTCAGTTCTCTGACTATTCTTTCTCCTTGATTTGTTTCTGTCGTATTTTCGACCTTTCCAGTATAAATTTGAGCGTTGAGGAGGTAACTTGTCTTTGCATCTGTTAGGCACCAAATCTTTATTCCGTATTTGCCTGGCTTTGTTGGAATTATGTTCTGAAGCCAACTCTTCGTTTGAAGTTACATAGTTGTTCATCCACTGTTAGGTATTCGCTTGGTATGTAACTGTTTTTGCAATTTTCAATGAAAAAATTCCAGACTCCAGAGATGGCGGCATCTTTGATTTCTCTATTTCTTTGAGATTGGATGTCAAATCTGATTTTTGAGCACATGTTTCTGAATTTATCTTGTGTAATCAGTTTTCGCAAAAATGGCAAACCGAATTCGATTGAAAACACTTCGTCTATCGATGCATTTTTGGATTTGATTATTCCAAGGAAAAGATTAGCTGCGATCCATTTCCAGAGGTCTTCTTCAAAAATTAGTTCTTTCATGACGGTGTTTGTTGAGTGAATGATCTGTTCCATCATATTATCAGAAATGGAAATTTTGAATGTTTCGAATGGTGTAGAGACTCTTGGAGCAGCTTGCCTTGTAATGCCTGGGTTCTCATTGAATATATTGAGATCTGCGGTTCTCCTGTTGATCCTAGAAGATGTTGTTGAATAACTAAAATTCTTATCTTTGGACAAAAGTTCGTTCACTGGCATCGTAGTAAGACCTTCTTGATTACTTTCTTCACTTTCAGAAGGGTACGGCGCAATTTGTTCATCATTTTCGGCTTCAGAAGGATCATCATCACAACTTTCAGAGTAGTCTTCGACATTATCATGTTCACTTTCATCGTCGGATGGTTTTGTCAGTAAATGTACAGCTTCATCAAAAGATATCAGTTTTGAAACGGTTTGAAGATTTCAGCTCATATATATAGGATTTGTGGATTCTTCTAGAATATTCTAGAAGCTTCAAGAATATTCTAGATTATTCTAAATACTTCTGTAAAGTTTCCAGAATGTTCTAGAACAGGCGTAGGCAAACTAGGCAATAATCAGGACTGTCTAAAATTATTGTTGGGGTAGAGTTATTATCCTAAATATCCATCTTTTGAAAAGAAGCTGTAAAATTAATATATTCTTTACTATAATTTGCTTTTTTCGGTTTCCCAGGCCTGTTCTAGAATTATTCAGGAAATAAATAAAGTCATTTTTAAGTTTTTTGATCTGGGGCCTAATAGGCCCCAAAATACCCTCAGTGGATGTTTTAATTTTTTTTTTAATATTATTTCGCAAATGTCTGAAAAGTCAAAATATTATTGCTCCTTAAAATATAAAGGGATAGGGTCAGTTAATGGCAATTTCATTTAAATACAAAATTATTAGCCTAATATTAATAACCTTTCAAGTTGCTTTGAGACCTATTCGGCCCCAATTTTCGTAGGAGTGTTAAACAAGTAAAGAAACCCAATACTTTACTTTTCTAACACGTATTTCATCTACTTTTTTTACTTCTATTATGGTTTTTAAAGAGCAGAACAAGGTTTAGCAATAACTTGCAGTAAGGTAACTTTGCAGAAGAGTGTAATTAAAAAAGTTAAACATTTCATTGTCGATGTGATGTAATCATATAAGTAAATCATGCTACCACGTGTCACATTGGATGTTTCAAATAACAGGGACCATTATTAAAAATAAATACAATAACCTGTTAATGTCTAAGTATTATAGGAAACATCGTTGCTGAGTAGAAAAAGGCTTAACCATAGGTTTTTTTTGTCATAAATGTGTTCAGACAAACTTACCCTTACAGATCTAAGAACGAATTAAAGAATTGAGTTATAAAAGTCACATTGTCGTGAGAAATTAAGGTAATAGATTGAACAAATTGAGTAAAATACGTAAATAATTACATTGATCATTTTTATTCAACAATAAACCAAATTTATATTGATTTTAGGAACTTCAATTGGATATTTAATGATGCAAGGACTGCTCTTATTTCATTTGTTTTTGTATTCGTGTAAAGCGACACAAAGGTAGTTTGTTCTAGTCGTCCCATATTTTAAACAGATAAGCTTTCAGGCAGTTATCTTGTCAATAGACCTACAACTAATTTGGGCAACTCTAACAGAATAATAAGATATGATTACCAATCTAATAAAGTATCGATGACGCCAAAATGTATGTTGCGATTTCTTTTGCGTAAATGGATTCGAATCACGACACTATTATTTCTTATATATTTTTAGTTTTTTCCAGTCTTTGTTTTCCAATCATAGCGTCCTTTATCATTTCAAACAGACAATTACAGTAATAAAATAGTGAATTCAAAGAGACACTGACCAATAGCAATAGATATCGTAACTCATTGTTCACATTAAAATTTCGATAAACCCAAAAATCAATTTTCAGCAAAAATAAAAATATCTGGATTTGCTCATATCACATACAATTCAATTTTCTATTCATCAATGATGTACACTTCTTCATCACTCTATTCAGTGGCTCAGCAGTAAGTCTGCGGGTTTATAACGCAAAAAAAAATATTATTTTTGAATGTTGCGATGGGCATGCAAGAGATACTCCATTTTACAGCTTCGCGACTTAAAACAAAAACACAAAGTCCTATGAGTTTTGACTTTATTTTAAAACATTTTACTTGTAACAGATACAACTGTTGCAACATGTTTACGTTTATACATAATATTTTTGACAACTTGTTTCTGACAATCTCTGATTTATGAAGGTTAGGTTTATAGTGTTTTGTGTCTTGACCTTGACGTTATTTGTGATTTTTTCCCTAACATTTAATTCAACAACAAATTCTGTCATTAATCATGATTTGTAAAACGTCTGATATGTCATCTCTTTTTATAGGTCTGCGTAGTGTTCGATCTACATGTCAAATGGTTGTTAAAAACAAACGCGCCCCCTAAAGTTTGGATGTCTTGAGGCGGCACAGAAATTATTCTCGGTAACAGCTTTGGCGGAGACTACGCCTTAATACAGCATCGAATACACTTTGGGCTTGACTCTGTCCTTTGTTAGCGCATCGAATGTCATCTATAATATACGTAGTTCTTGTGCTTAGAACTACCCACAAAATAGCTTTTAACTGTGCTCTTTCGTTTCAAGATAAAGTTTTTCTTATGTAAACAAACTTTGTTGAAGATATTATGACTTTGGTTCCTTTAACAATACGTTATTGACTTGTTTGGTGTTAAGGTTTCGACTTTTACTTTTGAAGAAACTTTGTTCTATATTGTTTGCACGTTATTTATAGTGTACTTTGAATAACCTACCATTGTTTAACGGCATTGAAATTTGTTATGTAATGGAGTTGACTTCTTTTGTTCTTGTTTGTGTTCTTGAGTATTAGCGTCATTTTGAAAACCTTTTATGCAGCTAAAATAAATTCCAAACCAAAATCATGCTGATACAAAGATATTTTTCTCACATTTAAAGTGCAATGGATTTAAATCTATTTTAATATCTATGTTTATTTATGTTTAATATATATTTAGAAATGTATGTAACGTGTATTGTGCAAGTCCCTCCAGTTCTCTCAATTTTATTTACAGAAGTGTAATAGTCAACAATATATGTTTTTGAAAGCACTAACATATCTTCAAATATTTTTGCTAAGTGAAGTTTCGAGATTTTTACCTAAGTATTATAAATCGACGCGCAAAGAAACAATTTTAGAATGTTGTTTTGTAGCTACACGCTATAAGCCTCGGAAACTATAATTGTGACAAAAGCTTATTTATCGGAAACCTATATAAACGCTTATAGATTTCGAACATTACAAACTGTTTAAATTCAATGAGTTAACTTCTGACCTCAGTATTTCTACGAGGCATTAAACATTGTCGTCGGTGAAAAACTTACGTGTGCGTCAAGAAAAGTGTACCTGGATATTAACAGAATTAATTCACTCTCTGTGAATGTCGATAACAGATTCAGTTCTAGACCACATATAAGACTCAGTACTGTTTGCAAGTTTGTTAGAAGACATGTATACAAACCATTATCTGCTCTAACTTTTGGTAATAACCGTTATTATAAATTGTATTGTTGTTTTTATACTTACATATATTTGTGTTAAGAAAGAAAACTCTATCAATTTTGTTGGCAAATGTCATAAATTTGACACATATTAACATTTAATCAACTTCCAGATCCAAATTAAAATTTATGGCTATTTGAGATCCCAATATGTAAAATAATAAATCGGAGACTCGTTCGAGATAAGTTATAATGCGTAACAATAGTTAATAAAGTACGTAGTTTTCTTTTTTAAAAAGTATCGTTTTACTTTTTCAGAAGAATGTAAATAATTTCCTGGTAAGTTTTAAACACAGTTTGAACTCAAAAGATGAAAACAAATGTATGTTTTTCGTATAACAAAGCCACAAATAGCTATCTGCTCAGCCCACCGATAGGAATCGAACCCTTATTTTAGCGTTGTTAATCCGGAGACTTACCGCTGTACTAGCAGGGGACAAGATGTGAACAAATATTTTAAATTAATTATGTTAAATTACACATCTTTGTATCCCAAAATGATACCACACGAGTTGATGAATGTTAGATTGTATTAAAGAAACCATTTAAACGTTTGTGCTACTGCTTACGTGTGAAAACAAATATATCAAATAATATACCAAATCCTTAATAAACAAACTTTTTAAAATACTTCTCAACACCCTTAACTAGAATTAAGTAAGCCTTTCGTTGCTTTAATTGGAAGCTTTGATTGATGTTTTACTGCAATCTCACTTAAAGAAGCAAGCACATTCCATTAGGATTTTATATGCTCATCTAAATATCGATTTATTATTTTTTATTTGAAGAAAGAATGTTGCTACCAATTATCTACTTTTCTGGGCATCATGATCAGACACATATGACATTAATTTTGTGCGTTTTATCTCTCATTTTAGGGTTTGGCAGACTAAGCTCGAGTTTAACAGCTTCACGTGTTTCTTATGAAACAAAATCCATGAAAAGTAAAATAACGAATCGGTGTTAACAAGCGCTACGCCATCTGCTATCGTGCTGATGTTGGCCAATGGGTGAAGTATGTCAGTCAGTCTGCTTGGAGTGGCGACAGACCAAGGAACCAGGTGCGCAAATTGTACAAACATTTGAAGAATTTTAACAATGCTTCAAGCCAAATCAGTAAATGTGACTGTATGCATTATTCACACTATTCATTAAAATAATTATTTGCTGCTCGCACAGGATGTGAAAGACGTAAAACGTCTCGGATGGAAATCATTGTTTATAATTGCTGTTCTAGTGTGCTTGGGCTTGCATAAAGACGAATAAATTTTGCTAAGACGATGTCCATCAGGGGTAAACACATGCATCAAAACTAATGGCGATGTGTTAAAATTATCATGATCGTCAAACAACACTTACGCAACTTTAGATGATCATTGTTAAATAACTTACTATCTTGTAACAAAACATTAAAAAAAATTACTGTGCTATATTCATTGAATTAGAACAACTATGGTTAAATGTTCTCATTTCTCAATGACAAGACTCAAGAATGAAACCGAAAAATGATTCTGTATAATTAGCATTGTTCTGAGTCAAGCTGCATGTCATGAAAATCAGTCAAGGAGCCACGTAATTGTATCTAAGATTTTTGTTTAGTAAAAGAAGATTCGCTTTGATTAAAATCTAAAGAATGTTTAAGTTATAACCAGACACAAAGACGATTAAACAAATGAAATAAATTAGATTGAATTGTTAATTAAACTTTAAGCTTTTTCAGTTTGCTGAAATGTATGAAATATGGTGGCATGTCGTAATGAATAAAACATACAGGATATACGGGATAACCAACATTACAAATATATGTGGACCTCTGTTTGATTTACTGCATTTAACTACGATTTTTTTCTTTAACCTCATGCGAATTTTTTTGGGGTGGAAGGGGCTCATTACAAACAATCAAACAAGAAATATTTACTTAAATATCCAATTTTTCTTCGCCGATTTAGAAATAAATCAGTTTCAGAAGCTTACCTGACGGCGTCATCAACTTAGATATGTCGTGTAATTGAAAGCCCACATTATTGAAGAGGGGTTTAAAAGTCAAAGTCAACGTACGTTCACCAGATGCGTCAGTTGGCAGAGCGGAAACTGACGAATGTGATATCATCACACGCGATCTGAACATCAATATTCCATGTCAATTTCATTCCCAAGCCGAGCAGTTCTACAGTAGGAAATGCTGTGTGCAGAGATTAAGGAAGCTATTAGGTTGTGTAGGAAATATTCAATAAATTGGTTGGACTTTGATTTGGGTATTTATTTCTGCATGTACCTATCAAAAATCGGTTTTCATTTAATTTTTGTTTACATATTGTTAGCTTTTTCTTTTTGTTTTATTTTCACTCGAATTTTATGATGGAAAAAACGGGAATATTGGTACGGCTTTATCGAAGCGCGTTTTTCAATCTTGAAGTCTTTAGTAAGATATTGGCGCATTTAAACATGTAGTCTCAACAAAATATATATTTCAGCATTAAAATTGTCATAAACGTATTGACACACGCTAACATGAAAAATTCGTCTTTAAAGCTATGCGTTTTATTTATTCTACAAAAGGAAACATTACCTTGAACATTCGATATATCAAGTGCTATTCCAGCAGCAAGTAGTTTATAAACATAAAATTGCAACAATAACGGTTCAATACTTCAATGCGCTTTATTTCAACACATATATTGGACGTAATAGAAAAAGATGGAAGACAAACAGAAACAATATCAAAAATATTCTTTGCTCCGCCTTCGACTTCCTTATATACTATCTTAGTGTAATGTATTTGTAGCTCGACACGTGAGCCAAGGAAAACTTGATTAGTATAACTTTGTACTGTGTTCAAGTAACTACACAGATCACACACGACCCATAAAAGAATAATGAGTAACAAAAGGTAATTATTAGAACTATTCAAGTCATAACCTCAGGCTAACAGTTAAAAATCGGGGACTTGTATCATAACATTAGAAGCCCATAAGCCTACAACAAAAAGTAAAATAGTAACATCTTAGGATATTAAAATGACAGGAAAAGTTATTTGACTAAGATTAGAGAGACTAAAGTTATAACTAATTGTAATGTGGCAACGAGAGAGGTTAATAAAATAAGAACCGAGGCTAACAGATTAACAAAATAAGGTAATAAAGATGATTGATTGTTTGGGGTTTATTTGCACAAAGCAACTAGTCTACTTGCGCCTAACAAACGATAAAAATCATAAAAGTAAAGTTGTTTTAAAATGTTAACATAAATCAAGTTAAAACTAAACAATGTCCAAAATTCGGACAAAAGATTTGAATATAATTAAATAGGCCAATGGCTCGTGAAAATTTATTCAAATTGAATAGTGTCTACCTCAATCAGTGATGTCGAGAAACCCACTTGTTGAGAATTAGAGGAAATAGAAGTGTTTTCTGAGCCCAAAAGAGCCGTTTTTTTGCATATAAAAGTGTCTACCTCACTAATGACACCATCCAAAGTCAGGGTCAAACCCTTAGAAAACATGAATCGAAAATGGTGCTGTTGCCCAGAGTCGTAACGACAGTAAAATGTGGGCTAGTGTAGCTTGAAAATATCCCAAAAGTCTCACATTGGTACATCAGTCCCAAATAAATAACAACGATAGGTTAAAACTGTGGTCATTGCGTAGCCTAGCCAGGTCAACTTTCTCCTTTCGATCCTTACGGAAACAAGAGAAGGTTTGACCTGGAAAAGTTTGTTATGACGATGCTCACTCCAAGTCGACTGTCAACTGGTGTCTTCAATATAGGACAGTAGTGTAATAAAATTGATTGATACAAAATCTTAACATAGAAACAACAGAAACTAATGGATAATGAGATAAAGGATAATGAAGTAATAATATAGGTTAATGTGATAACACCAGGAAGTAGCTGAATAACAACATATGCTGTTGTTATCAACAAAGGATAATATGGTAAGTTAAAAGGATAAATTTGTAATAGGCAAGACTAGTACAGCAACAACAAAATTTAATAAATAAACAATAAAGCAAATAGAATAAAAGGCTTAATAGATAACATCAAAAGCTAACGAAGTAACTGCAGTGGCAAATACAATAGTAGGAAAACTACTAAGTAAAAACAAAATCTAATGGAGCTATATCAAAATTGCCATGGGAACAATAAAAGTTGATATGGATACTTCAAAAAATTATGAATGAACAACAGTGTATAATGAGATACTAAAAATAGACAACGGGTGAATGTTAAAAGCTAATGGATTAGCAACAGCTAATTGAGCAAATAAGAGAAAATAAACTAAGAAAAAACTAATGTACTAACAAAGGAAGGTAATATAATAAATGTGAAAAGTAAATAAAGTAATTATACAAGTTAATATTGTTAATTTAATAAAGCAATAACAGATAAACAAAGAAGAGCATAAATCAACAACAACGGTCAACAGGATAACAATAACAGTTAATATAGCTACATAGCTATTAACAATTGCATTACAACATAGTGCTTTAAAAGAGCATAATAATGTTATAACTGTTATTAAAAAGGGGAAATCCAAAAGTAACGAAAGAAACTAATGGTGTATAATATGAGGTTAATAGAGTTTTTAATAAGTTTTGGTCAGTATATATAAATATGATAAATCGAATTGCTCAAACATTTACACATAATTTACATCAGACTGTCTGATATGTCCTGTAAAAACTGAATTATAATCAGCGCTGTAATGACAAAATGTGTGATAGATAGCTTTTTACAAGGAACATTTTGGTTTTTGATAATTATATAAATTGAAGATATTCACCACTTTGTTTTAAGTAAAAATCATGATATAATTTGGAAATCGAAGTTTGACGCGAAACGGACATTAAACATCACCGAAGAATTTACACTTCAATTCACGAATTGATAACACAAGAATCACTTGGATGTAGTTTGGATCAGGAATACAGCAATTTTTCTAAATACATACCCATCAGTTAAAAAACAGTCAATACTAATTTATTATTGTTATATACAGAGTAAGAAGTTTTGTCGTCGAATATTAGTGTGAAACATATCGTTTTCACATTGTTTGGATGTACCACAACGTTAACAGTTCACTGTGCCACAAATTCCGTTTTCTTTCATCTGAAGCACCATGTGGCTTAAATGGTCAGTGTTACATTATTAATGTATCACAATAGTAGCATCCAAAAGACTGTTCTTTTTATATAAAAATACCTTCCACTATACTAAGCTACTCTAATGTAATTTATATGACAACTGGGCAGTATGCATTAGGAAGAAATACAGATTGTAAAATGCATTAATAATAGAAGAGAATTGTATGGAAAAATCAGCAAACAACAACAAGGATGTTTACAGAACATACGTATATATATAGTCATCACTTTAGCACGGCATTACCTAATCATTACTTTTAGTTTTAGAGGGGGGAAAAGCAGAGATACAGGAAGCTAGAATGCTTTACAAACATAGATACTTTCATATAGATGAGTCAGCAGGCTAGAACACATAAATAGCATTGCCATGCGGCATTAAAAACTTTTCGTGAAACTTTTAAGACAGTGTCAACGTTTTTACAAACTTTCCAATGTCAGTGAAACATTAGGAACATCATACTTGTATTTTCCAAATAAGAAATATAGTTATAAGTAATATTTAAACGTTGTGACTGGATTTTATTTTATTCATTTTAAAACGTCTTAACCGTATTTATACATTTAGGAAAGCAAATGAAATATTCAGTAACGTCAGGACTTTTATTGTTTAATTAGTTCTTCTGGAAACATCATTCCGTCATTCCGACTGAAAGTTAATTCTATATTTGCTTCCAGAGTTCGAAGACCATTATTATAAGAAAATGGATTAATACATAGTGTTTATCGAAACGTTCGTAAAATTATGTGTCAAATAATTTTTAAAACTTGTTTTCTAATATGAATAGAGGGCTCAGCATGGTCAGATGGTAAAGGTACTTACACTTTCAGCCATGGATACGTTACAGTTTGACGGTCAATCTCACTATTCTATTCTTTGGTAGAAGAGTAGCCCAAGAGTTTGTAGAGAGTGAGGATGACTAGCTGCCTTCTCTGTAGTCATACACTGCTAAATTACAAACGGCTAATTTTGCGCAATATTCAAAACAACAAACAATGCATGTACAAAATGTGTCTATTTCTGGAATTTGAATTAATTTAAAGTTTCAATGACAATTATTACCGTGTGTAAGCCTTTTACAAACCAGCGAAGAATGACTATAGCTATGTTTGTCGTACGACATTACTATTAAGCCTGTTACATTTTTCGAATTAGAAGAGTGTATGACAACAATATTCCAACCGCATTGTATTTGTCATATCCATTGCCAACGAATGTTATTGTATCAGATAACTTTTATTCAACTATTTATGTGATTATGAAGAACACTGAATTGTGCAAAATGCGACATCGTCAATGAATATGAAAAATATAGTGTGAATATAATACTAAAATTATTGTACACTCTTCTAACTTTTTAAAATATCTAATGCAGTTGGTATTTAAAAATATAACGATCTAATACAATTGTATTAAGACAAATATAATAGTTCAAATAGTTTTTTGGAAGACAATATTTTCTCTAGTTTTGCACATCATGTATAGACTGCATCCAAAGATAGTTAATCGATATTTACTCTAGTCACTCCATAATGCAGTGAAAAGTTAGAAGAACTGAGACTTTATTCAATGCTAGAAAAGGTAAAATTGCGAATGTTTTCACTTTTTAGCACAAAATAAGCAGTTGTAAATTTTTCTATCCTCTAGTTATTTCAAAGCCAAATCTTGTTTTTAAGTTCGATTTACGTAGAACATTATCTATGCATAGTGTTCAACTTTTTAACTATAACTATTTCTAGTATTTTGAAGTGGGGAAATAACAGTATAATAGTTTGATTTTTTCATGTGTATTGACCGAAGTGTAAAAATTTCAATATTAATCCAAACCGATCATATCATGATCAAAGTAGAAAAACAAAAATTATACTTGAAATTTCATTTTATGAATGTACAAACTACACAAATATAGTCATAGAGGAAAACCAGGTGGTTATTGTTCTAACATGGTGAAACAACGCTTTTGAAGAATAACTCCTGATCTTCGTCACTGTATATTCTCATTTGTATTCTAACACGTGACAAGAAGAACCTGTGAAACAAACTTAGGGTTATTTTAATACCTACGTTTGTTTTAGTATAGTTTTTAATGCATGTGACGTATAGTGTTGGATATGTATTGCGCGGGTCTCGCCTGTTCTCTAAATTTGTAGAAGATTCTCGAGAGCAGTAGGAAACAATATACGGTTTACGCGTTTTTGCATATTATTGAATCTCACGTGAATATATTAAAACAAGTCATCACAAGACTCCGAAGGAGAGTTGTTATTTGTTTGTCAGCTCGGAAACTATAATTGTGATAAATGGTTATCAATCGTTTATAGATATTAAACATTAAAAACTGTTTAAATTTAGTAAATTATTTTCACGAAAACATTAACTATCTTTGCCGGAAAAGTCACCTTGTTACTGATGGGAGACCAGCCAAGAAAAGACAGCGCTAACTTAAGCGACGTATAGCAGTATCAACTCAGATTATATTTGCTCGTTATGGATCTGCACCATCGCTAAAATATATAGTTCTAGACCAGATAGAAAACTCAGTGTAGTTAATAAGTTAGTAAAACTCTTAAATATAAACCAATATTTGTAATAACCGTTAATATCAATTGTACTATTATTTGTATATTAAAATATACTTGAGTTAAAAAAGTTTGTTTGTTTGTTTGTGTTGGAATTTCGCACAAATCTACTCGAGGGCTATCTGTGCTAGCCGTCCCTAATTTAGCAGTGTAAGACCAGAGGGAAGGTAGCTAGTCATTACCACCCACCGCCAACTCTTGGGCTGCGCTTTTACCAACGAAAAGTGGGATTGACCGTAACATTACACACCCCAACGGCTGGGAAGGCGAGCATGTTTAGCGCGACGTGGGCGCGAACCCGCAACCCTCGGATTACGAGTCGCACGCCTTACGCGCTTGGTCATTCCAGGCCTTGAGTTAAAAAAGAAAAATGTGTTTATCAATCTTGTTGGCAAATATAATAGATTTGATACATATCGAAATTCAATTAACTTCTAATTTAAAACTAAAATTCCCGGCTATTTCAAATTGCAATATATAACATACTTAATATAATAAATCGGAGACTTATTCCAGATAAATTATAGTACGTAACAGCCAGTTATATAACTTCCATTAGTGTTTTAAAAATCTTTAATGAATCTAAAAGCATTTTGTGTAACTCCTCAAATAAACTCCTCCAGATGATCCCAAATATATTTTATAAAGGCTCTGAATAGGTTTCTTTAAGACATTAATGTTTTTACTGTGAGAAAAAAAGGGTTCAGCCCAACTTATTCTCAGATAAACAGTATTATCAGGCTAGAACAACCACAACAACAAAAGTCCCTGCTGTCCAGAACTACAGGGTGGTCGCTAGAAAAGCGGAAAATTTGTCAAACAGCTATTTATTTTTACAAAGAATAACTTTTACAAAGTTTTTTTAAAGGCATATGTTATATTACACTCATAGATGCTCAAAATTATTAAAATCATGCAATTTATTCATGATGTAAAGAAATCAAAATAGAAATGAGTAAGCCCGCATTTTATTCATGATCTCATCTGACCCTCAAATTTTCCGCTTTTCTAGCGACCACCCTGTATTTGATCGCCCGTTGAACTCGTGCACTTTGAGATTTCCTTATCAACGATTTCACAAATGGAATCCATAGCGAAGTGTGAAGAATGCAATACCAACATCCTTTAGAGGTGGCACATTTAAATTACGCCCCTCATACTACCAGATGTATAATCAGCCAACCCTTAGAAACTGATAGATGCAAATCTTCTCACTACGTTAAATTTGTGATTAAACCACTAGCAAGTTTCTAAACAAAATCGTAAAAAAGTGGCAACCATTATTTCATTTATAAGTTTACTGTGTGTTCCACTTCGTGCAAAATACGTACGTTTATAAAAAGCATACTTCAGATACTTTGAAGTTCGCCTGCTTCAAATATTGACACGTTTAGTGCAGTAAAACAACTATGGTTTGTCTCAATATGGTTTCAATCTGATCTTTATGAGCATTCGTTTGTTTGTGTACATCTGGAGAATAGCGTTGCAGTATCGTTTCCATTATTAAGGCTATAACATTCAAAGTCTATTACTCCTTTGTGCAAAGTCTGTTGAAAGCTATTTTTACATTGGTTGGTGTATTTTTTCTAACTTTAGCTAGTTCACTTTTATTTATCATTTTATATAGCCAGAATTAATACTTCTTGGACGAACTGGCAAATTTTCTGTCTATTAAAACCTATATATGTTTTTAGTAAAATATGAGCTCATTCTTTAACGCTATTTGAAAGTTCTAGTCGTAGAGAATGCGCTAGTTTCATCTTAGTAATTAGATTTACAACGACAAACAACGACTTGATGTTATTTACAATACAGTTTGAAGAATCGTTATATTTCTGTCTCTTTCACGTCAGTCACTGTTTATATAGAACAACATTTAATCTTCGAAATTTTTTTCAGCTCATGTTCTATATTGTTGTTTTCTTTTGCGCTGACCTCTAAATCAAGTCTTACACTTTTAAAAAAAATATATATTTTTGGTTGCGAGCGCTGTTTTTAGCTAGAATTTTTGTTATTCCGGAAACCTAGTATACAAGATTAGGGCTATATGTCACTACTAATGCATTCATTTTTATAAAATAATGTATTCCGACACAGTTTTGATCGGAGTTAGCAGCGTAAGACAAGAGGAAAAGCAGCTAGTCATCACCACCCACCGCCAACTCTTGTGCTACTCTCTTACCAACTAATAGTGGGATTGATCGTACAATTATAACACACCCACGGCTGAAAGAACGAGCTTGTTATGTGTGACGAGAATTCGAACCCGCGACCCTCTGATTACGAGTAGTGCGCCTAACCACATAGCCATGCCTGGCCTATCTCATAAGAAGACTCGAAGAGAAGAGTTTGGTGATCCAAGAATACTAAAATGAATTTTAAATGCAGAAACGTCTCATATTTTTTCACAAAATCTACTTTATTTATAGCTCGTTATTTAGCCCACTAAATGCATAATATGTCTTATTAAGTTGAAACAGAGATCTGCCTCGTCTTACGATAAATGTTTTGTGAGTTACAAGCGATGTTTTAGTTGGCTATCGTGACCAACTAAATGAAGTAAAGATAGTTATGGATACACTTAAGAGATACATTACGGTCATCACAAACAACAAATTTCACCTAGATGATGAATCAATTAACGGTACAAATTATTGCCTCAGAAAAATATATAAAATAAAAAGAAACACGTCGTACCACGCAATAATATATTATACGATTCCCTTGCCTCACCATTGCATTTCGTATTTATACTCCCATAAGTTTATAAGTATGTAACTCTACGGCATTGCTCAATTGTCCCGTTTTACTTCTCACAAGTTAAGTGTCTCGTTTGGTCGCCTTTAGATTATTACTATTGTGTATAGTATTACTGGCCTAGGTGGTTAAGCTACTCGACATGTAATCTGCGGGTCACGGATTCGAATCTCAGTCACACCAAACTTGCTCGTTTTCCAGCCGTGGGGGCGTTATTCGTTTGTAAAAGGGTAGCTCAAGAGTTGGTGGTGGGTGGTGATTCGTTTTCACTGCAGTTTATTTTCACACAGCAAGGGTGATATTCTCGTGGTGTTTCTTCAATTTTCTCCAAGTATTTTTATCTTCAAAACTAGCCCTTATTATGAAAGTGACCATGAATTATAATTTGCTGATATTTGGTATTTGAAGGGAAATATAGATGTGCAAACCATGTAGTATGAGGCCACTTATTTGTAATAAATATTTTTTTGAGTACAATAAAGTCCATTACCTGGATAACATTTATTTAAGAAATATAAAGGTTGTTTTTGTTTAAATTTTTTGCTTGTTTATTGCTACATTTTTAGCTGTTTCAATAGAGACATTTTAAACAAAAAATCAAGTTTAATTAAATATAAACCAAGAGGGCAGGATTAGTATCTGAAAGCATGAGATCTGAATGTGTTTTTTTTTCTGACATAAAAACGTATATGTGGATTTAAAACATATCGATGGTTCTTGCGTGGCCCGTGATTAGAGAGCTGAACTGTAAGTCGAAGGTTTCTCGGTTACCGAAAAAAAACAACACATGTCGCATTTTGGGTCCGTGAGCACGTCATAAGGATGACGGCGAGTTCCCACAGTTCGATTAGCCTTGCCCTAAAGATGATGATGCATGGTTTTGACTAGCTGCATTCTTTCTAGTCTTTTACTTCAAACTTAGGTGCAGCAAAGCGCATACAGCCCCCGAGTAGCTTTGCGCGAAATTTAAAACAAACAAACAAACTATAAATTATGCCTTACTTGCAACAGCTCAGACTGTTTCTTCTCATGAAACATAGAACCTGTTTTTGACATTTTACAGAAAACGTGTACTTCATATGCGACATCGATTAGGTTCTTTGTATGTCGTGTCGTTAAGCATAAGGCTACACAAATGGACTATCAGTGTCTTGACTACCAAGAGCATCGAAACCCAATTTGTAATATTATAAGCTCTCAGACTTATCGCTCAATAATTGAGGAACATAAATTAATCAAGGAAAGAATAGTGAGGTCCATTATTTGGGGCTATTTGCATTCTATCTAAGCTATCGTTAGGTTTCTGCATTACAAAAAACAAAACATAATTGTGTTTCTAAATTTACATTAAATTGATTTACTTTCACTTTCATATGAACAAAACGTTGCACGTACTATGGGTGTTTCACAAAATAGCTAATTTATTAAGTTAATGAATTCGATTCTCTTTTTTAACTACTTAATAATGTAACCCATCTGTACCGAATTGATTTAATCCCACTAAAAGTACAACAGAGCAATGGCTAATATAAAGGAAATATTTTGTCCATGCTCTCTCTCATTTAAATTGAATTGTTGTCTATTCTGTAAGCTGATATTGTTCTAAAATAACTTTGTTATAGGTTTTAACAAAATGTGTGAAATATTTTTAAATCACATTTCCTTTAGTTTCACGTGGTTTGTCTTTTTTCTTCATTTATAAAGACGTATCAGTTATATATAAAGAAGTTATTTTTCTCAAGGATTTCATGTACTCCTACCCCTCCCCCAAGGTGGCACGACGTTATGCCTGCGGACTTATAATGTTTGAAATGGTGTTCTGATCCCATGGTGGGCAGAACACAGATAGTCTTTTGTGTTACTTTGTGCTTAACTACAAAGAAACAAAGTGCATTCCTGCCTTGGTTTTGACAATTGGATATAGCACGTACTTCTTAAGTTGAGATATACTTAGGAAATGTGATTATTGATCGTATAGGAATAGATAGAGAATGTTTTCAGTAGTAACGCTTGTTAACCTGAAGAGTTTATTTGGGTTTCGCGCAAAGTTACACGAGGATTCTCTGCGCTAGCCGTCCTTAATTTAACAATGTAAAACTAGTCATCACCATCCACCGCCAACTCTTGGGCTACTCTTTTTCCAACGAATAGTAGGATTGATTGTAACATTTTAATGTCCCCACGGCTGAAAGAGCAAACATGTTTGGTTTGATGGGCACTCAAACCCTCTACCCTCAAATTACGAGTTGAGAGCTCTAATCACAAGACCTTGTCAGGTTGACCGTAGGAACAAAATTGAAAGAAAATTTGTTATTCAAATGATGGCCGTGATAATTACGGTAGTAACTATCGAAAGCACTGTATGGCATTAAATATAAAGTGTGCTAACCATCGTTCATAAACGTATTATTAACTTAAAACGACGTTTAACAACAAGTTGGAAAGAGAACTGTTGATGTTTTATTATTTAAAAATATGAATTGTGTGTTATAAAGCTTACAGAGACTAATAAACATGAGGAGCTGAAAGTTCCAGCTGCAAATAATTAATACATTACATTGAAAATGTATGAAATATTAACATGCTTTAGTGCTTCAAAGTTGTACAAAAATAACACGATGCTGTTTAACCCTTAAAATAACTGTCTCAATTTCAACGAATAATGTGGTTACATAAAAAGAGTCAAATAACTAAACGGTACTCATAAGCTAAGATGTACTCAACAAATATACTAGTTAATAAATAGCCAAAGTATGTATAATACATAAAGTATCTACTGTAAACGATCAACATGCTCGGTCAAAATTTAAAGGGTAGGGTTAGCGTGTTTTTTGTTTTGTTTTTAATAATCGTAATATAAGAAATTCGTTCAAAATAGACTGGAACTTATTCATTATGAAAAATAACAAATCTGAAGTTTTAAAAGTTTGACAGAATTAAGAAAATTCGTACTTTACTCAATCAAAAATTTATGTTGTTATGACAGTCAAATCTGTAATTACAGTTTTGCTTTTTAGGGTAAAATATCTATGTTTATAAGGTTATTTTAGAAATAGAATCGTTTGTTAACTATCACTGCATCTGTGATGGATCATTTGCATCACATAAAGTGACAAGTTTTATTAAAATTTAATGTTTAATATTTAAACAATTTTGTTCATACTGACAGCAATAAGGAAACATGTTTTAAAATTCACATATTGTTTTGATTCAGAAAGAACTTTCAAATCGTTTTACCTTAAACACGAGATAGTTCCTGTTCTAACAGCAAAGAACACGTGATAGTCAGGAAGTCAAACTGTGGAATTTCAGTGGAAAAGTACAGAAAAATATTCTCGAGTCGAGTCGTGACCTACCACATAAAATATAAAAAACGTAATAGTGATAGTTACATAAATAGCATGTTTAAGCATTTTTCTACCAATGCGTTTTGTTTCGTATTTTATTTAAATGAAAATCTCTCTAATTTGAATAAACATATAATAAATTGTAATTGAAGTAAGACACATATTTTATTTTATTAAAAATAGTATGTAATCCTTCCAATGTGTTACAGTTTTATGATGATTTATTTCTTTTCTATAATTACCTCAGATATCAATGAATTCCAACAGCGTAACGTTCAACATCAAACTACTTCTTTAAATTCAACTGTATTTAATTTACGATCAAAAGTACCACACTTTTAGTTTAATACAAAAGTCGATAAATTGTAATTTTTTTTCACCGTTATTTTATTGCTTTGCTGGAACTTAACAATTCTGTTGTGAATTCAAGATGAATTTATTCATTTGAATAAAAGAAAAGCGTTATAGATGAGCATTTGAAACCCAGCCAACAATCGCTTAGGTTAATTTGCAATTCAAATAAGAAGAATCAGTCCGGGGCGAATGTCTGATATTAGCTTGGGCCTGTAGATAATAATGAAAAAAAAAACATTAAACTGGAATGTTCCAGAGCTAATGTTAAACTTTGAGCTTCCTTTTCCGTTTAATTTTGCTTTTCATTGTAATGAATGAGATAATTGTTGACTTCTCTTGCTAACGAATTTGCATGTAAACTATTCTAAATAAAACCGTTTCCCAATGTAATGCAAGTTTTGTAGCTAGAAAAACATCAAACTCAAAGAATATATTCTGAATTTTTGAACATGATAAGTAACAGTTCACGTGGTACAATCGTTGTTATTTTTGTCTTGTATTTATAGATTGGTTTCTCTTCAAACTCGATAACACTGCAAAAAATGATCAATATTTCGTTAAAACAAATTCACTAATAGCTAAAGTATTTTACACATGGAAAGATAAAATATTAGTACAAAGTAGCTTTATTCAAAAAGTCAAACGAAATATGTGATTACCTCAGTTTCATGTATTAAATTTTAAACATTAAGAAATTTGGTAGTTAACGTTTTTATCACTAGTGCGTTTTTTTTTTAAATACGAGAATGAAACGAATCTTCAGAATATTTGTGTTTTGCAATCGAGAAATTATCGGAAAATGACGATCGCAATTCTTTATTCTTTATTTACTATATGGTTGTTCGAAATTTCGATACCTTTTTGTTCATAAGTCAGATGTTAATTGCTGATTATTGCCAATGAAAATTCGTCTAACATTTGGTATCATTGGTGTTTTTGTTTTTTCAGATATTTGCGCAAAGCTGTTAAAGGAATATCTGGAAACAACCTTCCTTATCTTGAGTTGATATATTTAGAAGACCTGCAACTTGTCAACGCACCCATCACCGACTTCAGAGATACGTCTATTCGATCAGTCGGACTTTACCGTCACTCTTATGTCGAATACACAGATATAAATTGCGAAGCTCGATTTTTTTTTCTCTGTAGTGGAATGCAAAAACTGAACATTGTGATCCATAGTTTGGCGCGCTAACACCTAGATCACTCCTACTCCACTCGGGAGTGTGTTTGACAATTCAAAATGTCTATAGTTTAGAGAAGCCACAGAAATTTAAAAGATTTACAAGGAAATAAAAAAAAAGGTTTAGGAATGTAAGAAACATATTGACAAACGTTGCTATAAGCAATGTCAAAAAACATTATCAGTAATTAATTAATGAAATTAACCAATACGTACAGAATGCTGTAGAAAATGCTATGGACATGAAGATTCTCAACATTTAAAGTGTTGTTAAAATATTCATGACAAGTACCTGGAAGAAAACTGGCAATTAACGGAGTTCTCTGGAAACGATAGAAAACACAAAGATATGCACGATTACTGAACTTATTGCAGATGCTAAGGTTCCAAAGAATAAAAATAAAAATGTGTATGTTCAGACAACTTGGATATCAAATAGGTTTAGGACGAACGGGCTTTGCATGTCCAAAATATAAAGACATATGGAATTTAAGAACGATCCATTTCTCAATAAGCTTCTATACCTATTTTTACACACAGCAATGAACGAATTAAAAAGAATAGAGGAAGAACATTTGCAATTAACTTGATGTTGATAACGATATTTAGGTTAATTGGTTTCTTATAGTTCACAGGTTTCAACATTTAAACCGTATCATCTATCAGTAAGTACCTTCAACGTCTTTATTCATTATGAGGTGTTTTATTATTATTATCTGGCTAACACCATTGCTTAAATCATCTGCTCTCCTGTATTAAGTGGCCCGACATAGCCAAGTGTGTTAAGGCGTTCGACTCGTACTCCGAGGGTCGCAGGTTCGAATTCCGGTCGCACAGAACAAGCTCGCCCTTTCAGCTGTGGGAGCGTTGTAATGTGACAGTCAATCCCACTATTCGTTGGTAAAAGAGTAGCCCATGAGTTAGTGGTTGGTGGTGATAACTAGCTGCCTTCCCTCTAGTCTTACACTGCTAAATTAGGGACGGCTAGCACAGATGACGCTCGAATAGCTTTATGAGAAATCCAAAACAAAACAAAAATCATCTATTAAGTTAAATTCATGATATTCATATTTCGTAACTTGATTTACGTTTAAAAAATGTAAAGAAGTCAATAATTTGAGTGTTAAGACATATCATTCCATGGTTCAAGTTTGGAATGAATACCATTGATTAAAAACTTTGTAATTTTGGTGGTTTGTGTTGTCTAAAAATAAAACAATAATATGTTACATTTATACGAAAAAAAAACACTTTACCTGATACAAGAACATTTCTCAAATTTCGAAAGTAAGTTTACGCGCTTATAACGCCAAAATTAGGGGTTTCTATTTTACATAGTAGATGCGGTAGATAGCCCAATAGCGTTGCTCTAAAGCAAGCCCTTTCCCCAAAGGCACAGTTGCATATCTGCGGGCTTATACTGCTACAAAATGGGTTTCGATCCCCGTGGTGGGCAGAGCACAGAGAGCCCTTTATGTAGTTTTGTACATAAAAATAAACTAACCAGCTGCAAAACAAAACAAATATGAAGCAGAAATTCTGAATGAAATAGTGAATTCAGTACACAGAGAAGCAAATAACAACCATATTTCACATATTTTTGTCTATCGCTTTATTTAATAATAATTGCAATGTTTTAAAAGAATGTTTTAGGTAATTTTGTTTAAATTATTTACGGCTTACGTTTATACTTATAAATTTGGTACAACATGAAACATTTCATTTAGAATTAGTTGTGTCTCTATAAATGTAACATATCATGTATTACAAAGTTGACTTTTACTCCAAATCTTTTAAAACCCATTTTTCTCCTCCTAGTTATAACCTTATCTGAAACAGTTCACACACACACTGTCGGATATATTGTGCAAAAAGAAATATTTCACACACTGAAGGGTACATTGTGCAAACATACTGAAATTACGTTTATGATTAAATTATGTGGACTTAAAGATTAACTGTCTTACGCTCCCACCTTTTACTTGTAATGTATATATTTATTTAACTTAAAATTGTTTGTGAAGAATAACAGATCAAGTGGTTCTCATCTTCTCAAGGCAATGATATTTTTTCATATGTATTTGTGTGTGTATAGGGAACTAGTTCACTTTTTTAGGTAAAAACCAAGCATATATGTGGTCTCTGGGACTCGTCTTTCAAACTATTTTTGCTTCAAAGATAGTTTTCAATCTTCGTGCTTCATTCGAAATGAGAATTGAAAACCATCGAACCAAGAAAGTAATAGAAAAGTACTTTAAAACTATATATATGCAAAAACGGTTCATTTGGGTTGAGAAAACATGTTACGTAGAAGAGCGAACAACGTTTCGACCTTCTTTGGTCATCGTCAGGTTCACAAAAAAAAAGAAGTAACTGACCAGAAGCTGACCACTTGTTTGGAAGGGGTTGTGTAACTGAGTGTCGGAATGTAGAGGGCGGTGTTAGATGTTTGAATATATAATTTTATATTATTTATTTTATTGTACTTAATACAATATTTAATTTTCTACAAGTGGGTTTTCTCGACATCACTAACTTTAAAATTATGCAACGAAAGTATAAAGAAAATCAAAAGATATCGCCACCGCTGAAAATGTGAGCTAAGAGCTTTTGTTTGTTTGTTATATAGTACATATCTGCACAATGAGTCATCTGCGCTTTTGCCCATCGCCGGTATCGAAATCCAATTTTTAACGTTAAAAGCCTTCGAATTTTCCGCTTAGTCATCTGGCGTGATTTTTAAAAGCAAGAAATTTAGTTCACTTAATAATTACAATAACATTAGAAAAGGAAAAGCGATCCTCATATCATAAATAACAGTTTAATGTTAGAAAAGATTAAAATTAAAGGGAAAAATTCATTTTAAGCGCTTTCTTATGCAATTTCACGAGCAACTATGATACACACAGACTCAGTAGTTTGTTATCGTGTTCACTGTTTTATGTTTAACCTGCATTAGTTACAAAAAGAAACAAAATATTTTTCTTTGCTTTTGGTGTTGAAGGCCATCACTTTGCCTTATGTTTAGTTGATAAAATATGGTAACAGATCTTTAAATATTTATTTGAACTTTGATTATTACTAGTGGTTCTTCTATAGTATGTACAGGTGATGTAATAATAAGTCATTCAGTGACACAAGGATATGTCCGCAAACTCATTTTTTTTATATTCGTGGCGGGTAAGGCACAAGTAGTTCATTCTAAAGCTTAATGTTTAATTCTAAACAAATAAACTTGATAATAACACAAACTCACATATAATTTTTTCAGTTAGTTTGCATGGCCAGGTGGTTAAGGAACTCGACTCGCAATCCGAGAGTCGCGACCTCGAATCCCCGTCATACCAAACATGCTTGCCCTTTCAACCGTGGGGGCGTTAAATGTGACGGTCAATCTCACTGTTCGCTGCTAGAAGAATAGCCCAAGAGCTGGCGGTGGGTGATGATGACTAAATTCCTTACCTCTAGTCTTACACAACTAAATTAGAGATGGCTCGCGCAGATAGCCCTCGTGAGGCTTTGCGCGAAATTTAAAAACAAACAAACCAGTTATTTTATTATTAATCATAAAAAAAACAATTCTTTGTGAAAATACTACTTGGTTTAATTAAACTTTCACGAAAATTTTTTAAAGCAAATGTATGTTAGTCTCAACTTCAATATTTCAATGATGAAAGTTTGATAAATCGCCCATTAATTACACGTTTTACGATTTACCAAAATGACTCAATTATTGTTCAATATAATTAACCGTATTTTAAAAGTCTTGAGTATTAGACGAAACTGTTTTTTTTTCCTGTTCTCACTTCTGTTCCCGATCTTAGTTTATTCAAACTTTAATCTTAAAATGTTCATCACTTTTGTCATTTTATTTTGTTTTTGTATATATTTTTTCAAGTGAACAAGTCGTTTTTCTACTGCTACAAAGTCTTACATTCAACACATAAGTACTGATCTGCAGAAACAAATGTCTGCAGTTCTGGCCACAATGATGTTGACTACACTTCACAGCTTCAGCATGAAATGCGTTGTAATAGTAACAGTTAATTCCATTATTGATTTAAAAGCCGAACAACAAACACCCTTTTGACGCAGAATGTTGCTGATTTGTTAACTCTTGTCACGCGACTAGTATGTATGCTTACGCCGCACCAAAGGTAATTGGCATAAAATAAACTTTGATGACATTAATGTTAATTTGTTGTTCATGCTTGAATAATAGCTGGAAATAAACAGTTCAGTAATTCTAAGATAGAGGCAGCTTTTCCTGAATCTTAGGGGCACTGCCCTACCTTTCTCAGTCCATGTACTGCATGGATTACTGATTAAGTTTGAAAGAACTAAATACACTAAAAATCAAAGCAGTTTCTTTTAGATTTTTAAGCAACAAAGAGTCAAATATTTTTATTTTGTAAAAGTGCTATTAATAGAAAATTAATTATTGAACTTGAAAATATCTATATTTTGAAGGCCATCTAATAACGAGATTTTGTTCTATTTGAAAGTTGTATGTGCTTCGTAGTTGATATGATTAAACTGTATTTTATGATCTCTCTTTAGGTTTCAGTTTCGATCGCGCAATATAAAGTTGCAGTCATAGGAAACGTTGAATGAAGGGGATTACGAAACAAAATGAACGTTAAAAATGTATTCTATTCTCGAATCTCGCGATGGGTTATAATGAAAAGGGAATGGCTTGACTTGACAGGTATGTAATCTGATTTGGTTCTGTAATAACACTTTCTTCAGATATCTCTCTCATGGGAACCCGACATGACAGGGGGGGGTTAAGGCGTTCGACTCGTAATCTGAGGGTCACGGGTTCAAATCCCCGTCGCGCCAAACATGCTCGCCCTTTCGGACGTGGGGGCATTATAATGTGACGCTCAATCCCACTATTCGTTGGTAAAAGAGTAGCTTTTGGCAGTGTGTGGTGATGACAAGCTGCCTTCCCTCTAGTCTTACACTACTAAACTAGGAACGGCTACCGCAGATAGTTCTCGAGTAGCTTCACGCAAAATTCAAAAACAAACAAAACAAAATCTCTCTCATGGAAAAACTGTTAATACAATGAAATGAGTAAAAGCTTGTGAACATTTGATTTTTAAGCCGTCGCCAACGACAAATATTTGTTCGTTATCTTATTAACAGCGCCAACAGTTATGTCTAGATTCGTTGGAAAGGATTTTGATAATCTGAGGATTCCTTTTTGAAATTACAGGATTCACTTCGGGGATGAAGGCTGTATGCGTACAGCCGTTTTAAAATTTTAAATAGTTAGACTTGAAGGAAGGCAAATTATTAAAATCATACACCGCTACTGGTTGAACTGATCTTGTTTGATTGGATTTTAAATCTTATAGAGCACCAGATCTCAAAGTGCGGGGCATGTATGTCTTTTATGACAACGGAGGTGCGAACCATGGATTTTCATTTTCGAAGTCTCTGTGCCACGATCGGATCTTGTCTAGTCATAAAAATTAAGTTAAAATTAATCGCAACATGAAACATGCTTGTAAATAAACGGTTCGTATATATCCGCTCACGCAATAAAGATGAATGCGTTCAGATTTGTGTTATCGTTTTGTTACCGTTTTTTAATATGGGATACAAACATTTTGGAATAATCCATCAAGTTGTTAAAAGTCTTGAATAAGAAAAAGTAATGTGGTGATCTTTAAACAAATTTCTTTGCACTAGCATTTTATCCACACTCAAGAGTTGTGAAGTAATATTTAATTGTCAGTTATGCTATTTAGTGAGTAAATCGGTGGTTGTGAAATACAGTCTATATTAACACAGTAGAAAGAAATATTTCCTTTTGCGTTTTTTTTTTTATTTACGAGGTTTTGATTACGTTTTCAGGAACTATTTTAATATTTTTAGTTTACGAACTATTGAACATAAAGTAACTGTTTTCTCTGTGACATACAAGTTTATTACCAATATTTTGATTATTCAAACAAGATTGTGATAAAATGAAAAAGTTTGATTATTTTGGAATTTCGCACAAATCTACTCGAGGGCTATCTGCGCTAGCTGTCCCTAATTTAGCAGTGTAATACTAGAGGGAAGGCAACTAGTCATCACCACCCACTACCAACTCTAGGGCTGCTCTTTTACCAACGAATAGTGGGATTGACTGTCACATTATAACGCCCCCACGGCTGGGAGGACGAGCATGTTTGGCGCGACCCTCAGATTACGAAACGCACGCCTAACGCGCTAGGCCTTGCCAGGCCCTATAAAACGAAATACTTTATCCTGACAAATTCAAAAGGTTGAAAACTATGATAAGAATTTTTATCATTCACAATGTCTTATTTTTGTAATTAGTTAAAGATAACTTCAATGTTGCTGCATAAGGTAAATGCGAATCAACCAGTTAAATCTGATCGAGCTCATAGAACAAATAAAATATTACTTTTATATTTTTAGGGTTTCTGAGTCTCTCTTTAAGTTCATTCTTTCAGTAAAGTAAGTTACTTTGTAGGTTTAGGAATAAAATTATAGCATTGCGCTTAATTTATCATTTAATATTATATGGCCGGCCAATTGTTTGATGACTATACATATGTACATATTTACATAATTTTTTTTTCTTTTTAATAAAAAATTTGTTGTTGTTGTTTTGAATTAAGCACAAAGCTACACAATGGGCTATCTGTGCTCTGCCCACCACGGGTATCGATACCCGGATTTTAACGTGTAAGTCCGCAGACATACCGCTGAGCCACTGGGGGGCTTAATAAAAGATAAAATTTAAAATATCATCTGTGAAATTAAGGACATTCTTTCTTTTCTCGGTCTTACTCGTTTCTGAAGACTTTAAGTTTCCCCTACTTAAGGCTCATTAATACAGTTTGGGTCAGTAAACCAAACCGACCCGGAATGGTCAAGTAGGTTAAGGCGTGCGACTCTTCATCCGAGAGTTGCGGGTTCGCATCCCCGTCGTACGAAACATGCTCGCCTTTTCACCTGTGGTTGCGTAAAAAAGTGACAGTCGATCCCACTATTCACGAGTAAAAGAATAGCCCAAGAATTGGCGGTGGTCGCTGATGATTAGCGGTCTCTCTTTTAGTTTTACACTGCTAAATTAGGGACGACCAGCGCAGATAGCCCTCGAGTAACTTTGCGCGAAATTCTAAAACAAACAAACAATAAATCAAAGAAATGTAGTTGTTCCTCTTATAATGATGATACTTGGATGAGATTTTTGGTGTTTTAAATTACTTTTTTATTAGAAACATAACTCAAATTTTCTTGGTTTGTTGAACCAAGCTGTGCTGATGAGACGTCAACACAAGAAACTTCAGTCCACAGTAAAGAGTACGGCCAATTAAAAAATGCGTTAGGCCTCAATGTCGCGAATGGTATTTTCAATTGTACCTTTTGCAAAGACGAAAATAAATTTCTACCATCCATATGAAATATCATATTTTGTCACGTATTTCTTCTGTTGTTTCACCAATACTAGAAATAAGAGATAACAATACTCTGGATGATTAAAATCTTAAGGCGAATGAACGTAAAGAACAAAACATGCATTTTGCGTTGAAGAAAAGAAAAAATTTAAATAAAAAACTTTTTCAGCATTTAACAGAGAAAATTTGAACATTATGAAATTAGCCTAAATACTAACTGGTCAAAAGTTTCAAGACCATACTGAAAAGAAGCGTTAATCGGTAAACACGTAATGAAATTTAGTCATTTGTGTTCAAGCATTAGCGTTGTCAACATCTCCCACTGACATCTCTTGTGTTACATTGGGTAAAAACATGGCAAAGGCTAAAGCGATAAGGATATACCACCGCAGACATTTTCTACACGACACAGTGGAGGAGGTTCCATCATGATCTAGGGTGCTTTCTCTTTCCATGGAACAATGGAGCTTCAGGTTATACAGAAGTGTCAAACAGCAGCTGGTTTTATTGGCATGTTGGAGAGAGCATCCTTATTGACTGAAGGCCCTCGCTTGTGTTTGTTTGTTTTGGAATTTCGCACAAAGCTACTCGAGGGCTATCTGTGCTAGCCGTCCCTAATTTTGCAGTGTAAGACTAGAGGGAAGGCAGCTAGTCATCACCACCCACCGCCAACTCTTGGGCTACTCTTTTACAAACGAATAGTGGGATTGACCGTCACATTATACACCCCCACGGCTGGGAGGGCGAGCATATTTAGCGCGACGCGGGCGCGAACCCGCGACCCTCGGATTACGAGTGCACGCCTTAACGCGCTCGGCCATGCCAGGCCCCCTCGCTTGTGTGGAAATGATTGGATCTTTCAGCAGGAAAACGCTGCAATCGACAATGCCTGCAGGACAAAGGACTTTTCCATAGCGAATAACGTGATTACTTTGAACCATTCAGCGTGTTCTCCAGAACTGAGCCCCATTGAAAATGTTTGGGGGTGGATAGCAAGGGAAGTATATAGAAATGACGTCAATTACAAACAGTGCATGAACTTCGTGAAGTCATCTTGACCACTTGGAATAACATTCCAGCCAGCCTTCTGCAAACGCTTATAACGACCATGCCAAAGAGAATGTTTGCAGTTATTCGCAATGACGGCCGTGCAACTCACTAAAGAGGCCTCTTGTTTGGAATTTTTCATACTGTTTAGGACTTTTTTTGGTATGGTCTTGAGCTTTTGACCAGCTAGTATTTAGGGTAATTTTATAGTGGTCACATTTTCCATACCAAATGCTAAAAAACTTTTTATTTTTATTTTCCTTTTTTTATTTTCATCTTTCGAAGATCTACTCAAATAAGTAGTTGAATCTAACAACCTAAAATGCATATTTTTTTCTTCTGTTCATTGGCCTTAAGATTTTGGCTAGCAGTGTATGTCTACAAAAGCCTAGAATTATATCATTTATTGAAAATCCACAAACGATAAAATAAATAAAAATCACAATGGATAAATCTGTTTTTCTTAGTAACATCCATATGTTAAAAATACCAATTATGCCACATTATTCTAATTAGACCCCGACAAGTGTTGATTGCTAACTAAAATCTTTGATGCTCTGTCTTTTGTATTCATGGTCATACCTGAGCATCTGAATTTTTTTCACATGATGGAATGACTAGTGAGATGAACTGTACTGTTTTCCGGCGATTCCGGTAATGTAAAATCTTGTGCAGTATTTCTTTGGCTTACTGCTGTGTCATCAGAATACTAAGTTTTTTATCTCTCCAAATATTCTCTGATTCGTATTAACATGAACTTAATACTTGAATATAAGCTGTTGAAAAACACTTAAAGGTTAGGGTGAAATAAAAAAAAACATTCTGAAATGGTCCGTTTACTTTTTATTGAAAACTTCTCAAGAACAACAGTGGTTCTGAAGTAACACCAGAGCATAGTATGCTGCATACAGTATTAACACCTTTAAATGCATTTTGTATACAGGAACATCACCTGAACTAGGTAAGTTGTACACAGTATCAATAGGCAAAGTTTGTTGTTTCCATATTAGGTAACCCAAGCATTGCGAAGCTTTTCTTAGTTATGAAACTTGTTTCGGTGAAGTGTTGATTAGTAAATTCTCCAGACCTTCTTGTCTGGTCCGAGAAATTATAGTTGTGTATCGAACGGCTCAGATGGAAGACAAGCTGTTTCTCAATAATTTAATTTTTATATCAGCAGTTTTGAAAACATTTTTTAATAACTTTACCTTTTCTTCCACCTATTTTGATGTGACAATAATCCGTTCGTATCCTATTTAAATATTGTCATATATAATTAAAATTTGAAAAGGTGGCATTGTTCTTAACCTTTATAACGACATTTATCAAGTAACTTAGTGCTAGTCCGTGGATCGCTGGTTCGAATGCCTGTCACAACAAACATGCTTGCCCTTTCAGCTATGGGGGCATTATAAAGTGACGATCAATCCCATTATTTGTTCGTTAGAGAGTAGCCCAAGAGTTAGCGGTGGGTGGTGATGATAATGATGACTAGCTGCCTTCCTTCTAGTCTTACACTGCTAAATCAGAGATGAGTAGCGCAGATAGCCCTCAATAACTTTGTTCAAAATTCAAAACAAACAAGTATCTTGGTGCTACCTGACACCGAACTGAGGTAGTGAGAATAAAATAATTCCAAAAAACTGTTAGTCACATAACTCAGTTAATGAACAACATCAAGAAAAACTCGCGCCAAAATATCCACTTCAACATAAAATATCATTTAACTCATACTTTGAAAATGATGGTTTAATCCGAAAGGTGAAATAAGTTATCATAAAATCTGATTTCAGATCCTCACAATTCACAGACGTACAGAAAATCTAAAATTCTGCTCTTTTGTTCTTTTATCAAACATGATTTTATTCCAAGTCAAGTTTAAAGTGGATATCAGTGTAGCAATTTTCATTTGAAAGTATTCGATATACATGTATAAATTATATAATAGTCGAAGTTCTATTCACATGTCGATTCGTATCTTGCTGTCTCCAAAGAGCGATTGTAGCTACAATTTAGTCGTATATTCTAACTTATAATTCAATTTTGTTGTTCCTTAAATGTTTATCAGAAACGAAAGAGACAGAAAGTAATATATATATATTACTATATACGTACATATATGGAGTATAATTTAATATCAAAAAGCTAGAGGCAAAAATCTATGCAAAGTTCTCTTCGTATGAGGTCTCCAAAAATCTGATTATTTATTTGTTTGTTTTTGAATTTCGAACAAAGCTACTCGAGGGCTATCTGTGCTAGCCGTCCCTAATTTAGCAGTGTTAGACCAGAGGGAAGGCAGCTAGTCATCACCACCCACCGTCAACTCTTGAGCTACTCTTTTACAACGAATAGTGGGATTGACCATCACATTATAATACCAACACGATTGAAAGGACAAGAATGTTTGGTGCGTTGGGGATTCGAACCCTCGACCGTCAGCTAACGAGTCAAACTCCTTAACCTTCCTGGCCATGCCGAGCCTAAGCGTGAAGTAAATGAAAAGTAAGTGTTTTGTGGAAACCAAATTAGTTTTTATGAGGATAAAAGAAAACGTCTTCAAATATGATGTTGTTTTAACGCCCAGCATTGAGAGATAGGTATGGGTATGTATTCTAATTATTAGTAGGTTGTTGTTGTATTGAATGAAGCATAAATCTACACAATAAATTATGTGTACTTTGCCCCCCACGGGTATCGAAACCTGGTTTTTAGTATTGTAAGCCAGCAGATTTAACGCTATGCCACTGGTAGGATATTATTAAGAACGTGAAAGATTAAAGCTCTTATAGCCAGTTGTACAGAATCGATAACAGCTATAAAATGGCATGCAAGATATTTATGAGCAGTGTACGACTTCGAGTTAGAAAACTGTCTACTTACAGTAATTATTTTACTTATTCCCAAAACGACCATTGGCTTCTTTCATGTGATGGGAAAGATCCTTAGTGGAAAGTGGTAAGACACGGTAATTTTCGTAGTATTTTTGACATAATTATTTTATATATAAACCTTACTATATTATATACACGTAGCAACAAATGGACTTAAGAAAGAGTGCGACATCTTTTCTTAAGTTAAAAACTAAATTTTAACACACAAGTTTTTAAGAAGTTTAAAAGATTGTTATTTCCAACCTCGGGCCCAACATGGCCAAGCGCGAAAGGCGTGTGACTCGTAATCGGAGGGTCGCGGGTTCGAGCCCGCGTCGCGCTAAACATGCTCGCCCTCCCAGCCGTGGGGTCGTATAATGTGACGGTCAATCCCACTATTCGTTGGTTAAAGAGTAGCCCAAGAGTTGGCGGTGGGTGGTGATGACTAGCTGCCTTGCCTCTAGTCTTACACTGCTAAATTAGGGACGACTAGCACAGATAGCCCTCGAGTAGCTTTGTGCGAAATTACAAAAAAAAAATTCTTTTCTTGAACATATGGACACACGCAGACCATACATCTGCGTTAGTGACAAAACAATGTGCAACTATAAATGGATTTTGATTTATTGATTGTCTATAACATAGTTAAGAAAAATACAAAAGAAAGGCGAAGAGCTTTTGCAATACACTAAAATTTAGATGTTAACTCTTAGCTTTACACACAAATCATTGCGCCTTGTTTCAATTTTGTCGTACAATTTTTCAATAAACAATTGTAATAGCAAAGTATTGTGTTTCACTTCTCCCAATTAATGCATGTTGTTTAGCTGTCTCTGACATTTACAGTTTTTATATAAGTATATTAAGCTTCAAGAATGTACATACCAGATTACTTCCACAGATCAAGATATAGTTGTGAATATTTTGTCGGTCTCTTCTTCGTTAAGGTATTGTTTCATTGTGTTTACTGCATGCTTGGGATCATTTTTGCGCTGAAAGATGATTACCTGCTAGATTAGACTGTTAGTTGGTATCTATGCCAAGACTTGTAATGATTCACTGTAGATGTTTACGTTGGTTATCATATTATTCTATTGTTTATCAGCACAGAGCAATTCTAAATTCGATTCATCCGTTGAGAGCACTTGCTTATTTTATTGTTTATGGTGTAATATCCATTTCATCCATTTGATAAGTTTACATCTTCTTTGCAAAGGATGTTGGACAGCTACTAGTCAATCGAAACTAGTTTACCTTAATGTGTTAAATGGAGCATTCACAATTGTATTTACAGCAAATTTTGTTTGACAGGATAAGTACTCGACCGCTACTTGTTTCGTGAAGAATGTATCTTTAAATGCACAACTTCACTACTGGTAAGTTTCGGTTCGTGACTTATACTGTTACTTATTCTATTACCGAAAATGACAGTTTCACTGAACATGTTCAGAATTTTACCTGTAGTTGCTATTGAAACATTTAATCTTAGCGTAATGTTTTGAAATGGAGTACCCTTGGCCTCCGACATCTTTAATTTCTCATGATGTGAATTCCTTTCGTAGAGTTGTAAATAGACATACACTCTTACTGCTGAGCATAGTATGGCTGCCTCTACGTTTAAAAGGCTTAATACATGTGTGATGCTTTCTGACAGAATAGATGACGTCGATATATCACTGTACTATGGTGCACTTCATTTATGATAACGTTTTCTTATTACTTGTTTCTTACTCAATTTTTTCCAATACTGTAAGTTTTGTATGTTACTTGAAGGCTTTCTAAAATTTACAGTGTTTGTAAATTTTGTGTGAATTTCGCGCAAAGCTACACGAGGGCTATCTGCGCTCACCGCCCCTAATTTAGCAGTGTAAGGCTAGAGTGAAGGCAGCTAGTCATCACTACCCACAACCATCTCTTAAACTACTCTTTTACTAATGGATAATGGGATTGGCCTTCACATTGCAACGCCCCACGAGCATGTTTGGTGTGTTGAGGATTCAAACACGTGACCCTTGGATTAATAGTTGAGTACCTAAACTACTCGGCCATGCCGGGCCTTGTTTGTAAAGTATAAATTCAGCTATTACAATTAAATATAATGCAACTGGCATCATGCTTTAGATGTAACTAAAGCATTTCCTAATTTAAATTGTACTATTACTAAGTGTTGCATTTAATGCAATTTGATGTAACTGAGGCATCGAATGTAATGTAATGCATGTCAGATACCGAAAGTCGCAACATGTAATGTAAATGTTTGTTTGATTTTAAATTTAACGCAAGGCTGTTCGAATCATCCCTAATTTAAAAAGGATAAACAGCTAGTCACAGTACCCACCGCCAACTGTTGGACTACTCTGACGAATAATCGAATTAACCATCACTTTATAACGCTCTCGCCGTTAAAATGACAAGTATATTTGGAGATGGATTCGAACTCACCATCCTAGGAAGCATGTTCTCCTCACCACCAGATTATAATTTAATCAAAACGTTTGATAGTTTCTGATAGCTGTTCAATAATTTACTATTAATCTATAAAATTTAACAAAGTATTTTGTCCTGTATAAACTATGTAACAAATTGTCATTTGTCTACATAACTTTAAAATATTTTGTTGACCCATATGTTTCAATGTGTACGAGAGAAATATTATTATTATTCGTTTATATAACTCTAAAAGACGCTAATATTTGTCTATATGTATTTCTACGAGACGTTGTACTTTTATGTATACTACGAAACGGTATTTACTTTTGGTTCAAGACATATTGTTATTTGCACATATAATCTTACTGATATTATTATTTACCTTTATAGACACTTCAGACTATTTTATTTACTTTCATCTATATGCATGCAATACAAATGTTTCATATTTTTGGATGATTCTGAAAGCGAAAATTTAGAATTATAGGTCGAAAATTATAAAAAACAACAACACATAACGCATTATATGAAATACATAATTTCCATGTACAAATTTTCTTTTAAAGATATGACTTCTATGAAACATTTTGTTTTCTTACACAGATAATATTATATAAAACCTTTTCGATGAGAACTGTTTCAGTAGACACAAAATGTGATGTGAAGACGTTGTTCTTTATCCATCTAAGTGTGATTATATTGTTTTCAGAGTCACTTCTTATTATAACGAGAGCTCATACATTAAGAAGTAAGCCACCAGTAAAAAATATGCAAACTGACACCATATGCACATGGACTTTTCGTATCATTTCACATTGAAGAGGTGATTAACGCACTCGACTCGCAATCTGAAGGTCGTGGGTTTGAATCTCCGTCTCACCAAACATGTTCATCATTTCAGCCGTAGGGGCGTTATAACGTAACTGTTCATTCCACTATTCGTTAGTAAAAGAGAAGCCCAAGAGGTAGCTAAATTAGTGATAGTTAGCTTTGCGCGAAATTCAAAACAACTAATCATTTCAGATGTCTATGAAAGCGAAAGAGAAATCAGAATATAAAAAAATACATATTAAGACATTTCGTTTTAATGCACCTCTAAGAAAAGTGGTTGAGAGCTCGACTCGTAATTCGAGGGTCGCGGGTTCCAATCCCCGTCACACCAAACATGCTCGCTCTTTCAACTGTGGTGGTCAATCTTACTATTCGTTGGAAAAGAGTAGCCCAAAAGGTGGCGGTGGATGGTGCTAACTAGCTGTCTTCCCTCTAGTCTTGCACTGCTAGATTGAGGTCGGCTAGAGCAGATAGTCTTCGTGTACCTTTGCGCAAAATTTAAAAACAAACAAACTGTTTCTCTGGAATTCTTCCAGCTTACGTGATCTGTAAAAGGAGCTCCATATCCAAAGGCTTTTGATGTTTGAATAAAGAATGGTGTCGTTTTACCTAAACATTATTTTAATGGGACATGCATGTGATGAAAAAACAATACACAGGTGGTATATGAGAATGAGTGATGTCTTCAATTGAGAGATTAATAGTTATCCAATTTGTTGGTTTAAGAGTTAAAACTTTTCATACTAAATTGGTAAATATTTTCAAATATGAGCTCCTACAGGGAGATGTTGATTTATGAATACCATACCGAACCAAACAATGTCCAATCAAAGCTCTAGCTTGATTCTAACCTTACTGACCAGTAATTTAGTCTGAGGTTACCCCTCGTGATCGAAACATTAATAATAACTTTAAACAAATGTTGTGTGTTATGCCAATCCATGTGTTGAACTACTCTGATCCTCTTGTGCTCTAAGTAGGTGACCGAGAATGATAAGTATAGCAATAATTTTTGGATATTATAAGAGTCAATCTATACAAGCAGAATTTATTTTTTCTGGAAGGCCTGCCTTGGCACAAAGGGGAATCTATGCGAAGGGGTATAGTATCAAAAAATTAATTTAGCTGTAACATTTCAACATAATTCATATATTAATGTTGATCCATACATTTTACCAAATTTAACTCTATTATTGATGAATTACCTTTGACTCTTTTCTTATATATATATATATCACACACACACACATATATGCTATAATGCATATATATTTATATATAGTCGATGTGAATAATAAGATTTTTCTAATTTATGCTGCCTTTATGCAAAAAAAGCAACAAGAACAAAAAGGAGCATTCAATCAGTCGACCTGTTTTTATGAACATTTCTATAACTTTAATTTTACTTATTTATTACCAAGTAGTATTTTGCTTTTTAGGTTTAAACTTGGTATCACCCCTGAAAAGACGGAACCCTATTGAGACTTCTTGAAACTGAATTCAAACTTTTTAAAACAAAGTTTTATATTCCCGGAAATATGAGTTCTCAGTCCTTTTTATATATGTTTTACTGAACACATGCTTACATTTTCTACTTTAACGAGTTCAAATGGATAATAAAAAAAAATTAAACCCATTAATGAATTTCCGAGTCTGTTACACAAGTACTTATGAAGCCAGCTTTGTATGATTAGAGTTGGTGCAGAGAAATTGTCTATAGTAACTCGCTATTCATTATTTATGTCATACGAAACAACTAATAAAACTAGTGAATAAAACGCATATTTCAATGCTCTAGGAGAAAGGCATTACTATTGTTGTCTATGTTCAAAAAATCCTGCATCAGTTACTAGCTTATTTCCACTTTTGTTCTTCGTTACTTTTAATTCTTCCCATTTCTTTTCAGCGTCTTCCCCCGTTACTATAAGGAGATATATTCTGGGATAATTAGAGATTTGCAGATGATAGCTGAAACATAATATGGTAATCCAGAATCGCGTTTTTTGGGGGCAATTACTCATGACTCATATAAACAGTGTGTGAAAATTGCTCAGAACATAATTTAAAATCATTAGTAAAATATGCTACCACATGGAGTTAAAATATAAAATGAAGGAAAAACGCCAACCAATACCGATGTTTGTATGTTTGTTTTTGAATTGTGCAAAATTTATACAAGAGCTATCTGCGCTAGTCGTCCCTAATTTAGCAGTGTAAAACTAGAGGGAAGGTAACTTGTCATTACCACCTGTCGCTAACTCCTGGGCTACACTTTAAACAACAGATAGTGGGATTGACTGTCACGTTATGACGTCCCCACGGCTGAAAGGGCGAGATGTTTGATGGGATGGGGATTCGAAACCGCGACCCTTAGATTACGAGTGATGATCCTTAATCACCTGGCCATGCCGTCCCAACATTTATGAGCATTATAATTTTTCTCATTAATATTGTCAGTGTTTTATAAAGAAGTTTCTGTGTAGAGTTATAGATAATTCAAATTACTTCATTTGAATTGTTTAGCACGAAAAATCAGGTTTCAATACCAGCAGCTGTAAGAATTAACCAACTCTGGTGCTTTGGGTGTATTAGCAAAATGTGTTTTAATTATTGAATGTTTACAACAAAATCGTAAATTAATGTCCCCGCTGGTAAAGCTATAAGTCTTAGGATTTAGAACGCTAATATCAGGGGTTCGATTCCATTCGGTAGACAAAACAGATAGCCCGAGATAGCTTTGTTATAAATAAAACATGCACGTAAATTAATATGTATTTTTTGGGATTTCTCGGCCATTTTGTTATAAGCACCCTTAACATATTTTTTCCAAGTAGAAACCATTTATCAGAAACTATCAAACGTTTTGATTAAGATTATATGTGCAAATAACAATATGTCTTGAACCAAAAGTAAATACCGTTTCGTAGTATAGATAAAAGTACAACGTCTCGTAGAAATACATATAGACAAATATTAGCATCTTTTAGAGTTATATAAACGAATAATAATAATATTTCTCTCGTACACATTGAAACATATGGGTCAACAAAATATTGTAAAGTTATGTAGACAAATGACAATTTGTTACATAGTTTATATAGGACAAAATACTTTGTTAAATTTTATAGATTAATAGTAAATTATTGAACAGCTATCGTCATAACAAAGCCACGTGCAGCAACGTAGATAAATATCTTATGTGATTCTATAGAATAGTAACACTTTTCGCATGGTTACCTTCACAAGTAACATCACATCATGTATCCTCTGGTGAAATAGCAACTAATATGGCTTCAAAGGTAACTTAAAATTCCCTGCTAGGATACAATTAAAATAACACTATAATGCGGCTCTATAAGAAAATAAACAATAACTATAGTGCTAACCAAATAACCTTTCTTATGACTCTATATGACCTACAGATTTAAATTCAAAAGTTCTAACCACCTGAACATGCCGGGTCGTCTTCCCTAACAATTAAATCTATACATGAATTGATTTGGTACACATGTATATTATACGATAACTCGTACGTTCCATAAACAAATGACATAGTCTCATTTAGCTACACAGACAAATAACAGCATTTCATTTAACCTTAAAGACAAATAATGGCATTTTATATGGTTCTTTTCACAGAAACAAGTGTGTTGTGCAGTTGTACAGATAAAAATAATGTCAAGTATTTTTCTTTGGTTCTGAACGCAAATAAGTCACCTTATAGTTTTATTTACACAAGCTACAACTCTTACTAAAAGACGATTCCTAAATCATAGTTAATATCGAAATGTATTTGCATATTTCTCTGCAACTCAACGAAAAGTGTATTTGTATCAGAAAACCAATGTTTTAAAATCAACTTTGGTTCACATTTTATGTAAAAACTTTGGTGTTACATTAAAAAAACATTAACGTTTAAACCTTTATATTTTACAATGGATTATTTTAAAAATATACTGTAATATAAAAACTTTGTCGTATATTTCAATCATTGGGTTAAAACGTTTCAGAACTAAAGTTTATGATCCATATTCCGAGCTAATATATTCCATGTTATCAAACATAATAAGAGTTTATTTCATATTTCGGTTCCATTGTCACAAGAATATACTCCGCACTTTGGGTGTGTGTGCGTGCGATATAAGAATAAAATCCAACTATTTGGAACGACAAGAGTGGTCTAAGAGTTGGCGGTTGGTGCTGTTAACTAGCTGCCTTTTCCCTATTATTTCAAAATTATTGGTGGCTTTATACAACTATCCTCTATTTTCTCAATGGTTAAACATTAATTATGATGTTTATTGTTTTCAGTATAAAAATAAGAATAATTCCAGAAGAAAGAATATTATCCAATAACAACTGTTTGATCACGTAGCATTTATTGTGTTTTTATCACACGTATTGTAACATGAAGGCATTTTTTCCCTATATTATAAATAAAACCTTCATTCCACTAAAAATATATCTTCTTATTCAACACTTTGAGAGAAAATCATATAACTTTTTTCATGTTTTTGATTTACATAGCAATAGAAGGATCGAACCGAATGATTAATGTCTAAAAAAATGTTGAGATTACACTTGCATTCAGAGATCTTAACATTACTCATAGAGTTGATAGGTAACTTTCCTATTCAGTATCGATTTTTACATGAACTATACTTGGGACATTAGCTTTAAGTACATTTATAACACCAGGGTTCTTAATAATTATTGAAAATGCATTCACATTTGTGATGATAATTTAAAAACAGAATAAATCATTTAAAAGAAAAGAAAATATTGAATCTTCTTTTAAACGACTTCTATACATACACATATCAATATACAAGCTTGTATGTATATAAACATCACACGTGCAAACTCTTACACCTGTCATATTTTGTTACTTATTATTAAATCAGAAAAAGTCAACGACAAAGCAAACGACAATTAACCCAAAAGCTAACAGAGAAAAATTAAGACAAACCCGATAAACTTTTCATATTTTCAGATATTCACAATACATGGCAGAGAAACACAAAAACGCAATATAAACCTATAAGTGTGATATAACTGCAAAAATTATCCAACAAGACAAGCTTCTGTAAGCGTAAAGGAATATTAATATATGTGGAACAGAAATCGAAAAAGCTTATAATCTTTTTTTTAATATGTTTCTTATGCATTCAAAAAGTATGTTTGTTTGTTTGTTTTGATTTTCACGCAAAGTTAAACGAAGACTATCTGCGTTAGCCGTCTCTAATTTAGCAGTGTGAGACAAGAGGGTTTGTTTGTTTGTTTCTTGGAATTTCGCACAAAGCTACTCGGGAGCTATCTGTGCTAGCCGTCCCTAATTTAGCAGTGTAAGACTAGAGAGAAGGCAGCTAGTCATCACCACCCACCGCCAACTCTTGGGCTATTCTTTTACCAACGAATAGTGGGATTGACCGTCACATTATAACGCCCTCACGGCTTAAAGAGCGAGTATGTTTGGTGGGACGAAGATTCGAATCTGCAACCTATATATTGAAGGTTAAGACCCCTTACCACCTGGCTATTTTCGCTAATACATAAATACGTAAATCTGTTGAAATGATATACAAACAAATTATACAGTTGCTCATCAGATGTTTCCGAGCTATAACGGATATTATTAACGAAAACGATAATTTATAGCGCCCCCCCAGTGGTTCAGCGGTATGTCTGCGGCCTTACACGCTAAAATCCGGGTTTCGATACCCGTGGTGGGCCGGGCACAGATAGCCCATTGTGTAGCTTTGTGCTTAATTCAAAACATGATTCATAGCGTTATTGTGTATTCTGTGTTCCTCAAAGAACAGACTGGTAATATTGTGTGTTTCTGGTATTTATATTTATTACAACATGAAAGGTTCCCCTTTTTAACTGTGCAGGTGTTACCTTTTTTCGTATATTAGTTAATTCAACGAAGTCGATGAATTAACTATTATTCAAAGTTACAAAATTTTTACATGTGGATTGTGTCTCATTAAAGACTTGGAAGAAAGTTCAACTTGATTGGATACACTAATGAAGGAAGAAGCTTTTAGTTCCTATAATTAGTTAATTGAACACATAAGTTTAAGATTTTTTAAAAGTATTGCTAGTTTAGCTTATTTAAAAAAGACTGAGTCTCAACGTGCTCGTGCAATATTTATCATTACATCCTCATTAAGAAAACCTAACAATTCTGGTTCCTACTTCTAGTCTTGAATATACGCACCATTTTCCAGTCACTGGAACAGAGGTCCTTAATGTTCAATTATTATTTACTTAAGATAATCAAGCTAATGACTCTCTAATATAATTATAGACAACAGACTTTGCCATGTAGGCAAGTACGTGAAAACTAAGCAACAAGACGGAGGCAAAGGCTTATATTAACAGCTCAAATAATATCGCAACATCGTCTTTATATACGCAGTTGATGTATAGCAGTAGTAAAGATTTTGAAATGTTGCATAGTATATATATTTATCTAATATCAGTACCCCTAATTCAACTAATTGCGTTAAACAACTCTCATAGATATCAATATGTTGCAACTTATATATCTAACTTGAGTTTTGGGTATTCTCTTAGTTTGAGTGTCTTGTTCGTATTCTTGTTCTTTGTTTCTCAATCTTTGTATTTATTAATAGATGTCAGATTCTACTCGAAACATTAAATACGCATTAAAGTATACGTGTGTATATATTTGCGTATATGTTATGTTTCTCAGTCAACCGTCTATTTCTTATTTTTAAAAAGTTATGTATTTTTAATTGATAATATAGAATACATATATCAAAATGAATAGTCACTGTCATTGTTGTAAAATGTATTCAAATAAAATCTACAGAGATGATTTGTAACTTCAGTGATCCTAATTCCTAAGTCCTTAACAACATACTACTATAATTTATTGTGAAAAAAGTGTTATAACACCTTTAAGCACTAGGGATGCTCATAAACATTTAAACTTCCTAATAATCGCATTATTAAGATACTTCTGCATCTGTGTCTTGTCCCACTACCCTGGATTTTAGGTGGGGATTAATACTTTTGTTGCAGAAAAAATATATGTCCAAGTACAAATTTGTGATTCTTAAGGAGAAGCTTTTGAAATAGTTAAGAAGTAATAAAAAATACATTGTCTGGCGCGAGGAAGTAATTTCGTCATGAGTCGGTGCGTTTATGAAATACATTTTCAGAACTGTTTTTACTGTGTTCATACAAGTGTGTCTGAGGTAGCAATTAAAAAATGTTAAATAGCCAGCAAAAGTGTCTTGTTTCCTGGAAACAACCGCAGCAATAAAACATAATATCTAATACATCACCATTCATTATATGGTTCTGAACTTGATGTGAGTTATGAGACTGACCAACTCATATATATGCTCTTTAGGGCTTTGATGAAACAACCAGAACGTCTTCTGTACCAATAATTTCCTTTCCATCTTCAACCTTACTGATCATTTATAAGAACTGGAGATTTGTAAATAATTTATAAGGAAAAATATTCGTGAACATCCTCAGCATTCTTATCAACTACAATCAATAGATACATTTGTGACACTAAATAATATTATATTGTTCTGATTCATTTAGTTTCTCACAAACATGATGATACCTGAAACTGGTAGATGTTTTCACCACAAGAAGACATAAATATAAACACATCTACCACAGGTTTTAGAAGTATTAAAGAGTAGTATAAATATTCAACTTTAATACAGACTGACCACATTAAGAAGGTCTTTCGTGTCACGTTTAGAATACTAATTCTGAACAATAATCAATTTCTTTTAAAGTGGCCCAGCATGGCCATGTAGTTAAGGCACTCACCTAGTAATTTGAGGGTCGTGGGTTCGAATCACCACACACCAAACATGCTCACCCTTTCAACCGTGGCGGCGTTATAATGTGACGGTAAATCCCACTATTCGTTGGTAAAAGAGCAGCCCAAGAATTGGCTGTGGGTGATATTGACTAACTGCCCTTCCTCTAATCTTACACTGCTAAATTAGGGACGGATCGCTCAAATAACTCTCTATAGCTTTGCACAAAATTCAAAACAAATCGATCAAACAATTTTTAAAGCATATATTCCATAACTTCTTAATGTACCTAAACGTCTGTTTCTTAACCATCTTCAGCTCTACCAAATATTCATTTTGGTTCTTCTAAAGAGTAGACGGTGAAGAGTTTAAAAATAATAGTCACCAATTGTTGATGTATGCATTATTATAAGAGAAAGGAAAAAAAGTTGTTTTTACAAAGTTATTTCTCACCATAGATTCGTTGAACGGGCTTCCATAAATCCATTTAAGCTACATTTATAATTTTTAGAAATGTTAAGTTCATGATACTAGTACACATTTTAATTGTCGATCATACCTTCCTCCACTTCTCTTAAGAATATTTTCATGAAAATATGCTTTTACTAGAAATATCCATGTCATTATTTACCAATATTTTCTTGGACATACCTCCATAAATCAGCTAACGTTTTACGACCTCAAGAAGTAGATTTAAAAAGACCAAAGTCACACATGAGGAATAGAGTGTTGCAAGTTTAGTTTTTCCGTCATGTTTTTTTGTAAAGGAAACAGTCGTTGATTTCAAGAAATGATGCGAGCCTTAATGAGCTTCAAATTATTTTTATTATTTTTAAATAATGTGAATAGAACATATGTGTAACTTAATTACTATAAGCTAAGTGGTCTAAATAGTAACCACAACTTTCACATTGGGATGAGATAATAATAGGGTTTGATTTATTAGTGCAAAAAATACCTCTCTCTTAAACATTATTTTGCTATTCAGCTTTCCATTACTTTGCGGTTTCGCTATACAAATGTTTCTCTCCGGGAAAAACAAATCATTGAAATAAACTCTTTCTACAAAATATCAAGATTTGGTGGCCTTGGTCACATGATACAGTCTAGAATAACTCCAGTATTTAAAAATAAAAATATAGCTTATATTAATTTATTTTCAATGTAAACAACCCTTTAAAAACGAACCAAAAAGTACTAATTGAAACTAGAGGAAAGAGAAAATTGTTTTCCTGTATAAGCTAGCAAGCAGAAACTTTCAAGTTATTTGAATATCGTGAATGTTCTTATTTTTGCCAAACAAGAATGAAAATAAGTCGTAAATGTTTGAAAGTCACTCTGAAGCTCATATTCAGAACATAACCTTCAAAGTTTGTTTCAGAGACTAGTGAAAATAACAGTTAATACAATGATTATTAGTTAGATCATTTAATAGAGTAACTGCTTAAGTTATGTAATTATAACTATATTTGTTATAACTATATTCATCTAGTTTACTTTATTTATGACAACAATGGCCAGCTACAACTGGTAGCAGGATTAATCGTAGCTGTTATCACTATTTTAAACATATGGAACTTTCGAGCTATCTGGTTTGTCACTTGTGATTTAATTATTTTTCTAATCACATATATGTTATACCAATAGCTTATTATCTCATGAACCTGAAACCATAGCCAAGTGACAATAAAAGGTCGTCCCCACAGTGATATAGCGGTATTTCTGTGGGCTTACAACGCTAGAAACCAGGTTTCGATACTCGTTGTGGATAGAGCATAGACAGTCCATTACGTATCTTTGTGCTTAATTTCAAACAAACATTAAAAAATGGAGAAGAATTTATTTTATTTATCCCTCAAGAGAGCCCTGCTTTAATTAACTGTTAGTCTCATTTCCACTTTCCCCATCATGCAGATAACTCCCCTTTAGCTTTGCACGAAATTCAAAAACAAAAACACAACATTTTCCTGATTTAATATTAAATTTTTGATATAATTTTAAAGTATTAAACGTTAACTTTCAGAAAATACAACTTTTTTGAAGTTTGAGTGATAATGTTTTACATACTTCAATAACTTAAGTCTACATGAAACATAAAGTATTATTAGTAAAACAATAAAAATACCGTATTTGAATTCATTGTAAAACATACCATTTTTATTAAAATAATTATTTTTTTAAAGATTGAAACACTAACAATAATCATCCCGGTTACAATAAGAAATCAACGTTATATGAATGAAGCACATGACAATACGTAATGCATCTTGCCACACGAAGCAGTGTTGCAAACCTGGTAATTTAATACATTTTATACACAACTGGAAGTTTGTGTCGACAAGCCGGTTGTGGTGTTAAACTTGTCAATTACACCATAAACGTAGATACTTTCAAGATCCCACTCAAACGAAGGCAGGCCATGCTTTAAAGCACGCAGAAAAAAACATGCTCGGAATTCCCAAGGAGAGAAACAATCTGTATAAAAGTACTAAAAGTTGACCAAGGTTTTTAACTTCTGACGGAATGAAAATGAAACGAAGCAGGTTAAAGACATAAAATCGGTATCTGGCTCAAAACGTTTCAAACCCTTCGCTCATATATTTCTTTTTCTTGCTTTTAACTGCATGTTGTACATCATTTACATGCAAATCCTACAGAACATATTTATTCATATTATATAAATAACTGAAATGATGTGGAATTTCTTAAAGAAATATGCGTCGTCAATTTAAGTTTGAAAATTAAACAGTTTGAAGTGAGAAATTCGATAATGGTCTCGAAAACGTTCGAGAAAAATATTTTAAAGCTTTTTTTTCTTCGAATAAACTGGTACTTCTTCGAGTATGTTTTTATCTTGTTTTGTTCGTTGCAATATTCAATTGTTTAGGATTACACATAGATTATGATAAATAAACACTTTGGATGATTGAAGTTCTATTAGCGGTGAAATATTTTGACTAAAATATTTGCCAAACAAGGATGAAAATAAGTCGTGATTTTTTAAAAGACACTCTGAAGCTCATATTCAAAACAAAACCTTCAAGGTTTGTAACAGAAACTGGTGTTTGTTTGTTTGTTTTGTTTTTGGCATTTTGCACAAAGCTACTCGAGGGCTATCTGTGCTAGCCGTCCCTAATTTAGCACTGTAAGACGAGAGGGAAGGCAGCTAGTCATCACCACCCACTGCCAACTCTTGGGCTACCCTATTACCAACAAATAGTAAGATTGACCATCACATTATAACGCAACGCCCTTACAACTGAAAAGGCGAGCATGTTTGGTGCAACCGGGATTCAAACCAGCAATTCTCAGATTACGAGTCGAACGCCTTACCATGTTTGGCCATGCCGGGCCAGAAACTGGTGAGAATAACAATTAATGCAATGATTATTGGTTAGATCATTTAATATTAGTATTGAGTCCCACTAAACATCGTTACTGTGTTTATATTGATCCTCACCAAGCATTGTTAATACATTTATATCAATTCTCTTAAAAACTGGTTTCCTTTCAAAATTAGACTTATAAAATTCGCAAAAAAACATCACGGTATTTCAATTATGTTTCAAAGACAGTGAAAGAAAAAATAATTTTAAAAGGCAAAATTTATAACTTAATATAATCGTTATTAATGTACACTGTTTAGTGGAAAGCAAAAATCAATGGAATGTTTCATTTATTTATTGATTAAAATAGCTTAGCTCAGCTTTATCCTACACTTGAGGCCCGGCATGGCCAGGTGAGTCAAGGCGTTCGACTCGTAATCTTAGGGTCACGGATTCGAATCCCCATTGCACCAAACGTTCACTCCCTTTCACCAGTGGTGGCGTTAAAATGTGACGGTCAATTCCATTATTCGTTGGTAAAAGAGTAGCCCAAGAGTTGGCGGTGGGTGGTGATGACTAGCTGCCTTCTCTCTAGTCTTACACTGCTAAATTAGGAACGACTAGCGCAGATAGCCTTCGTGTAGGTTTGCGCGAAATTCCAAAACAAACAAACATTCGTGTACTTGAGAAAATAATTTATTAGTAGTGTTGCTTATTATCGAGTCCCACTAAACATTATTACTGTGTTTATATTGTTTCTCACCATACATTGTTACTGTGTTTATATTGCTTCTCACCATACATTGTTACTGTGTTTATATTGCTTATCACTATACATTGTTACTGTGTTCATATCGATCCTCACCAAGCATCGTTAATGCATTTATGTCAGTTATCATCAAACAGTCTTACTGTGTTTATTTCGATTCTTATCAAACGTTGTTACCGCGCCTATTGTGGATTGTCTTATTGCCTTTGTCTCTGGTGTAAATGATAAACACATTAGTCTCATTACGACTTTCTTTAACTTTGCCATTTCTCAATATAGAAATTGTTTTTATTAATAAATGGAATTTTTAGTAGTAGATTTGAATAAGATCACTTTACTTTCTCATCTTTTCAGAGTTACAGCCACATAAATTATTCAAATTGAAACTTTTCCAAAATGAAGAACCTTATGTAAGCGTCAAGTTTCTGCCGCAAACTTCGTTATCAACACCAGAAATCATAATTGACAATAGACATCTGATAACCACATATCTTAAGTTTAGTGACAAATAAAGGAGTCAAAAACATTTATTTATTTATGAGAGGCTAATGATATTCAACACTATTTGTGTACTTGTGGTAGATATAATCTTTGTTTTAAAATCTGGTTTCCTTTCAAAATAGCCCCCCAGTGGCTCAGCGGTATGTCTGCGGACCTACTACGCTAAAATCCGCGTTTCGATACCCGTGGTGGGCAGAGCACAGATAGCCCATTGTGTAGCTTTGTGCTTAATTCAAAACAACAACCACAACAACCTCTCAAAATTAGATTTATAGAATTCACAATAAACATGGTATGTTTATAAATACAAAGTTGAAAAATTATCATAAAAGTGTGGATAAACTGATCCAAAAACTTTTTAAAAACCTAAATCCTTTTAACTATTTTAAAAATCTAAACGCATTTGACTATGCGAATCTTCAAGTCACGTAGCAATTACAGTCAATATGATGTCTCAGTGGAATAATATGTATCAGAACAATATTTAGAGGCCATTTCTGTCCACAAACGTATACTAATGTGATGTCACCGAAAACTGGTGATTTTGGGAAAGGTATGTAACAACTTTTACCTGACGAAAAACTTCCATACTCTCAGATAACGTGATGTCCTCAAATATGACGTTTAGTATTTCAAGACAACGAAACAAAGAAATGTGGATCAACTTGGGGTACCAAGATTATTTAGAAAGATATGTGCAGCAAGTCGTACCACAAATATAGAGTAAATTGGTAAGAATTCAGAACAAAAGCTATCTAGGTGCACCGTGCAATATAACGCAACTTAATATAAAAGGATGTCATCTAGAATAGCGACACAAGTCATGCGTACACAAGTTTGTTTCAGGATATATCCGCTCAACCATTACATACTTTAAACAACTGAAGAATGAAAAAGATTTTCATGCTGGCCAAGTCACGTGATGGAGCCAGCGTCTATGATCTCTACGCGATCAGACAGTCGAAACGAACGTTGGAAAGCCTTTGTTCTCGTAAACTAGTTAGATTATAGAAGACCAACGAGAAGAAAAGATGTGCTTTAGACATGATAGTCTTAACACGGAGCCTTTTTCAATGGCAACTACGCTAAAGAACTGTTGTTGAGATTGATGGTTGTCAGATAAAACATGATCGAAAGTGGTGAGAGAGCTGATTGACATATACAATAGAGAGTACTATTATATTTGTATAGATACCAGATGGAACAGTTGTCTCCTGGGCCAAAGTTATGTACATTCATGTTTAATGAAAAGTTATCTTTGAATATATAAAGTCGATTTCCTTATATGTAACTGTAAAAAAACACAAAAGTACCTATACAAACTGCAAGACATAAAATGTGAAACAACAAATCTGCACGCATCCTTGCAAGGATCCATCAAACCTTCATGTCAAATTCAGTGAAAATCCATCTATTAATAAGGGATAAAATAGAGGTAAAAACAGGAAAACGCCAAAAAACGCCTATAAAAAACCACAAATTGCTACTAAAAATTTGTTTGTACCCCCCACATGGACTTATTGAGCCTTCACACAAATTTTTGTGAAGATTCATCCAATCCTGCAAAGTGGTTACACGGACATACGACAGACAGTGCTATTATTTTACATAAAATAATAAAAATCTATAACCTGAGGGCTTTTGAAATATATATTTTTCTTCTCCATGTTAAAGGGTTTCTATAATTTTGTGTGAAAAATTAGTGATCCTACATAATAATTATATTTATATAGATTCATACAAAATACATTTCGAAATAATCTTTTTAAATAGAATATACAACATGGACAGTTCAACGTTTCTTTAAATCATCCTACTAGGTCATTTGTTAATTCAAGTTCCAGAATTTTGTGTGCTTTCTCAAACATTTCAAATTAGTTATAAGGACTACAGGGTGTATGTGTGTGAGTGTGGTTTCTTATAGAAAAGCCACACCGAGGAGAATAGGATGTATAATTAATCATAGAGCTGTCTTTCAAAAGAGATTATTAAAAACCAACTTATTTAAAGCTTAAACTTATCAAAATAAATAAATAAATAAGAAGATAAATATTCAAGAAACAAAGATTAAGAAAGATTTTTCATACTATGTCTGTTACAGGGCTAACAGAAAAGGTATAGTTCCAGTGTCTAAATATTTATTTTGATATAGAATAGAGCTTTTATCAGCATAAACGTACTTTTTGTTCTAATACTTTAATAATTAGAAGTCAACACCTCATATTATCTAAATGTGCTTCCATATTTGTCTCTAAGAATAGCTTTTATTCCTTCAAATTGTTCTTAGAAATACCCCTATCCTTTTTAGAATACATATTCACAAACCAAGTTTAAACATACCATGTCATATCAGCTTAAGATATTTGTACATTATAACATTAGATATTTAAGCAAAATAGAAACAATATTCTGTTTGAAGTAATTACAGTCTGAAAGTTTATTGTTCACGTCTACTTGGTACAAAACTTACTCTGCATTTGGGGTCTGTGGATTGATTACATGTTTGGTGATGTCTGGAAAATGGGTTGATAATGTTTGTTTATTTGTTTTATTTTTGAATTTCGCACAAAGCTACTCGAGGGCTATCTGTGCTAGCTGTCCCTAATTTAGCAGTGTGAGACTAGAGGGAAGGCAGCTAGTCATTACCACCCACCGCCAATTTTTGGGCTACTCTTTTACCAACGAATAGTGGGATTGATTGTCACATTATAACGCTCCCACGGCTGAAAGGGTGAGCATGTTTGGCGCGACGGGGATGCGAACCTGCGACCCTCAGATTACGAATCGCACGCCTTAACACGCTTGGCCAGGTTGGTAGAAAAGTTTCTTTTGTTCAATGCGCCAGATATATATATATATGTATACAATAGTTTTTACCTTAACTAATTATTTCATAACATTGTTAAATTACCAATGCATCGACTTCGTCTCCCTTTTCGCTTTAGTTTCACATATATCTCCCTTTGGGTACGTTTTACTCGGAACAACGCTCATGAAAATAAATACTTTTTCTTCTCACCTTCTCAATGTTTTTCATGCATTCCTGATGAAGTACTTGGTAATACAGAAGATAATTAAGTATTAAATTGATTTGAGAAAAATAAAAGTATCATTATATGATATTGGACTTCACATATTCAAAGATATTTGGTTCTGAACGAGTTTTATAACTTTGTGGTAGTTTTAGGTTTTGGTAAAAAGAGCTCATTTCGTTAATGATATGTTGGTTATATACAGTTGTCCTTTATATATTCAGAGCTATTTTATGTTTTTAAAGGACTTAAATAATATATATTTTTTTTTAAAACAGAGAGAGTCCGTTTCAATTATCGATGCGCAAATCCCCCGACTTAAATTAGATCGGAGAGAGTTCAGGCGAAACAATGACGACCTCGGCAAGAATAGATGGGACTTGTTCCAAATCAAATCAAAGTTAGATGGAGCCAGAAAAGCAGGTTACTTTACCTGCATCCTTCCTCTAAAGACAAGATACAAAATATCGCAAAAAGAACAAACTCACTTATTCTTATCTCTTTACGATACTGTATCCAATGCAGATCCAGTATCTTATACACGAATGTTTATGAAAGCGAGCTTACTGATGTATTTTTTCTATCCTTTTTCGTCTTCTTATCATATTTCAAATGTTTTCAGTAATAAGCACTTTGTAAAGGAATTAAGCGTAAGTTTTTCAGCTACATTGAAACTAATTAAGTTTTGTTGTGCCATGAAACAACTTCGAAGATCGGGTACAAATATTCGATGTTTGCATATTTGTTAAGTGGGATTTCTTTGTTCTCTGTGAAATTACACTCCAGTATCTGAAAAACACGTGTTTGATTTTGTCTCTTTCAAACTTAATTAATTTTTCAAAAGATTTAATTTGAATTATGCTTTATTGTGAAATTCCAGAACTCCAGTCATGCCTTTTTCAGAATTTTTTCAACTTCAGCAGAAATGCTGTATAGATGTCATTAGTGTTGAGTTGAACTGTTTAAATACAAAGATTCGGATAGACTGCGTATTTGCTTGTTTAAGAGCTGGATCGTGGAAATATTATTTTATTTTCTCAATAAGAAACTTCATATAAGCTCTACATGAGTTGAAACTTTGATTGCATTTTCTGATATTAATATAAATCTTGATATAAGTTAATTTTAACTTTTCAACGACTTCCGTATGAGAATTGAAAGCTCGTTTTAAACACAAAGTATTGCATGTCTATATTACCTCTTTTTTTAGATTTGAACATTCTAGACAGGTTGTCTCCTATTCCCTGTTGTAAAATATCACAAATCACCTTACCTAACCTTCAATATCACATTACTTACATTCTGCATAATAAGTGCACATTGGCGGAGATCAACCAAATAAGGAAAAATATAACTAACATACTAAGGCTAAAATGTCCTCAATAATCATTTACCAAAATATATACAGAATATTCGAGACTAAACCAAAGAATGTCATAAATACATCTCAACTTACTGAACACATCATTTCAACTAAATACAATTAAAAAGCATCAAAAGGTTACAGAAACTAGAGACATACAGCAAACCTTAGAACTATATCATTAACAGAAACCAGTATTAAACAGTGTAATACAAAGGATATATATTGATACTAAACTGCATTGTAGAGAATAAACTGAAATAATATAGCTATGTAGATAAACTATACTCAAGTCTATCTCACGTCCTAGATAAAAACAGTACATTAAGTGCATCACGGGTGTCACGTAGAAACACTACACATAAGTATGTCACAAACACTGCATATAAGAACTGAAAACCGGAGTCTCCGTAACACCAATTATTAAGAATAGGACATTATACATACTAAATACACATAGCAAAAACGAGAATGACACAGATAATATATACTGACTTATAATGGCACACATTATTCATAAAAAGAGTAAACCCTAAAACATAAAAAATATTAGTAACACTCTAGAAACTAAAATGGCACACGTATCCAACAGAAACACTTAAAACTAAAATATCACAATTACCAATGAAATCCAGAAACTCAAAACTATTATATCTTATGAACACTAGTCCTAGGATTGTTAAAGCTCATAAGAGGTGCATTGAGGGGTGTAGAATATATTCATAAAACTTATGGCATGGTAGAAGACTTTCGAAAACTCTGGCACAACGATTTTCATATATTTTTCATCATTCTTGATCAGGACATAAAACTTTTCCTTAAATGAAACCAATACTGAAAGAATTGTTTCTTCTGAACAACATTCACTGATTTTCTACATTTTAAAATGTTTTCATCCATATCACCTACCACCTGTTGTCGAAAAAAGTAAATAATAAAAAAATTTAAAGCTCGCAAGAGAAATACACAAATACACAAAACAGTACGATTGGAAACGTTATGTAAGCTCTCTAAACTCTCATGAACAAAACTATAGCCCTCAAATGGCTGAGGAGAAATTTGATCCTCTATGGAAAAGTAATATCTAACACATAATCTGTTTAAATATGGTGCTTTTCTTATAAACACTCCAATATACCAAAAGTATCTCCAGTATAACTCAAAAATACTGACCTACATATTACAGATGTGAGAATGAGACAATTATATTGCATGTGTTCGGGCTTATAACGCTAGAAACCGAGTTTTGATACCCTTAGTGAGCAGAGCACAAATAGCTCATTGAGTAACTTTGTGTTTAATTAAAACAAAACTTGACAGTAAGATTTACAAACAAAAGATGTGATTGCATCTCATAAAACAATTAGACACAGACACTAAATTCTATGACATAACAGTCATGTATAAATTAAAATATCAAAACAACTAGTAACTTACCATTGAAAACATTAGTTCAAATGATACAAATACAAACATCTGTAATGTTACAGATACTAGATGAAGAAACTAAACCAAAATATTATAAATACTTCATGGAACACTAAACACTATAGTATTATAGTTATTAAATAAAAAAATGCTAGAATATTATAAATTGATTGAAATAAATTGGACGAACGCTATGCAAATTCATGATTAATAAAAGATTGTTTTAGACATGTAAAGCTACCTCTTTCACATTTAACTATAAAATCAAACGCAAAAATTACCCATAAAAATTGCAAAACGCAAATTGTGAAACTAACAAACCTTTAACATTGAGGCAAAATGGTGGGTAAAACAAATATGGACCTAGTTAAAAAATAATATCTGCTCGAAAATTATTAACAGTGCTATAAGTGTAGTTACCAGTGTGGTCGCAAGTTTTGATTTCATTTCTTTAAGTTACACACTCCATTTTTGGGGGGAATGAATTTTTTTTGCTAGTTCGCCTGTTTGTTTTGACTTTCGCGCAAAGCTACTCGAGGGCTATCTGCGCTATCCGTCCCTAATTTAGCAGTGTAAGACTAAAGGGAAGGCAGGTAGTCATCACCACCCATCGCCAACTCTTGGGCTACTCTTTTACCAACGAATAGTAGAATTGACCGTCACATTATAACGTCCCCGCGGCTGAAAGGGCGAGAATGTTTGGTGCGACTGGGATTCGAACCCGCGATCCTCGGATTACGAGTTAAACGCCTTAACACGCTTGGCCATGCCGGAACTATTTTTGTTGGTACACATGAACAAACTACACAAAGCAAGGAAGTAACAGTACGTAGTAACGAACATTAACTTTAGGACTACGACCCTATTATTCGGAACAGACCATTATTTTACAGAACAAACTAGGTTCTTTAAAATATATGGTGGTAGTTTTTTCTCTCTAAAACAGTGTTAATAGTCCCCTTTATATTAATGTCACGGAATTTATATTAACAGTTTTTAATCATCATCACATAATCGATACAGCCATATCAAACATCTTTATTTATGTTAATTGCTTTAGCTAATATGATATCTTAATATTTAATAAGGCGAATTTCATGAAAGTTCGTAAATTTCTGTTAAACAATTAGCAATGAATAATGAATAAGCATTGTGCACCCCCATGATTATTTTGAAAATTTGAGCTATAAACTCGTAATCTTGTTTGCTTGGCCTATCCAATACTTATCTTTCTGCTCACTCTTTCACCCTTTAGGTGTGCTGCTCTAAATCAGTTGTCTTTAATCCCAATATAAACAACTAACTAAAAATGATTTACTTTTATACTTAAATGAAACCTTAGTACAAATTTTAGACCGATAGCTAACGTGACTTTTGGCATAGGTGTACACAAAAAGTTTGGTCAAAATTGAGCAGTTTTCGTTGAATAATTTTGAACGTGTCCTATATAAAAACCAAATTTGGCACTTAATTACAGTCTATAAAAACTTATTAGTGAGCAAACATTTTTAAAATCTATCAAAGTCAACTATTTTTTTCTATCAAATAAAGTGTCTGTATTTTTGGTATAAAGACAAAAAAAGGGAAAAAACTTAAAACTGGAGATATTATATCTCGGATATTTCTTAGTGGATTACCTTGAAATTTATTACTTTAAATAAGAGTCCAGTAGAGAAGGCTAATTAAAAATGTGAAATTTGGTGTTACCGTATTTTGATACAGTGTGGTTTGGTTTTGGTTTGTTTTGAATTTCGTGCAAAGCTACTCGAGGGCTACCTGCGCTAGCCGTCCCTAATTTAGCAGTATAAAACTAGAGGGAGGGTAGCTAAGCATCACCACCCACCACCAACTCCTGGGCTACACTTTTACCAACGAATAGTGGGAGTAATCGTTACATTATAATGTCCTTACGGCTGAAATGGCGAGATGTTTGGTGGGATGGGGATTCGAACCCGCGACCCACCAAGCATGCTTTCCCTTTCAGTCATGGGGACGTTATAATGTAACGGTTAACCCCACTATTCGTTGGTAAAAGAGTGGCACAATAGTTTGCGATGGGTGGTGATAACTAGTTGCCTTGCTTCTAGTCTTACATTGCTAAAATGAGGATGGCCAGCGCAGATAGCCCTCGTGTAGCTTTGCGCAAATTTCAAAAACAAACAAACAGAAGATGGAATATCGCGAGACCATCTCTCCTGTTAATGACACACAGTGTGTTCTTCAGGATTTTTCTTTGCCCTAAAGACACACTATTGTTTGCTTTGGTATGAGCTGCAGTTACTAAACATCGTTTCAAATAATAAAGACTACAGTTTCAGACACTAAAGTGTAGTATTACGGAAAATATTTCGAAATTATGATCACTAAAGTCAGAGGTTGTCATTTGTGTGTAATAGAAATGTGTGATACTGCTAATATAAAAAAATTGTTTTAAATAGAAACACGTCGTTTTAAAATTAAACACCTTTCATAAGACGTGACTCAAAATGACATTGAATATATGTCAGTTCTCACAAAAAAAACACTTATTTCTTTCTACGCATATTTCTTTTATGTATTTTATTACGAAGGACCAATTGACACATTATCTATCAACTGATTACTAGATCGTGTTTTGATTTTGAAGAACCAGTGCAGTGGTTTTGTTCTGTATGTACCATATTAAATTATTACACTAAAAATTAACATAATTTTACATATTTTTTGAATCAAAGTTACGAGGGATTATTATAAATAATAATAATACTTTATGCTTTATAAAAGCTAAATTTACAGTCATGTGAAAAAATTAGGACACTCTATGAAAGCCTGTGTATTTTTGTAACATTTTTGGATAGATAGATATTTAATCTCAATTTTAACAATACTAAGAGATTATAGGATTATAATTAAACAATTAAAACTGAAAAAAATACTTTTCAAGATGTTCCGTAAATGTCATGCTTCAAAAATGCATATTCAAACCGAGGAAAAAGTTAAGACACCCCACCCCCTAATAGCTAGTGTTACCTCTTTGACTGAAATAACTGAAGTGAGACGCTTCTTGTCGCCATTTATCAGTCTCTGATATCGGTCTGAAGAAAGTTTGCCCCACTTCTCAATGCAATTTTTTTTCAGCTGTGAGATGTTTGAGAGGTTTCTTGCATGTACAGCCCGTTTCAAGTCACCCCACAGCATCTCAATGGGATTAAGATCTGGGCTTTGACTCGGCCATTCCAGGACTCTCCATTTCTAAGTTTTCAGCCAGTTCTTGGTGGATTTACTGGTATGTTTTTAGTCATTGTCGTGTTGCACGGTCCATTTCCGCTTCAGCTTTAATTTTCATATAGATGGTCTCACATGATTCTCAAGCACACTCTGATACACATTAGAATTCATGGTGGATTTTATGACTGTGAGCTGTCCAGGTTCTACTGCACCAAAGCAGCCCCAAACCATGACACTTCCACCTCCATGCTGTACAGTTGGTATGAGGTTCTTTTCCTGGAATGCTGTATTTGGTTTACGCCAAATATGTCCTCTGTACTGGTGTCTAAATAATTCAGTATTGGACTCACCGGTCCAAAGAACATCATTACAGAAGTTCTGGTTTTTGTCTACATTCTCTCTGGCAAACTTCAGTCTGGCCTTGATGTTTCTCTTAGAGAGAGCAAAGGTTTCCTCCTTGCACACCTCCCATGCAAGTTAAACTTGTGCAATCTCTTTCTGATTGTCGAGGCATGCACTTTCACATCAACAGTAGCCAAAGCCTGCTGTAGTTTCAGTGATGAGATGTTAGTGTGTTTAAAGACCTCTTTTAGCATCTTGCAGTCTGCTTTCGGGGTGAACTTGCTTGGACCACCAGAACTGGTCGTGTTGGCAGTTATTTTGAAAGCCCTCAACTTGCTGACTATTTTCCGGACAGTGGAATGGCTGATTTCAAATCCTTTTAAAATCTTTTTGAGTCCCTTACCAGACTCATAAGCTGCTACAATTTTTTTTCTGAAGGCCTCAGACAGCTATTTTGCTCTCACCATGGTGCTCACTCTCACTTCAACAGTCAGAAGCACACGAAACTAAATGTCTGAGGTTTAAATGGGGGCAAGCCTTATTCACAATGCTGAGTAACAACCTTCTAATCACGTGCACCTGGTGTGATACTCCTGTATGTGAGTTGAGCCATTTTATGTGGGTATAAATGTGTGTATGCTCTAACTATTTCCTCAGTCAGAATATGCATTTTACTCGAATTACAATTTACAAAAGATCTTGAAAAATCTTTTCTTCAGTTGTAATTGTTTAGTTACATTACTTTAATCTCTCAGTATTGTTACAATTGATATTACATATCCATTTATCCAAAATTGTTACATATACACACAGGCTTTTGTAGAGTGTCCTAATTTCTTTACATGACTGCATACTTATTTGTGGCTTATTATCGTTCCTTTTAGTTTTCACCTAAAGATACACCATCGTTATTTGTGTACAGGCTTCCCTAGTTTTAAACTGAAGAAATAGATGACAAGAAGCAAGTAACAGTCCAAACCGCGAATTTTGGGATACTCTTCTTTTACGAAATCGTTAAATTTTAATTTAATATTTTTGTGTCTTCTTCACCTATTTAAGGTTATAGGTAGACTATTATGGGTATACTCGTTATAACTCCATGTCCGGCTAACTTGTACTGTTTACTGCAATCTGTTTATTTTTATATAACCATTTGAAAAATATGAAACAATTATACTACTAATTTTCTCTTATAAATTACTAAGCAGACAAACTTAACGATGTAAAGTGTTTGTCCTCTCATCACAAGGGTTGCGAATTTTGATGAAAAAGAGAAATAATTCCCATTGAATTTTTCTAGACATTTTCTATAATTTTGGTGACGATAGTAAAAAACAACATTATCATTAAAAGGTCAGTCTGCTGAATAATCCAGAAAAAACAAATTACTTGAAGTTAGATTACATATACTTCTATAGAAATATAAATCCACTGTGGTAACTCAAACACCTCAACTATGACTTTTAGATTTTTAATGCTATTCATGCTCGTAAATTTTATCAACTCGTCACCAGAACCTCCTCCTCCTTACCTTCCTTTTTCATAGTCCTAGTAATGTTGACCATACAATGCTACATCATATTTACCCAAAGGTTTCACAACCTTGAGTGCAAAAAAAAATGTGACATTTTGTACTTAAATTTCTTCGATATGAAAACCTACTTGCTTGGTTTGAATTTCGCGCAAAGCTACAGGAGGGCTATCTGCGCTAGCCGTCCCTAATTTAGCAGTCAGAGACTAGAGGGAAGGGAGCTAAGCATCACCACCCACCACCAACTCTTGAGCTACTATTTTACCAACGAACAGTGAGATTAATCGTCAAATTATAACGCCTCCATGGCTAAAAAGGCGAGCATGTTTGGTGTGATGGGGATTCGAACACGTGACCCTCAGATTACAAGTCGAGTTTCTTTTCCATCTAGCCATGCCGTCGATATAAAAACAAAAAACAAAGAAAAACAAAGACTTTATATGTCCTTTAATCAGAGAATATTAAAGAAATAAAAACAATAACCTATTTATGTCCATAAATAACAGAGTATTAAAAAATAAACTCAATTACCTATTCATGTCCATAAAGAATGTGCTACTAAAACAATGAAAATAATTTCTTATAGAAGGTGTGATCAAATATATCTAAAACTTCACTTTTGTTTTGAAGAATAATGTACGTACATCAGTGTTATGTGGTATCCCCTTCAAAGTAATGTTCTCCAGCTGATACACACTTGTTTCAATGTTCCTGCCGTTTGTGGAAGTAGTGCTGGAAGTCTTCAACTGTTATGTGACTAAGTTTTACTTTCACATCAGTATGGATGGCTGGAATGACATCAAGTCTCTTTCCTTTCAATTACTTTTGATTGTTGAGAACAGAAAAATTCACACGGGGCAAGATCAGGAGAGTACGAGGGTGTGGTATCACAGAAATGGTTTTCTCTGCCGAAAATTCTTGAACAGACAGCACTGTGTGAAGGTGTGTTGTCATAATGAAGATGCATGAAGAGGTTTTCAGTTAAAGTCACCTAACATGATCCAAATGCGACCTTAGTGACCATTTCATCAGTGTACGATGTCGATGGTCGTCCCGAACGTGGGTCATCTTTGACTAATTCCCCGCCATCTTGGAAGCATTTTATCCACTGGTAAATGACAGCCTCACTTAAGCAGTCATCACCAAAGGCAGTTCTTAACATTTTGAGGATTTCTGTTCCTCCTTTATTATTTTTCACACAAAATTTGATACAAACACATTGCTCTTCTTTTCAGTTTATTTTTGTTATGACAGGGGCTCTTAAGAGATACGTCTGTCATTGAACATATATTTTGCAACATGGAGAAATGGCTTGTTCGTGAGATAGATCACTATTTTAACTTTCTACACACCTCAGTGAAGCTCACTACCTCTGTACTGGTTCCTGTAACAGAAATATTAGAACTTTTTAATCAGACTTCGTATGTGTCCATAAAAAAATAAAAACAATGACCTCTTCAGGTCCATAAATAATATACTACTGAAACAATAAAAAACAATTAATTATACATTTACATATAAAGAAGAAACTATTAAAATAATAAAAACAATTACCTATTCAGATTTGTAAAGAATTTATTACTAAAACAATGACTTATACATGTCCATAAAGAAGAGACTATTAAAACAACAAAAACAATGACCTATTCAGGTCCATAAAGAATAGAATACTGGAGCTATAAAGATGTGAACAACACCCAAATGTGACAAAATGAATCATGAAATTTATGAACCTTATATCCATTGTGCCATACGTTTCTCTTTGCGTTGTCGCAGTATTTCCGCTCGTTCAATACACTGTCCTCCTCCTCATCCATCGTATTTCACTCTCTATTTTTTCCATCACATCTTCTACTTGAAGAGAGGGCGTAACCTTCTAGTTGCCCGCCAGCATTTGGCTGGAATGAAATTACTTACTTACACACATTCATTTTTCGCTTTGACTTATTCTTGAATTACGGAGACGGTTTGGAGTTTGTCGAAACCAGTTTAACGCAATAGCAAATTTAAATAAAAAGATAGAGTGGGCTTCACGTTCTTTATAACAAAATTAATAAATTGGTAATGAGAGAAATTAAAAGTGTGCTTTTGTTTCTGATTTCTACTGAATTACGAATGATTTATATCAATGACAACGTACCAGCACAATGAGTCAAACCTAACATATTATGAACTATTTTATGTATAGTTTAATATTAACATTAATCATAAACATTAAATTACGTATCTGAAAATGACAATAACTTTTAAACTATCTGTAGTTATTTAATTTTAGTCACAAAAAGTGTCTTAAAGGAATATATTAAACTGTTTTGATATTTAGATTTATGACAGTATGTTTCAACGCAAATGTTTGAAGTGTTTTAACTCAAGACTCATGTTTCATTTTCAGGTGCAAACAAAAGTCAAAACATAAGACATTTAATTTAAACTTAAATTCCTATTTTAACCTCTAAAACTGTAAGTTGTTGTTTTTTTTCAAATTCATTAGCAACGCGAAAAGTCATTATATTGTTCTTTAAGATTTGATGAAATTTAGAAAATATACATCATTCCCCACAAGTTTAAGAGCAAGCATTACCGAAAAAATAAGCTAAAATATCGTGTTTGCTTTTCTATATGTACTGAAATATTTCGGTTAAAATATCTGTTATTCTAACAAGAAAAGATTTATTTATAATTGAAAAATACAAAATGTCCTAAAAATATAAAAAACTGAATCGTTATTGTAATTTTTGCGATTCAGTTATAAATTTTCAATAAGGAATTTCTACTCAAAGTAATTTCAAAATAAAATAAAAATTGTAAATACTTGCATTCGTACCTTTTCGAGCCAATAAGTTTCTTAATATTTGGTCCTTATGCTGAACTAAAATACTAAAGTATCATGTAACAGTTTGTTACTGACTGTGTAGTTTGCTCTATATCGACTGTTACGAGCAAAATGGATGAAAGTATTCATACTGGTCCATCTTATTGCTCATTTCTAGATTTAAGTTTGAAAACTTTTTTCCATCACAGCTCTTAATGGTTTATTTTCCCATCTTAATTCTTACTATTTGATGATTCAGGTAATGAATAGATTGCATAAATTACTGATAAAAGTAACTAAAGTTAGTATGTGTATCATTTTTAATGTTTACGTCAGTTTGTTAATTGTCTACATAGACTAATCCACAGAATTTACACACTACTATGAAGTAGTCCCTTAACTTTCATGATGATCGTATAGAGTTAATTAAATATCTAATGAAAAACTGTATTATAATTCTGTCACGCTAAGTAGCCATTATAGAGCGTAAAGAGAAAAATCACTAAGCTTTATGTATGGCGAAACCTATATTAGTATTTCATCGACTAAGTAAGTAATAGCAACTTAAATGGTTTTTCGCAAAGATAGGATTAACTTTAATAACGGTACATGTAAAATACATAATTAATGAGCTCGATAAGAAACTCAGCCACATAAAGACTTTCCCGTTGGTAGATTTATTATAACCACTGATTAACGATCACATAAAGGTTTTTGTAAGTTTGAAACTAGTAAATTAATTAAGTTCATTTTTGGAGACATTGCAACAGATAGCGTTACACACAAAGGTTGCAAAGAATTAGCAGTTTTTATGATTTTAAAACTGGTATATTTTCACTGACAGATATATAAAGAGCAAAGAATCAATTTTTTGTCGTCAGCTCATGATACTCAAAATTCAAGTAAAGAATTTTGTTCATAAACTCACAATGTTTAACACTAAAATAGCTCAGTGTTTGTAAAGCCAGTAGAAAGAAACATGTTCACATTTTTACAGTATTTCAAACATAAAAATAGAATATATTTTTGATGAATTCATGATACGTAAAACCTAAATATTAAGAGTTTGTAAATTACTAGTGTTTAAAACGTAAAATATGTGTTCGTGAAGACTGTATTATACAGAGTCAAAGTCGAACCTGTATTCTTAAATTCAGTGGATTTGAAGGTAAACTCAATTGCTTTTTGCAATTTTGAAGTTTTAAACCTCCTAAATAAAGCAATATTTATAAATATAGCTTTCTTTATTTTTTATTTATTTATTCAATTTTACGCATTGCGTTATAAACGCTATGTTCATCATAGGAAATCAAACTTCGGATTTTAAGGTTTTTGAGTCCGTAAACTTGCAGGGGATCTGTAATAGATAAACAAAATTGCATTCATAAAGTCAAATACTGATTTGACACTTGAAGAAAGAAATATTTCTTCGTAAACCATCCCCACAACTTGATTTTTTTTTATTTTCGTAGAAGATGGATCGTCATGGTCAGGTAGTTAAAGCACTCGACTCGTAATCTGAGGGTCGCGATTTTGAATTTCCGTCACACTAAATATACTCGCCGTTTCAGCCATGAGGACGTTATAATATCATGATCAGTCCCACTATTCGTTGGTAAAAGAGTAGCTCCAAAGTTGACGGTGGGTGGTGATGACTAGCTGCTTTCCCTCTAGTCCTATACTGCTAAATTAGGGACGGCTAGCGCAAATTGCTCTCGTGTAGCTTTGCGCGACTTTCAAATAAAAACAAACAATAGAAGATGCCCTAGTTGCCAAAATATGAAACAGGATAGAAAAAATAAATTCAGTATCTTCATTTCAAATAACCTTAAATTATTCAGTAGCAAAAACAGTTAAGGGATGTTTTTTTTTTTTTAAATACTGATTTGTCATGGTAAGAAAAAACATTTGATAATCGGTAGTTATGCTTCCATTTCAACAGACTTTCCGTATCACTGTTCGTCAGATAAGAGAAAGAACTTTCTGGATGAATGTACACTCTTTTCAAATTATTATACTACTAGAAAAATCAATATATTTACACTTGAAACTTTCTCTTCCGGCTGTTAGCATATGGATAATTAAGTTTTACCTCCTGGTTTCTTTTCTATCACATTTTAATTTAACAAACTCTGTAATAAATTGTTTGACCAAAACATTTCATCTCAATTCAAACATCAATTGAAATGACAGGATTCTAAGAAATTACTTCATCAGTATCTTTCAGTAAACGTTTAATACAGGGAAACAATATATGTATTAAAGTTAGGTAAGTAAAATACACTTTTGCATGACTTACCAACCGTGTCCTAGCTGTATGCTTATGTGCATCAAGAAACCACTATAGTCGAAATGTCTAAAACATTCACAAAGTCTCGATGGTGTGCTAATAAATGATAAAATTATCTTATTTACACAAGTTTCGGAAAAGCGGGTGATACGAGTGTGACATTTCTTTATATAATGAGATAACACAATTTGTTCTCACTCGTTTTCTTAATTTCTCGGTAAATTAGTTTTTGAAATGACTTATGCTTTATTAACTTTAATCTTATTCTAGGACTGATTTCATTATCAAAAGTATTATAAGATCAGAAGGAAATGTTAATATGAAATACCTGTAAACAATTAAATTTTATTTTGATTTGGGCAATTATTTTTCATTATTGAATAATTAATTCATTGCTATATACAGCCTCTGAGATTCTTGTAACCATAAATGACAAGAGAAATCTCGTTAATATGAACGCAATTCTGGCTTTGGTAATTTGAAAAAGGTAAAAAATATTACACTGTGTTTATAAAAGGTTTAATAGGCTGTTCGAAGTAATCACATTATTTTCCTTATGTACAAATAACTTATTGTTAACAATGCGGTTATCACTAAAACCTCTTAGCTAAACGAGAATATTATTAAACTATTTTTTAAATTGAAAAAATAATTAAAGTTAATAAACCATAAGTCATTTCAAAAACTAATTTACCGAGAAATTAAGAAAACGAGTGAGAATAAATTGTGTTATCTCATTAAACGATTTAAATACATGCTTTTTATAATTTGTAGTTTAATTAAACAAAAACAAATTCAAGTATTTACCGACATAATTGAAACAAGCATATGGTTTCTGATTTCACAAAATATGGGATAATATACTATTTTACGTATTAAATTGGGTTTTCTTTATTCCGCATAACAGTTTGTTCTGTTGTTACGATTACCATAAAAATAAAATTGCTTAAACAACTTTCAGAAATAATAAATTACCATTTTCTTTGGTTATACGTTGATGTTATGTTCTTAATATCAAAAGGAAAACTGGGATAATATTAAACAACTCAATTATTATAACTTTAAGTATGTGGCATGTTAAATGTTTTCTGACTTCCAATAGTTTCTTTTAGTAGCATACGACTTATTAATTTAACTTGATTCCTTTTTGTCAACACCAGCTCATTTCTTAAAACCCTTTCTTTCTCTTTATTAATCTCTGTACATAATATATTACCCAAACTTCTCTCAGGTACGTAATATAACATTTATTTATTGTTATAATGCTCTATTATTTAATCACGCTTAATTTATTGCAATAAATTATATGCGTTATATCAGTTCGCTGATGCATAGCTAGTGCTGATTTATTTACTCAGTCTTTGCCAAGCCGTAACAGGTTACTGTACGGATGTTCATCTACAAGCGAGTCTATGATTTTACTTGACGCTGTTCTTGTATTCAAGAAATAGAAAAACACTACCATTAACAAGTATTTCTACCAGATGTAGACAACAAATGTACAAGATATTTCATGGTCTAGCAGGTGGTTGGCATATTTTCCTATTTTCCCTTTCTTAATAACTTGTTTCTCTGAATGCCACCCAAGCAGAAAGTTGAAATAAAAATTATTCTGTTGAAAAGCAATAACAATGCTCTAACATTGAATAATCTGAACAACTAGAGTCTATTAAACACAAGTAACACCTTTGATAATAAGAAATTTCTAGAAAGCAGCTGCTTGTTATAATAACTAAGGATAAAAACATGACGGAAAATTATGTGGCCAACATTTTTATTTTTATTTTTTTTCATAATCTATCGGATGAGTGACGCACGTCTAAGTACTTATTACCTCTAGAACAAGATTAAAAACGAAGAGCGACCTCTAGTATATAATTACGAAGTTGATGGAAGCCGGAAATGAGATGGTAATATACAGTAAATTTATTTACCCACAAGGGTCTTTTCTTACAGTAGTAACGATTTTTTTCATCGTCGTCTAATTTTATTTTCATTCCAAAAAAAAAGTCATTCTCTTTTATGCTATATTTTAGGCATGTTAGAGCCCCCTTTTTTAATATTTAATTATTGTACCCGAACTAACTGTTTTTCCACATCAAAATATTGGTATTTTTTTCCATTCACTTTTTTTTTTACTATTATTGAAATGTTGATGAGCTATTGCAGAACTGGCTACTGTGAGATATATATTTAGTCACATGATTGTTATAACTACTGTCATTCCATAATCACGAAAAGACAAAAAAAATAACAATCAAGCATTTTTATTCGATAATGTGGTATACCAGCATACTACTTCATCATATAAATGTGGAGTTTTCTTTAACACGCCAGTAGATAACAAAACGAGCATTTTTTAACAACTTTCTTAAATAAGTATTATGTTTTCATATATTGATACGTGTAAATATGTTACACCGTGAACACTCATTTAAAGAAAGTTTCGTAATGGATAGCTTGTGTTGGAGAACAATATTCCATTTTACAATTACCTTTCATTTTCATTTCAAAAGGTCTGGGATGCATGGATTGATTAGTGCGTAAAGAATTAATAGATACTGAATGGAGAACAATAGAACGGGACATTTTCAAATGATGAAAAGATTTTATGAAGAGATTTTAGAAATTACCATCACGAAACAAAGGCTAGGCCTATCAAACAGCACTTAATAATATTTATACAAAGAACTTAAATAAAACGTAGCATTTTTCGTTCACAAAGGTCCTTAGGACCTTAAAATATCGTTCCGAATTACTCAAAATCCAGTTAAGTCCATTTTTGTTATAACTGAACTATTTGTTTTGTTGCTACAGATTATAAATCTTTCTTTTAGAACGTGTCATAGAGTACGTTGAGTTAATATAAAACTTTATAATGAATTACGTAAAAACAAATTCAAATTTAGTGAAGACAATTATGGATCGAATTCAATTAGAATGTAATAAAGTGATAATATAGCCGCAAAATAGGCCCACGGTAAAAGAGTAGCCAAAGAGTTGGCCGGGGGTGGTGATGACTAGCTGCCTTCCTTCTAGTTTTACACTGAAAAATTAGGGACGTCCAGCGCAGATAGCCTTCATGTAGCTTTGCGTGAATTTCAAAACAAGCCAAATATTATATATATATATATATATACACATCTTCCGAAAAGATAGAATATCTGTACTCTGACTTCAGACTGTGCCTTGGAAAGCTTGTTGACCTTGATGCTTAGTGATAAATTACATAAATTATTCTGATACCAATTATTTTTATGAATTTTAAACATGTTCTTGTTCCATTGTACCTCATGCTACTTTTGTTTCAATGTTCCTCGTGCGTTTCGTTATAGATACTTTTATACAGCATCGCAATCTGCAAAGTCAGTACCATGTAAACAATCTTTTATTGGAGGATATTTTGTGTGAATAGTGTTTAAATTCATACACTTATGTGTCTTCTTCTTTATGTAAATTAAATTTTATTAAAGAAAATATTCAACTACAGCCTAAAATATCCTAATATTCGATAAGAAGACAAACTGATATCCGTAGTGACTTCTCTTAATTTATGGGCCCGGCGTGGCCAGGTGGTTTGGGTGTTCGACTCGTAATCTGAGGGTGGCGGATTCAAATTCCCGTTGTACCAAACATGCTTGCTCTATTAACCGTGGTGGTGTTATAAGGTTATGGTCAATCCCACTACTCATTGGTAAAAGAGTATCCCAAAAGTTGGCGGTGGGTGGTGATGACTAGCTTCATTCTTTCTTGTCTTATACTGCTAAATTAGGGACGGCTAGCGCAGATAGCCCTTTTATAGTTTTGCGTTAAAATCAAAAACAAACAAACAAACCTATAACCAGCAAGATAAGAACTAAAAGATAAAGACTTATGGACGAAAATTAATATGTAAAACTTATATATTATTCTTTATGTATCATGTATATTATTATTTACGTATCTTTCTTACTACACTGTAAATTAAATTTCATATTGTTGAATCTTTACAGCTGAAATTACCACACAAAATAATACACCCACTTATACAAATGAAGATGTTACAAAAACATACGATACCATGTGACAGATATCGATATATACAGTTGACACTATAAAACATACAGTAGCACGTCAATCAATACAGCTGACCTTATTACACATGTATATATATGTATATATAACCAATAACATTAACCAACAATGATGTATAAATTTCAGTAGCTGATATCAATAAAAATACAGAAATAAAAAGATATGAACTGGTACAGCTTCAACTATTTATATAAATCTACGTAAGTGGCTATATAAGATTCGCAGTAGCACATCCATCTTCAAATTTGACACTAAGTGAAACACAGTAATGATTTAGGATATAGTTGACACAGAAGCACAATAATTTATGAATTCACACAGACAGCAGCATACCAATATATAAAGCTGACATAATCAGACATATAATAATAGTTAAATTGACATAATAGGCACTGGTAAATGTGTAATTAGATATACTTTTACATAGATAACAAATATAGATGATTAAATAAGTTAGAAATTCATATAATGCATTAAGAGGAACACATTAGTTTCTAAATATACAAATTCGACATTAATACCTTGAGATCAATATGCTATTAAATCAATATCTAAGCCTAAACGTTCAGCACCGTTTGACACACAGCATATATCGATCCACTTGATGCCACCTTTAGGAATAATATATAAACTCGCATACGTAACAATTTTACATGGAGTAACATATAGTTTACAAAGATGGCGCTAAAATACATGCAGAGAAGTATATGTTGTTAACAAGGGGATACACTGACAATAACTGAAGGAAGGAGCTTTTGGTTGGCACGTTAGTAACTGGTTAAAGTGAAAAGGCATTTGTGAAAAATGGTGAAATGAAGACAGTACGAGTGTTGCGATGAAATTTTAACTTCCCGAAACAAATAATATATTTTTCTTACACAGACATTACAAGTCATACAATAGCACATAAATCGACACAGATGACCATGACAAACATGATAATACTGGAACAAATTTGAAAACAAAACAACTTACAGGTAATACAAAATTTATACAACAATTTTACGTTACACATATTTTGAAAATTTGCACTGACATCTTTCATACCAAATCATAAAAGTGAAAGTGAAGTGTAATCGCAAAGGAATATTGATTTAATAACCAAATAAAACCAATTTCTAGTCACTGAGTTCCAAAACGCTAACAAAACACACACAAAATTTGAAATTAGTAGGAAATATAAAGATTTGTAAGATACTATTTTGATGCCGTCAAAGTGTGTTTCCAGAAATACATAAAAATATTTGGATTTTAAAATTATGAAGTTGTTTTTGAATTTCGCGGAAAGCTACGTGATGGTTATCTGCGCTAGCCGTCCCTAATTTATTAGTGTCAGACTAGAGGGAAGGTAGCTAGTCATCAATGCCCACCACCAACTGTTGGGCTACTTTTATCAAAGAATAGTGGAATTGGCTGTACCTCACGCCTGAAAGGACAAGCATGTTTGGTCTGACGGGGATTCGAACCTGTGGCCTTCAGCTTACGATTCAAACGCCTTAACTCATCTGACAATGGCGGCTGTAAAATTATGAAAGGAAAGGTTTAATATTAAGTGTATCGAAAATACATCACCACAGACAACTGATATCACCAGACACACGGTAAGATACAAATCTGTAATAAAGTGAGAATACTAGAAATGTATATATAAATTTATGTATAGCTCACACTATAGTGTAATATATCGGTGTGCATTGATAACTAAAAAATAATTAGATTTATGAGTTTCCAGTAAGAACAATTTATGATATCATCTTAACCATCCTTTATATGTTGTATGCATTTTATTAATAAAAAATTTATATATTAGTGTTTCACCTAAGAATTAGTGGTTTGCTATTCAGTTTGATGCTATTTAAATTATTGTGAATAACAATGTCATGGTATATCACAAATAGCTTATAATTAAATGTCATATCCCGCAGGCTAATGCATTTCACGCATCAAAAAATAAATTTATTCAGCTAACACAATAAAATGCACAGTAATATATATTGTATATATTTGTGGGGGATCTGTGTATATATCAAAAAAGTTAACGCTACTGAATAACCAATAACAAAATAATCTATAGCAATAACCTATCAAACATTAAACATCATATACATTATGGCAGCCGATATTATCAGCCTAAATCATGTAGCTATTCAACCCAAAATGTTATTTTCTACTACAGGATTCAGTCAAGAAAGTTATCTGTTATTTTATTGAACAATAATATTATATTCTATGTTACCACTGGTAAGTGAGATTACTTTAAAAAATAATTCTGGTTACTGATGATCCATGGCGTTTCTATGATTGGTTAGCTACAAGGATAATATGGATCGTGTGTGCAAAGTTGTTATTTGGCTTCTAATTATAAAAGGATCAATGAGTGCTGTAAAATCAGGTGCTGTCAATATTATATTTGTTTTCCAAGGTTCTTTGTGTATTGTACTTCTAGACCAGATGGTAGATATAACTGTAGTTTGAATCTCTTTTTACTCAACTTTTAATTTCAGCTGCTTTACCTTAATAATGAATGGTCGGAGTTTGCAGGCGATCAACTGTTTTTGTAAATGTTTGCTCGTCTTTTTAATATAAAGTCTTTGTTTTTGTCCAAGCTTCATATCTTGTCTTGTTTCTTTCCTAAAAGAAATCGCTACACTTGTCTTTTAAATATTAGATCCTAGAATTTCTTATTCTTGCGAAAGTCACAAAACTACGAGAATGGTCCATTCCGAACCTTAGATTACCATAACTGTTCGTATATTGTTTCATTTTCTTGCACAGATGTTCTATGTTTATCAACATATAACATCAATTTCCAAACTATTTGTAATACGTGCATACCAAAAAGTATTGAGAAAGTTATCAAAACTGCAGAGTTTGTAGAACCACGAAATATACGAAAAGTCTTCTGTAAAGACCACAAAAACATTTTCTTCTTGCCTGAGGTGACTTTTTATCTGTTTGCTTAGTACTTTTTGAAAACCTGAACTACATATTTATATGCAAAATAGTTTATGGCAAGAGAAAAATTGAATATCAGTTTTCGTATTTGCTTTGATGAAACATACAACTAGTTTGAGCCTTCAATCGCCAAAACCAGAAGAAATAACCCAGTTTCTTTCAACTGTAGGCTAAAACTAAATCGAGTCAAACATTCGGTAGATGCTATTCTGGTCAATCAAGCGCTGGACAACTACTACGTCACTAATAAACTCTTTACCTCTAAAAACTAAAAATCTTTATTTTTAACTACTTACATATCTGTATTCTCAAGACGGCTGGTATGGGTGTTAAAACTTTAATTAAAACAAAAAACAGAACAAACAAAATTTACACACTCTCTTTGTTAACCTGAAGATGACTTAAGGTCGAAACATTGTTCTGTACTTTATTTCAATTAAAGTTTTAATGCCCATACTAGCTGTCTTGGGAACACAATTTTATTTCAAGTGGGTTTCTCGTCATCACGTATTTACATATATAATCTAAAGCCTGTATTTAAAAGATCATTCTGCTAACGTTAAATAGAATTATGTTTTCAGAGAAAGCTTTAAACTCGAAGTCGTACGCAAGTAGTTATAAATGATTTATTTACATCAACTATTTGTATCCTACACAGATATGTTGAAGTGGATGAAGTTCAGTTTTAGCAAAAGTTAGGAAATTGTTTGTTGTATACATATCAATCATATCTTCATCGTCTAGCAGGAAGGAAAGGAGTTTATAATAAAGTTTTAAATCAGGAGTAGACACGAAACAAAAGAAAAAGAAACAATTACATGTATCAACTGTTGTGGAAGAAGACACTAAGTTTCTTAGAATTTAAACAATTAACTCTAGGAGTGACATCTGCCAATGTTATAAGAGATTTGTTACTGAAGTCATAGATCAACGTACTTAAATCTGTATAGTCACATTAAATCATTCTTTAACACATTTATGAGGATATTAAACCTATGGAATAGAAGACATTATTAAAGCGTGGACGCGAGTTATCTACGTATGTGCTTAGTGTATTTTAAAGATTTATTATCCAGCCTAACACAAGAAATTGCAACTAATGAGCTTTCAGTTGTATTTACTTCTCTATTTTGTTCTAATGATATTTTGAACGCTAGCGTTCTCTCTTTTCAGTATACACTTTTATGACAACATAAACATAGTGTAATTACCAGATACTTGCGTGTTCTTGCTTTACCGGCAGTTTGAAATCAGATAACGTATATTTAGAAACGAAACACTAACACACTTTATGGAAATTTCACTTTCATTATTATAAATTTAGATAATTCCGGAAAACCACTAGAAAATCTTTATCTGTATCTCAGTATATAAAAGCTTATACGATTGTCTTTGTTCTTATTTTTTTTTATAAACGTAATACACTTTCACTCTTAAAGCATTAAAACTTAGCTAAAGATCAAAATATAACATGAAATGTTTCAAACCAATCTTAATTATGCAGAAAGCTGTTCAAAGACGAAACGTATATAATTATGAAATTGAGAAATAGAAAAGGACGTTTTCTAAATGAGAATGCAAAATTACTTCAAGTTAAATTATAACAATTTTTGGCACCTCTTATACTTTACAAATAATTTTTAAATCTATACGACAAATTAAACAAATTAATATTAACAATTATGTCAAAACAATATATAAATTTACACGTAATTGACACAGATCATTGTTATTATTTTTAGTGTGTAATTTATAATCTTGAAATGTATAATAAAAAACATACAGATAAATTAAATATCCCGAAAATGTTATTATGATCAATTATTTCATTTCTACATTACAAACATTTTGGAAAATTCATTATTAACATTACCTTTGATTTAAATATTTCATAAGCCATTATAGCTACAACATGTTTATGCATGTATTTCAGTATTGTATAATAATTGAGAAGCAGTGGAAAACAACATAATAATATTTGACGAAACAATGTTCACTGACTCATTAGAAAGTCGTATAAGAAATATTAGAACATTCACATGCGTAGCAAAAACAACGTAACTTTTAATATCATTAACCTGAAACATAGTTTGTTTTTAAAAAGAAATTTTAAAGAAAAATTATTATATTTTGCATAAAAAGCTTATTTTCATTATAAAAATATAGTGTGACAATTTTCATCACAAACTGTCTTATAAATCTTTATATTTAGTTTTAAAAATTATTTAAGTTCATTAGTTTCACTAAAGTTACTTGAAATTGGAACTTGATTGTTTTACAGCTTGAAAGTAATCAAAAATACTTAAAACTGGAAATGGATTGTTTTACAGCTTGTAAGTAATAGTAAAATGCTTAAAACTGGAAATGGATTATTTTACAGCTTGTAAGTAATCGAAAAGTACTTAAAACTAGAAGTAAAATATTTGCCAATTCTTTAATTTTTCATTAAAATGAAGATTTTGTTGTGTGAATTCATTCATTAAATTTTATTTTATTTAAACTTTTCATTTTACCAACCAGGATCTATGGTGAAACATGCGATTACTTTATTGAACAATGTTGTTTCCTTTTAAATCCGGCCAGGTGGTTAAGGCATTCGACCCCTAATCTGAGGGTCGCGGGTTCAAATTCCCATCACACAAGCATGCTCGCCCTTTCAGCCGTGGGGATATTATAATGTTTGGTCAATCCCACTATTCGTTGGTAAAAGAGTAGCTCATGAGTTGGCGGTTGGTGGTGGTGACTAGCTGCCTTCCCTCTAGTCTTAAACTCCTACATTATGGGCGACTGATGCAGATAGTTCTCATGTAGCTTTGTGCGAAATTCAAAGCAAAGCATTTAAGTTGTTTAAATTATTAACAGATAAATTAAATTCTATTATTTGATTAATCTGTACATATTTATATGGAGTAAAACTTTGTATCTTATATATATATATATATTCCTTCTATAAGAAGATTTGCTAAATAAAGCTATTAATTGTGTTTTGAAGTTAGATGTAAGGTAACGTTGGTTGAAGTTAAGTGTAAGAAAGTGTCCGGCCTTTGATCAGACTCCAGTGAATTACCTCATGTCATTGGTATGAGTTAACTCCCGGTAGGAATAAGTACAATCTGAATAAAGTTCATGGACACAAAAAGCTAAGTGCGAGCATAGTATGAATTTAAACTATAATTTAAACACTAAAAGTATAATTTAAACAATAAAATATATGGTTTCATAAACTGAGTAGAAGTTATAGATACATATAGTTATCATTGTCATAAATTTATAATTTTTATTGCAAATGATCCTAATTGAAATTGCATAAAGTTTCATAAAAATTAAAGAATTTACTTGCAATGATTTTTTTTTAAAAATTACGGCATTGGAAATAGTTATGGAAGTGCACAGATGACACATGTACGAAAGTCTCAAACAAAGTAACAGTAATTAAGTGTACTACAGTTTTGTATTTTCTTTAAATAAACAAAACACTTTGCTATAACTTTACTGTACGTTTGTGAGCCCATGATTGTGAAATATCGTCCAATTTTCCTTTACAAAATTCAGTTAACTATTCGATTGCCTGCAGATTGGTTTGTTTTAACACTCGTGCAACGTTACACAAAAGCTATCTGCCTTGGTCGTTTCTAATTTCGCAGTGTAATTTTACCGATAAATAGGGGATTGAGTGTCATCTTATAACATCCCCACCAGAAAAAGGGTGCGGTATGTGTGGCGGGACGGTGATTCGAGCCCACGACCTTTAGGTTCTGAGTCGAGTGTCTTAACCACCTAGCCACGTCGGTTCATACAAAATTATCCAGCCTTAATAATATTAAAAATGTGACTTTTTTCTTTCCATTTTCAAATCAATTTAGTCACAGTTTTCACAGATATTTTCAACACCTTATTTAACTAAAGATTTTCAGACAGAGCCTAACATTTATAGATACTTTATTACTTTTTATTAATGCAATAACAAGAATATATCAAACTAGCAATGTATGTGTGTATTTTAGGTACTATATCACTTTGTACATTTCACTAAAATTAATTTACCAAATTATATAATAAATCTTTGTTTGATTTTAAAATAAATATATATATATATATATTTAGGTTCTACACAGAAAAGAAAACAGAAGAGGAAATATAGATTGGGTCTAAGTTTCATTCTCTTCCCATACTTGATAGTGCGTTGGCACTCCAAGGAATGCATCAAGCAGATTAATATATTCACGTATGCTAGGTGACACAGGATACAGATAAGACACACGAAAAAGACAACCTATCCCACACAAAAGACGCTGTGTAAGCAATGTGGCTCTTTATTTTGATAAAGGTTGTGAGTTTTTTGTAAAGTTCTTAGGATTCTTTTTATGATTGTTTGTTTGTTTTTGAATTTCGCACAAAGCTACTTAAGGGCTACCTGTGCTAGCCGTCCCTAATTTAGCAGTGTAAGACCAGAGGGAAAGCAGCTAGTCATCATCGCCCACCGCCAACTCTTGGGCTACTTTTTACCAACGAATAGTGGGATTGACCGTAACTTTTATAACGCCCCCACGGCTGAAACGGCGAGCATGTTTAGCGCGACGGGGATGTGGACCCTTGACCCTCAGATTACGAGTCGCACGCCTTAACACGCTTGGCCATGCCGGGCCTCTTTTTATGAAGATCGAAATTATACAAACATTTCTTGGACTTATTTCACACAATTTTTTGTAGTGCATTGTTTTATGCCATTCTAAATATTAATTTAAACAGTCATTGTTAAATAATTCCTTTTTTGACTTTTAATTAAATTTTGTAAGGTTTACAAATCAAATTAATGAAACCCATTACATTTTTAAAAAAACAGCAAGTTGTAAAAATTATAAATTTATTTCGATTACTTTACACTGTAAAATTTAGAATTTTTGTTTCACGTCCCTTTTCCATAAAAAATAATCCGCACTTTGGAACCATAAATACGTTGTAAAAGTTATATTATAATTTTACTATTCTATCAGACGATATTTACACCTTTGTATAGCTTTGCGCGAATTTCCGAGACACCCACACTGGACTAATTTATTCATAAAATTAGAAGTGTAGTAAACAAACAGTAACTGGTTGTAATTAAACACAAAGCTACACAATAGACTGTCTATGCAATGCCCACCATTAGTATCGAAAACCAGTTTGTAAGTCCGCAGGCATACCATTGTGTCGCCGGAAAAAAACATAATTATGTCTAAGAAAAAAAAAAGTCTAACAGTCATATTATTCACGCTTTTTAGTTGCATATAATAAATACTAATGACTATTTGTTTTACAAGCTTAAAAAAGCTGTCTTAACATTTCAACAAGACTTGTACGTGTATTTTATACAGACTTAACGTCACCTTGCAAGGAGCATGGCTAGATGGCCCAGCGTTTCAAGAACACAATATTTCTACAGGTTTCCAATGGATAGCACATTCGACACATAAGCAGTGATTCTTACATTTAGAATAAAGTTAGTAAAACTTTCTTTCGTATATTATGAACAGAAAATTCTTACATGTGTGAAAAACCATAACATTTATTAATGTGACACGTTAGACAATATCTATAACTAATTTAAAAGAAGTATATATCAAGATATAACAAAACTTAAAACTTTTAAATGGTTTGTTTTGAGTTTCGCGCAAACATACATGAAAAGTATTTGCGATAGCCAACCCCAATTTAGCAGGATAAGACAAGAGAGAAGGCAGCTAGTCATCACCACCCACCGCCAACTCTTGGGCTACTCTTTTACCAACGATTAGCATGAGTGGCCGTCATTTTATAACGCCCTCACGGCTGAAAGAGCGAGCACATTTGATGTGACAGGGATTCAAACCCGCAACTCTCAGATTAGGAGTCGTGTTCTTTAACCACCTACCCATGCCGGTTCATTTTAAATGATGTCAGTAGCATGTTTATTTTAGATAATAAATGATAATAACATTGCTTCTTGAAATGTTTGATGACCCACATGGTTTATGAGTTTCCATTGAAGTATCACTGTTTGATTGAGTAACAAAAAAAGGTTTGTATTATTTTATTTAAAATTATTTTTTATAATTAGCTGTTGTATTACACTGGTATGGCATTATTTGATATTCGCAACATACTACATAATGCGAAGTTATTTAGGTAAATGTTATAAGAACTACCAATGTGAGCTTTTGACAATCTACCTTCGCCTGCGTTACGGGTACATTTTTTAACAACACTAAAAAGTATACATTTTTCGATTTACGTGAATCTCACCTGATAAACCAATACGCCATAATCGTTATACTCGTTCGCTTTATAAGATTTCATACTCTTATTTTGATGATTATATTAAATTAGTTCATTATATACTGGATTACTTTTCAGTATTGATCTTTAAAGAGGGTTGAATTTGATCAAATGTTATTTATAATAATTTACGTGGAGAAAAAAATCAACAAAAACTTCCAATCACCTTTAGCAGTTATTTTTTTTATTAACCGTTATGAAAAAATATAACTTCTTATAACATATCTCATCTAGTTTATAAACCAGAACAGTAGCTAAATGCCTTCTCAATGTAACAATTTTTAAGGTACTTTTTTAACATCTACCAAGAGCACTTTCTGGATTTTAGAATTTTCTTTTTATTTTAACTTTTCCTTTTGAAATAGCTCGAATAACGTATGTTTTAAAATGAAGCTTAAGCTATTTTACTATTATACTAGTATGTTCTATACGATTAGAACTAGCCCAAAAATAATCTTTCTCGTCAGTAGCACTTTACTTTCCCTGTAGTATCAAACGTTCTCATGACTTGTCTTTAGGCCTCTGAATTCCTTTGGGGAACCATGTACACACTCTTACTTAGTTATGAGCGTTTTATGAAGTTTGCTATAAATACTAATTTGAGTGTTCTTGTAAGACGAAATACAATTAAAAGTAAACTAATTAGGTTTCCGCATATATACGTTATAGCAATTACGTATTTGTTTCAGTTTGTACAGCTGAAAATAATATATATATATTTATATACTTATAGTTATTTAATGAAAAGAGTTTATTCACCATATATGTTTCTTTTTATTATATTTCAGTCTTATTAATGCAATGTAGCTAGATTTAAAATAGAAGAAATGAACATTTAACGTTTAGTACATTTTCAAAGGTATAAAACGAAAATATATTTTTTATTATATTTAAATCATTTTTATTTCTAAAATAATAGGAAAATATTTCAGACATCGTTTAGCTCAAGGTAAGTTCAAGTAAGTTTGACATTGTTTGAGATGTCCATGAATAGGGCAACTAACAAACGACTAATTAAAACTTGTTTGGATAAACTATGCCTTAAATCATATTACTTTTGCCAGGCGTTTTTTCTCTGAATGTGATATAGGTTTGACTTTCAAATACAGAAATAAACTTTTCTTATTCAACATGCTATAATTATATAGTGAGAAGCTATATTCTTCTCACATATAGCGTAGCAAATAAACAGAAAAACGATGAATATGCTGTAATTGTGCAGCTGAGTATTGTCCTTCCCCATACAATATATATATACACAAACTAATGTTTTTACTCCAATATCTACTGTAAGACTGATACGAAGATCCGTTTTTTTAGTTATATCTGCTTCCTACTTTAACCAATGACGTTTCAACTATGGTCTTTGAGATGGCCAATAACCGTCAATTAATTAATCACGTGAAACACTGTGAAAGGTCATTAAGAGCTGGGTGTTGAAAGCAGATAACTAGAAGCACCCCTAATGCCACTACTTTGGCCGCTATTTCTTCGTACAATGTCACCCTGAACATCGTATATACAGTGTATACAATGTTTTAAGTATGTGTTTATATCCACGTTGAGTTCATAAAGCTTATAAAAGACTTTTATTGAAGTAATAATAAATACTGTAATGATATTGTTATGTTATAAATAAATTATGTGAAAATTGGAATTTTTGTGTTATCTATCATAGCATCTACTCACATTTTTTTAACTTCATAACACGGGAAAAAAAAAGGACAGGTTCCACAAACTGTGTTACAATAAAGCTATTTTATCCTTATAGACAGGTGTTGATTTTACAGGTGCTTTTCTTGGTGTCAATGTAGTAATGAAACTATTCTCATAACAACAATTTCTCTTTAAAGTTTTGCCTTTTTTAAATACAACAAGAAGATAACTGGATAGGTGATTTTCTGTTGTTGGTGTACGAGTGAACACTACGGTATCATACCTCCTATTCTGGGCCATCATTCCAGAATGCAGAATCTGTATATTCTAAAGTGGGGATTTGGACAAGTGTTTCTTCTGTAATCGGAGCCTATTATTGTGGCCTAGGAAAAAGATAGAAAGACTTTTGTTGAGCTTGGCTTAACGATGGATGCAGTGTTTAATATTGTAAAAACAATAAATGGAAAATTCAGACAGCTACCCGAAGATTAATCCAGGACCAAGCTTGGGATGAGTAACATGTTTCTTGAGTTGTTGGATCAACTGAATTAACACGTGAAGGAGGCACCGTTTCACCGGATTAGTCTACTTACGAGAGATGAAAACCCAGTATCACTTAGGAATAATCCAAAGTACTTGAACCAATTTTTAGTGAAATGATCCACAACAAAAGATACAAAGTTAATAGGATAAAATCACTGGACTTATATAGTTATGTTTATATATATATGAATTGTTCTTACACCACAAGCTCAGTTGGAGATCTGAACACGTTTCCTTGTCAATGGGTTAAGTGACAGTGGGGATTGCTGCAGGAGCACACAAAGATTCGATGGTAGTCACTGGTAGAGCAATAAGATTTGAAACTGTATAAACCAAGACAAACCTTATCACATGTTTGTATCGTTCTTTGCTTCCTGTCACCAATCTTATGTTAAAAATAGCGCCACCAAGTATATCCTTTCAATAAGAATTTTCTCGCATAGTCTTTGGAGCTAAAGTCAAACAAAATCATACAAGTTGCTTCTCTAACACTAATTATTTATAAAACGCATTTTAATGAAATCGTTTATACATAATACACAAATAATACAGTATTCACTACTAATTTGTGAATTTAATGTTTTAATTTCTTCTGCTTAATAGCAGTTAATCTTCTGTTGTTCCTCAGAAATGTCACCTGTTGTGAAAAAATTCAATGTTGGCATAAGGACATGCTTTAAGATGTACTACTAACATTCTCTTATTTGGTTGAATTTTGAAGCTCTTAATACCTTATGTATTTTTTTTTCCTTTGGGAAACTTAAAGATACAACTTGTTACACATCTCCATCACACAGTTTTCGAGTTATTAGCGTTACACAATTAATATCAGCCACCTGGATAACGTTTTAATAAAGATAAAACTGCCAGCCGTTTTCTGTAACATTTTCACATGCCTGTTTTTATGTCAATGCTTCGTGAATAGACATGCATTCGCTAATATTTTAGCTACAGAGCAGCATGACGCATTTTGTGAGTTCTTTTAGAATAAAAATGTAATTTTATGATATTAATTTGTCTAGTAACTTCATGTATGCTTTTGTTTGGATGCTAATCCCTCGGCAGGTGAACGGTAAGTTTACGGAATTACAACACTGCAACCCGGGATTCGATTCCCACAAATAGTTCATTGTGTAGCTTTGCGCTAAAAAAATGAAACAACAGCCATTTAGATGTGATTATAATAAACAAAATGATATCTGGCCGTAAAGTGAGTGACATTTATTGCTAAAGATATCTTACAGTTAATACAAGAAACGAATATTTTACATTTAATAGAAATATAGAATCTTTCGTAATAATCAATTCAACGATTATTATATTTCAGGAAACATTTTGGAATTATACATATTTATATCTAAATTACGTTGATGGTATTAACTGATTCTATTAAGTAACAAATAGAGGATTGGTCCTGCCAATATCTTACAAACTTATAAGGAAGAAAATAATTTATTTGTCCCTCATACTTTTCTCAGCATTTACAACATTTGAATATATATATATAAATATATTTAAACTAATACATTGTTTATCCACTACATATTTTTATTTTTAAAATTCATTTTTTCTCTCCTTCTTTAGTTGTCTATCTATATATAAGAGTGAACTCTGCAATACCACACTTACCTCTCACCAATTTTATTTCATAAAGTATCAAAGTCCAGTTTTATTTGAACACGTTGTTTTTAGTTCACTTTTATCCGCTTTGAGACAGTATCTTATAGAAAGTGGCGTCTTTCTAGTCACTGTCAATTTTATTCTGTTTCTATGTTCTCATATATCTCTTTGACTAGAGCAACGTGTAACTTGATATTTTGAGGCTGCTGACCCAATATTCACAAGGGAGAGAAGAATAGTTGTCATGTACAATAAATTTAATTTGACTGGTGGAGAGTACAAAGAGTGACGCTTGAGAACAGGAAGTATTGAAGCATTTACTGTAGTTTCAGATTTTGTGAAGCCTAGTCTGATCCTTCAAGTCATCTTCTAAAGAATAGAAAAGAGAAAGAGCAGAGCTTGAGAAAGCTCTAATCAATCTATTCAAGGGTTTGTGTGTATTGTCTTTTTCTGCTTCTATTAATAAATGTATCTCCAACTTCTATTTCGTCTACACGGAACACTCTGGTCATAACAGCTCATATCACATATTCAAATGACTAATACTTACCTCTTAACAGTTTTGTTTTCCTCTTGTTTTTGCGGAGGTTACTTATCTGTGCTAGTTCATTAAGTTCAGATGATACATGTATGAGAATATAAAAACGGCATGTATATTCTGGCCCAGTAATGTGTAAGATTGAGTTTAAAATCAAGTTTTACCAAGGGAAAAATTACATATTTTTTTCTATTTTGCTTGGCATGAGGGAGGTGAGGACGAGATATAACTATTCTATTGAATCCAATTTTTTATTTATAGTGGAATGCAACTATGATCTCGCTAAATTTTAACCAGTTTTTTCCTGTAACTCGACATAATTTGTAACTTAATCTAAACCTTAATTACCCTTTGTGCTTTTTTTTTCCTGTAAAGAACACGGAAGAGCAAACTTTATTTTCTATTTTCTCTCGTTTCTTTACAAAGAGAAGATATTTTTTTTATTCTGGGTAGAAAGTGTTAAAAAGAAATACACTACTGTAACAAGATCGACATTTACATACGTGAGAATACGTACATTTACGTATGTCGTGAAATATAAATATATTGTTACAGATATAAAAGCCATACAACACTAGTATCCAATGCATGATGCTGTATTATCAAAATTGTTTTTTTTTTAATTCCGCACAAGCCTACACGAGGAATATCTGCACTAGCCGACCCTAATTTAGCAGTGTAAGACTGAAAAAAGGAAGCTAGTCATCACCACTCACCATCAACTCTTGGGCTACACTTTTACCAATGAATAATGAGATTGACTGTCACATTATAACACCCTGACGGCTAAAGAGCGATCATATTTGGTGTTACAAGGATTCAAACCTGCGATTCTCAGATTGGGAGTCGAGTGCCTTAACCAACTGGCCATGCCGGGCCGTATTAACAAGAATCTGAGTTAGAATGTCACATATTCTTCTTATTAACACGTCATCTTTATCGTAATTTTGTATATATATATCCCAGTAACATAATGCGGTCAATCTGTGGTTATAACGTTTCTGGGAACACAACATCTTCGTGTGGTTACAAATATATCAGCAACAAAACAATTCTTCATGGAGAACTCAGCAGCTTTACGTATTATATATACAAGCCATGATTTTAAAATGATCATATAACCAACGATAAAATCCGTTTGGTATCACATTTGTTTATTTTATTTATATATACTTCTAGATCTGGATACTTATGATTTTATTTTAAATGTAACTCTTAACAAGTATTTTTGGTAATATATAAAACACTTAAGATGATGAAATGAATTTATATATAAACTTAATAAATTAGAAAAAAAAACAGCATATTTATTTAGACTACAGATGTTTCAAAACACAGTCATCTCAGCTAGATCCTGAATGGCCAGGTGGTGAGAACGCTCGACTCATAACCTGAGGGTCATGGGTTCAAATCCCTGTCACATCAAATATGCTCATCCTTTCAACCTTAGGAACGATATAATGTTATAGTCAATCCCACTATTTGTTGGTAAAAGTGTAGCCCAAGAGGTGGTGATGAATGGTAATGACTAACTTCCTTCCTTTTAGTCTTACATTACTAAATTAGGAACAGCTAGCGCAGATAGCCCTCATGTAGCTTTACGCAAAATTAAAAAACAACGAAACAAATTATCTTAACTAATCAATAAACATTATTCTATAAGGGTTTCTGCACGAATTTCAAGCCTAAAGCAAGTTCCTCTTAACATAAGCCCTCTGTAAGCAAAAGCCTCGCTGAAACGTTACTTGCATACAGCAGTTAATTAATAAAACAGTTAAACTGATGAATTGTGATGAATTTTTAAATATAATAAATGCAATGAAACTTATCTTTTAATATGATCTTAACTCAGTTTAGCTATTCTATGTGGTATTTTAAACTAATAGAATATAAAACATGCCAATATAATTTTGTTTTGACTGTAGACTCCTGTAACAAGTGTATATTTCTGATACTGAGCTAAAGGCCTGATGATAGATGTCTTACAGTTAAAGAATGTGTATATAAAATGACACATTAGGATTGAAAACCTTAATGGATTAACCAATAGAATTTTATTTTTGACATTTTTAGTAACTTCCTGATATTTAATCACATTTAAGTATAAATATGTATGTTTGTGTGTACGTATATGATTTTAAATATTTATATTTCATCAGAAGTTCAGCGAAAACTGTAAACAATGCAGTAAAAATTATTTGAGCTTTGACATTATACATGCATTGTTGGTTGTTGAGAATTTATATGATTGTGTTTGTTTGTAATTGGGCTCAAAGTTACACATGGGCTATCTGTATTGTGCCCACCTGAAGTGCCGAAACCCAGTTTTTAAAGTTATAAGCCTCCAGACATGCCGAGACTTAATACAGTCCAGAGCTAGTCACCGAGCAAGTCAGACGTGCTAATATCTCTGCAAAGATGTTATTCAGAACGAAACGTCAGGCCGGCAGTGCCGACGGTAATCGTCGACGGCCTACCGCCGAACCTCACGCCGTACCAAATCGCTACGCTGATCGCCCAAGCCAAGCCAGGGGCAACCATTGAACCGTCCAGGACCTGAATATTACGCCGGGGCGGAATCCTCATTCAACCAGCCACTAATGCAGATCAAATTTACCTGTGCCAGCCATGGAACACTGAATTCAAAGTAAGTTGTTCCCCTACGAAAAGTCCGGACATTCTTTATTCTGTATTCCTGAGGGGCGTCGACCCATCTATTCAACCTGAAGAAATCAGACAAACCATAGAATCCCAAATACAAGCAAAAGTTTATGCAGTTCATCGAATTTTCTCGAAGAACAGTAACCATCCCACGCACTTCATGAAGATAGTGACAACGTCAAAGTACAGTGCGGACTGTATTTTACGCGACGGCTGTTATTATCATATATTTCATTTTAGAGCCGAACGCCCACATCGTCAACCAGGCAGCAACGTTTCAAACAAAGTTCCCAGATATCGCAAACAACCAACGGAAATCTTTCAACATGAAACTACTAATATTCCGCTGAGTCCAGATACAAATAGACAAAACATGAAGACAGATTCAGACAACTCTATCCAGATGACGAAAACTCCCATGGCCAGCATCACGCCAAGTTCCAGCAGTTCAAGTAAGAAAAAGGACAGTGCATGCCAGACCTCAGTCCCAGCTCCCCAGAACTCAACAACCTGCCAGACCCAAACCATTACCAAGACAACCATCGACGCGTCAGTACAAACTGAAAAACAAACCACCTCCACGCAGAAATCTCAAACCAAATTCTCGAGAAGCAACAAAGCATCACAGACCAACGAAAAACAACTCACCGAAGAACAACCAGTAGTTCCACCACCAAGACCACGTTTTTCAGTCGCACCAATGGGTTTCAAGTGTATAAATACGTTCAAGACGAAGTTACCACCTGACATACAAGACTGAAACTAAACATTTCCCTGTATACCACCAACAGAGTCCATCCATTTTTATTTTATTTTATTTTAACTTTTTATTTTCTATTCCCGGCTACTTCCGGGCACGGTCTGGGTAGATCATTCGGCGCCCAGGCCGTGAAAGTGGGTTTTCTCGGGGTACTCCCGTTTCCCCCCATAGCAAAATCTCTGGCATCGGACCTGCAGGTCCCAGCCGTATCTGAAAAGGGCCGTTTACCGCGTCACCTTGAATAATCACCGTAAATTTTAAAGATCAATTCGCCAGTGTACTCCGTTCTAGAGCCAAGGTCTGGCTCACCTCACTTTCGCTGCTCTCGTCAAAGTTTCCCGTCCTTCCTCTCACTCACAAATACCCCACTTCAGAGTCGAAATATTAAAAATGAAATAAAAATTCCACGGGCATTTCAAAAATTTCTCACGAAAGGGGACGAAGAGGAACTACAAAGCTCCTGAACACCCCAGTTGGGGAGAGAACTCTTCTGATTTCTCTCTCTCTAAACTGAACCCCTGCCACGTTAGTTTAGTTTAGTTTAGAGACTGAATACAAACATTTGAAGTAGATCTATTTCTTAAAGCTAAGTATTGGTATAGTTTATACTCTGTAACTGTAGCTTTAATACTGTTCTCGGTGATTACGTTCTTATAGCAACAAAGGTTAATTACACTGACAAATCATAAACCGATGTGTAGGAACAATTTTCTCCTCATTTGGTGTCACTTTTTTAAATAAAATAAATATGCAAAATTACGTGAAAAAATGAGTTCCTGGAAAAATCTTCTTTATTGGACTACACAGGAACATCAAATAATTCATTAGCTTGTATAATCTTGTCAAATGGATGGTGTGGCTATTATTGTATGAGTGTGACCGATTTTAGCTATCAGAAACGATAAAACAACAATTATCAGCTATTTGAACGGATAGTAAAAGGTTCAATACCTGCTAACTGTATTTTTTGCGTTTTTGTTTTTACAAATACGTTTTCTAGTATAAGCCATTCCCTTTCTACTTTAATTTGAGCTGAAGTTGCTATGGTTACCATTTTATAAACCATTAAGCTTTGAATAACGTTCTTCTCTTAGGAAGAAAACTAATCGAATGTATTAAGTCCCTAAATCTTATTACTTCCACAAATGTTTTGATACTTTTATATAATTACATAAGCACAAGTTCGCCTACAAAAATAACAATAAATAAACAGTGAGAATATTAAACCAGAAATATCTTCTTCAAGCACATCTATATATCATTAAAATACGTTTAAGGAAAACCAAAATACATGTATATATATGTGTATGATATACAATGAAATTTTGTTTACTGTATAAATATATATACCACGTAACTGTTTCTAAGATACATAAAGATGAATAATTTATCAGTTAGGAATGTCAAATAAGATAATTCCCAAAGAAAATACCAGAAAACAAAACATGTTATAACGAAACAAACTGAAAATGTTGATCTCCATACAGGTGTATGAATAAAACATACGTCAGAGTTTATTTGTTTTGTTTTTTTAATTTTGCACAAAAATACACGAAGGCTATCTGCGCTAGCCGTCCCTAATTTTGCAGTGTAACACTAGAGGGAAGACAGCTAGTCATTACCACCTACCACCAACTCTTGGGTTACTCTTTTACCAACGAATAATGGGATTGACCATCACATTATAACGCTCCTACAGCTGAAAGGACGAGCATGTTTGATGTGATGGGAACTCGAACCCGCGACCCTCGGATTACGAGTCGAGTGTCTTATCAACCTGGCCCGTAGTCAGAGAAGGTTAGTTTTAATTTTCGTGATCATACATATGATATGTTTTGTAAGGAAAGTGGTTTACAGCATATGTGAATTTAATTATAATGCATTGTGATAGGTATAAAACAGATTATCTGGTAAAAATGGCAGTTTTTTTTACTTGAAAAAATTTTGTCTGGCATTCAAAGGCTTAGAACAATAATTTAACTTCGGAGAAGGGCATGTACACTTATAACTTATTGTTCATTACTTTGATTTATAACGCAAAACATTAAAACAGTTATTTTTTGTATTATTTTTGTACTAAAGGTATATACATATAATAGAAATATACTTGTAAATGAACACACACATAACAAAATTCTAAGTAAGTACGTTGTGAGTAACATTTTTAATACAAATATAAAAAATAATATTTCGACAAGAAATATTTTACAAACTTACCGTGTTTGTTATTGTTGGTTTTTAGTGCTTTGTTAAAACCGTAGATTTTATTTTTGGATGAAAAGAACTAACATTTTCTTTCTGTATTTCTGCGAAGTATTCTTCCATGTGACATACAAGGATGTCTCTTTTTATTTTTATTTTTGGCTTCAAGCAGCCGATTCTCCACTGAATAACAACTTAAGTGGTTCCTGGACGAATTCTTTGATGTGAAGATTCGTTTGAGCAGTTCGTCCTTCATCATGTACTGGACAAAAGCAGGACCAACAATCACCATTTTTTTCAATTCTTTTCCTTTTATGTTTTTGGCTTAAAATACAACCAGTCTCACTGAAACAGTATGATATAATGAATATATCTGATATGTGTCTCAGTGGATATTCAGAGATGCTAGTTATCACTTCTTTACTTTCTTATTTATATAATTGGATGCGAGAATGGAAATAAAAACGAGTGGTTCCGTCACTTGATGTCTAGAAGCTAATAAAAATTTCACTCAAGCACGATTGACGGCTATTCCTGGATCCGAGAGGTCTGTTTTAAGCACGCTGCTCAGTAATTGAAATAAAAAGTTAAATAATATTAAATTATCTGAGATTAGCAACAATAAGTTTATTATTATTGTTTTTTAATTCGATAAGGAGAAAACTTGATACATTAGATAACAAGTTTCCTGTCCCTTTACAAATAGTCACAAATGAATATTAAGAATTATATGCTTATCCATGAAGTCCTTAACTTTGGTGTTATATTTTCCGAGCTATGACGCGCTCGACCGCAATATAACACTTAAAATGGAACATTTTCAGGTTTCCTTTAGTTACTGCGCCTTACATTAATAGACGTAACTTTTCTTTTCAGAGAAACAAAAACATAAATTGTACATAAGAAGGGTTACATATCTGAAAAAAATTTATTCACTAATGACTACTAATAAATAAACGAAATACTCATTATTTGAGCGAAACAATTTTGCGAAATTTACTTGAATTTGAGGCAAACATTTTTGAATGCTTAAGAAGTGTATTAAAGAATACATGCAAGCTTTTCCATTATAATAATAATTAATTGTAACAGTATTTAAAGAAACCAAATATTGACTTATATCTGTTTAAATCAAAGTGTTTATTCATCACATAATTGCCCATAAACTTTTTATATATATTTGTTTGTTTATTTTGATTTTCACACAAAGCTACACGAGGGCTCTCTGCGGTAGCCGTCCCTAGTTTGGGAGTATGAGAGAAGAAGTTTGTCATAATTGGCCACTCCCAACTCTTAGGTTGCTCTTTTGCCAACGAATAGTGGGATTGATCGTCACATTATATCGTTCTACGGCTGAAAGTACGCTTAGTGCGATGGGGACTCAAACTTGCGATCCTCAGATTAGTAGTCGAGTGCCTTAACTATCTAACCATGCCGGGCCCTGTTCTGTTTTATTTTATATATATATATATATATGAAATACTGTAAATAAAAATAACTATTGAATTGATAATTTATATTGGTATTGTAATTTCTCTTGCGTCATTTAATCTAGTGTTCAAGCACTGTAACTAAGCGGACCGATAAATATTTGTCATATGGAATGAACCACAGGAAATAAAAAATAGTACAATTAAGGAGAATAACACTGAAGTGAAAATATAAAAGAGGAAAATATTAACATAACCGTTACTTTTAAAATACTTATTAAAATTATTTTCCCAGTATATTTATAATAAGTTAATTCCCGTTTATTGGTATATATGTATATTTTAATTTATCAAAAGTCTATAGCATTAATTCAAATAATAATATTAAGTGTTCGTTTGAATATTTTAATGATGTAAAATTAAGAGAGAGAGAAAGAAGAAAAATTGATGCACGTGTATATAAATCATATGTGATTCGGTATAAACACTATTAGTCAACGAAAGAATAATGTGTTGTAAGTATCTGGTAATGATGCTTTTGGGTTTGTAGATTGATTATAGTACATAGGAACATCATATAGCACTGGTGTTATCGAAGATAGTCCAACACATACACAGAAAGTGGTCTGGTTTATAGTTAGCACGTGACAGTCGACTTAATCATAGAGCGTTAAAGAGAAGTTAGATTGCCTTTTGCGATAGTCCGAATTAATTTTCTACTCTTGTAAGCTTAAACCATCTCTCGTCAGCTACACTGAGTACACAGCAGATGTTTCAACGCAAGAGCTAAGCAAGTTGACTTTCATATCCTTTTGTCGATCTGTCGTACTTAACGGGTAATTATTACAGCAGTAATTTTGCAGCCTTTACTGAGGATTACTTTGCCAACTAGCTTTTGCTCAGCACAGCTTTGACCTAGCTAAGTTGGATTCGTGAAATTAAATTGATCGCTCAGCTGTGTGCAACCAACTTGATTACAAGTGACGTAAACACGAACGATGATCCGATTTTAGTACGCAGAATCTCCATGCGTTGTTAAAGTTCAACGCAATTTTGCATAGACGACTGGACTGTTTAGACAGGAAACTAGCAGCTCTTACATTCTGAACCAAAAGGCCTTAGCAACTAGGACTACACTGTAAGATAACAGACAATGCTTGCCCGTCAGAAAACACTGACGGATGGATCATAATTTGTTTTGTTTATACGTTGTCAGAATGACGAAAAGGAGAGGAAATAGGTCGTGTATATTTCACTTTACTCTACTAACACACTGGAAACCAACATTATGTGTCCGCTATTATGCATCCGTTTAACATGCTTTGTTGAATACTTTATTTCGCTTTCATAATTTCAAATCATTAGGGATTAATTTTCATCCCCGTTTTGTTTACATTATATCACAATCTTGCATTAAATTATTCCATGTTATTATCGAAAATATGTTTGTTCACCAGTTAGTGTTATATTTCTTCATAAAATATTCTTCAGATTTATTGTAACGATGTGTGACATTAATTCAACAACCCCTTAATAAATATCACCATAAGGTAATCTAGTAGTTACAAATAGTAAATCTATTTGTATTCAGCAGGATGGCAATGATTGTATAATACTCTATATTCTAAGCGTTGCTGGCCTGATAATACCTTAATTTGGTAGAAAATGTGTACGCTAGGTGGTCATAGTATAAACATTTTTTACAACTTTGTTTAATAACGTTCTACTTCAACTAAATGAAGTCAGCCAAAAAAATCTGTGATGTCTGAAGCTGTGTCAGTAGATGGTAATTATATCAATATTATTGTTCAATAACTGGAAGTATTTATTAAAAGTCAGTGACCTAACAAGACCTTATGACGGTTGAGTCTACGTCCACTATATGGTTATGATGAAAATGTTTAATAACATGTTCTATCTTCTGAAAGTTAGTGGGTTAACAAGATTTAGGTTGATTAAAACTGTGTTCACTTATTGCTTATGATATCAAAATTATTGTTTAATAATATGATGTACGAACTAAATTCAGGCCTTGTGCTCATTGAATTTCTATCGACCATTTGATCATGATATGATTTTTTTAAAATAATATTATACATCTTCTAAACTTAACTGTGCTGATGAAAGCTCGCATTGATCGAGTTTACAAGTTGTCCTAGTGTGAATTTAGATACTTAATAATTATTCTCAATCTTATTGTAGTAGTAATAATCATAAATTGCATCTGTCTAACTCGATGTTAAGAGAGTGTTTGCGACTAGAACTAATTATAAAGTAACACATGTGATTCTTTCAACTTGGCACATTCTTGTAGATACGATTGGTTTCCAGGTTTTCTTCTGCTCATAACAACAAAATGTTGTTGTGAAGAAAGCTTACCATCTGGAAAATACCAAGCACTTTAAAAAACAAACAGATAAAACAGAAGAGATCAATACAAACGAAAAGATCAGATGTCGGTTTAAAAACCAGAATTATTATATTACCAAAATTTCCTATAAATTAGGTGGCCCGGCATGGCCAAGCGCGTTAGGCGTGCGACTAGTAATCCGAGGGTCGCAAGTTCGCGCCCGCGTCGCGCTAAACATGCTTGCCCTCCCAGCCGTGGGGGCGTATAATGTGACGGTCAATCCCACTATTCGTTGGTAAAAGAGTAGCCCAAGAGTTGGCGGTGGGTGGTGATGACTAGCTGCCTTCCCTCTAGTCTTACACTGCAAAATTAGGGACGGCTAGCACAGATAACCCTGGAGTAGCTTTGTGCAAAATTCCAAAACAAACAATCAAAACAAAATCCTATAAATTAAATATAAAAAAAGTCTACCACTTCTTGTAAACCCGTATTATTAAACCTAGTGGTGAAAAAGGAAAACTTTTATTATTTTTTTTCAAGTTCAACTCGGTCATAAATCCCAACAAAGGCTTAACTATACACAAAACATCCTTCTTAGTCTTTCTTGAAGGACTCAGTTTATTGTAACAAGCACGAAGAGGAGTTCTTGCTACAGATACGAAAGTTTCAGATAACAGTAAATTTTCTCTCTGTCTCTCACGTTTTTTGGCATCTAAAGATGAAGGACACTAAGTCAACAACCACAGATTGTGTTGTACACGTGCGCTAATTTTGTTCATGAATACAAATAAGTTTATTTTTTTGCTGTTAACTACATTTTTGAAGAATTTAATTGGCAAGCAGTTCACTGGGTTACAATGAAAACTGACTTATTACTGAACTGTAGTGAAATACTTTGACATGAGCTACAAAGCCACGTAAAATGTAAAATTGGAGAAGAACGGGAACACAGAAACAAGACGTACTGCCTTCACTGGATTGCGTTTTCTCGAGGCCCGGCGTGGCCAAGCGCGTTAAGGCGTGCGACTCGTAATCTGAGGGTTGCGAGTTCGCAATCCTGTCGCGCCAAACATACTTGCCCTTTCAGCCGTGAAAGCGTTATAATGTGACTGTCAATCCCACTATTCATTAATAAAAGAGTAGCCCAAGAGTTGGCGGTGGGTGGTGTTGACTAGCTGCCTTCCCTCTAGTCTTACACTGCTAAATTAGGGAAGGCTAATACAGATAGCCCTCGAGTAGCTTTGTAAAATATTCAAAAACAAAACAAGCATTCTTTCGTGAAGAAAACTAGACTGTGATTAAACTAAGGCAAGGTCGTGGATCAACCACAATTTTCTAGTTTCTACCAAAAAGTAATTCAAATAACTACGTGATATTTCTATAGACGAGAAAGCTAACAACCCGAGCAGATCAACCCATGAACTGTCATTCTTAAACAAATAAATAAGAACACAGAGATCATCTGAAACTGGCAGTTTTTTGCAACATGTTGCACTGTTAAGATGATAATTAAATGCGGTCAACAAAAAAATTCCAAAAACAACTAGAGCTTAGTAATAAATCGGTTTTAATTGTACAGTTTTAAATTACGTAAATGAAAGTTAGTGTTACAAATGTCACAAAAGGTTCTTGTTGGTGTGAGTGAATGGTGGTTAACTAGCTGTATAGAATTTATTCTTTTTCCATTTTGTTTCATGGAAATGTGATCAGACTTATAATGATCGTATTAATTATGCGCTACTTTATAAGAAATATTTGGTATTTCACCTGTCTATTGTTTTTTTTTTTATAATTCCATTCATCCATATTTCTATCTGTTTTCTTCTTTTGCAAAACGTTAAAAAACGAAATGTATTACTTCTTTCCATTATACTAAAAGCTCTTTTTAGATATTTCTCCCGATGCTTGTTTCCGTTTTTCAAAACTTGTATCTGGAAAGTTGTAGATTTGATCTTACCGCTGGGGTGTCATATTTTGTAAGGAAAAGTTAAAGAATCTTTGAAAGACACTCAAGCCTCAGTTCAAAGGAGCTGCAAGTAACTAAACCTTTGACAAAAGAAAGTCTCCAAGCACGTGGCTAGAAATCCAGAGGCACTTATGGCAACGTGGCTTTGTGACATAAATGCACATATACATTTATATAAAATAAACTGTGGAATCAAAAGAACCTTAACTTTTACAAGAATGTCTCACTTCCTCTATTTACACGTGTGTTGTTGTTTTTTTACAGTTTCTTGAAAAAAATTGTTAACTTGATAATAGAAAAACTAATATTTCTGTAAGTTACATTTCTGGTATCCTTGTATAAATTTTTACTGATGCTTATTTATCAATTAATGCTTTAACTTTTCTTTTCAAATGTTTGTAAGGCATTAGCTCAAAGCTACACAACCGGCTATCTGTACTCTGCCCACCACGTGTCTCGAAACCCGGTTTTTAGCGTTGCAAGTCCGTAAACTTACCACTGAACCACTGAGGGGGCGATTGGTTAATAATAAAATTAATCACTTTTACAAAGACATTTTATAAAGATTTTTAATTAATCTAAACTAAAAGATTAAGATCCTTACTGCCGTTTTTGAATCAAGTATTTGAAGAAGATTTTTTTCAATGATACCTTTGATGACTCAAACAGTAAGCTTGAGGGCTTATATCACTAATATTCTAGATTCGATTTCATTCTTGGTGACTCTACCTGAAAGTTAAAAACAACACTGGCTACGGATGGCTTAAATATCGTGTTATAATATTGTATTTAAATGCAAAAACTACATCAGATTTATTGTTTAATTTATTTTCATTTTCACATTGAAATTTACTATTATAAATATTATATTCAAATATGATATTTATATTATAAAGATTATAATATTCTACATTGCTATAGAAATTTAAACTTTAAACGTTGCATTTATTACGGTATTTTTTGTTTCTGTGTTGCTGTTGTTTTTTCTCACATGACAATTTGTATATTAGAAAATATTTTTTTAGAAGTGAAGTTATTCCTACTTTGAATATCATAAGCTTGGTAAAGCTTTGACAGTATGGCTTTGATTAGTAGTGTGTGTTTTTTTTCGTTATATTTAGTGAAAATATTTATACGAATCCATTTAATATTATACAACTATATTACTCATTAAATGGTACGAACATTCTACTCTCAGTCATATAATTAGTTTGTGTTATTATTATAGACCCAAGGGTAAAAGACCAATGATCCGCATTGTTTAAGCAACAGACAAAGTTATGTCAAGATGTGGATAAAAATCAAGATCAAGTTAGAAACGTAGAACATTACACTACAAACATACATCTGACTGTTATGAAACTACATACATACGTTTGAATGTTATGAGACAACACACATTCATCTGAATGTTATGAGACTACTTTTCTACGTACATGTGAATGTTACTAGACTACATACATACATCTGAATTTTATTGGACTACATTGGTACATCTGAATGTTGTGAGACTACATCCGTACATCCGAGTATTATGAGAGTACATACATACAACTGAATGTTATGACAATGAATGACAAGAAATGAAAGATTGGATTGTGATCTCTTGGTCCTAAGCGTGAGATCAAGTGAACCAGTTTAGAGTCTCATTTCAGAGTAAAGGCTGCATATTTATGTATCCAGAAGGAGACGAGTAAGACAGTTCGCTAGTTAAAGTTAGATTAAGAAATCATGTAAAAGGTTTCTATCTGTCTTGTCACAAACTATCATTTAAATAAAATTTGTGTTTATGGACGTACGTCTAATAATACAGACCGTACAGGTAGTGAAGTTGGAAAAAATATATGACTGAACTGTGTGGTACTTTAATGCAAAAAGAGATGATGGAAGAACTATTGTGATAATGGGACCACCTGATCTTAGAAAATAGATGAAACAGATGGTTGAAATATGTGAAAAGAAGAGGAAACAGATGGTAGAAATATGTAAAGAGAAAAAGAAACAGATGATAGGAATATGTGAAGAGAAGAAGAAACAGATGATAGGAATATGTGAAGAGAAGAAGAAACAGATGGTAGGAATATGTGAAGAGAAGGGAAATAGATGGTAGAAATATGTGAAGTGAAAGGCTCAGCAATAAACAACATTTGGTTCGAGCATTACCTTGCAGCTGTATATTTGTATTTCATTACACAATAGCAAAATAATCACGAGAAATTTGTGTTATGTAAATGTTATGTAAACGACAATCATGTCATGTCGTGTTTGAATTCCCATATCTATTATTTATATTTATATTTTCGAGGTTTAAACCAGTGAAATTTAAAATAACATTTTAGAATTAATTAAAATTCATTTAAAATTATTCATGTAGAAATTTTTAAAACTAGGTAGATTGATCACTTGTATTGGCCTGGTGTTTGTACTGTGGAATTCTGGGAAGTTACGCGATTAGTATATAAACAGTCGGCAATGCGAGGGAAGTCATCCATTTTTACTCGGATCAAGAAGTTTGTCTCGTTTGAGAAAGTGTAAACGTTTACCGTGTGATTATTCAAATTGAATTTGTGAATAGAGCTAGATCGACTAAAGCGGTGAAATTTATATTCCGTCAATCTTTACAATTCAATCGGATTACGGATTATACCGAAAGTCAATACGAATTGGACTGTGAATTTTTGTTTGAAATTACCCATTCAAACTTCGAAAATTTCTCCGTGGGACTAAATTCCCCGCCTAGATTGGAACTTTGGATTTCGGATTTGGACACTCATTCTGGATCATATTATTAAGCACAGGCCAGTACCTTTTTGTATTATAAGTGGTTTTGAAGGTTGAAACTGGATATCTGTTAATGCTATTGGATAATTTATTTTGTGTCTATCACATAAGTAGATCATTATAATAAATTATACAAGCTGCTATCTGTGTCTTTCTGTTGCGTTCAGTCCGCATAAAAAACGTAACATTTGACCACATTTTTTTCTAAAGTACATTTCAGAAATTTATTACAAAAGCAGAACAGGTTGTGATGATAACTCAGTGATCAAACCAATAACATTAAGACTGTTGGAGATAAGGAACTAGTCAAAATTCAGGGCAAATTTTGACTTAGAACAAGTTAGAAGACACAACACAACCAAGGACTATGTGACAGAAACCGAAATTGAAATATTACTAAAAGAAGAACTACGAGGAAAAGGTATGAAATCTAAATCGTGACGTCACCGAAAAAAAAGATTTTGGAAAAGAAAAAAAATAATGGGGAAAAACAAAATATATGTGAACAAAGAGATGCTAAAAGAAGTTGGATGAAAAAAAGATAGAAGTACAAAAAAATATATAGGAAACTGGGACTTCGTGCAGGAACGAGAAGAGTGAATATATGAGCAGGAAACGTTTAGAAACAGACGAAAGTGAAGCAGTATCCACAACATGCTTGAAATGCACAGAATAATAAAAACTGAATAGGAAACCTAGGCTGTCTTCCAGAGTAGCTAATAAAAGTAGGTCGACCATATCTTTTTGTAATTGATACTGTTATGCAGAAGTGACTGGAATATGTGAGAGAAATATATAAGACTAGAGAAAGTAACTACCCCTAGAAATGGTAGAGCCAATTAACAACGGTCAAGAAATACAGGAAATGGAGGCACAGGAAATCATTAGAAGATTAAAAAAATAGAAATCTTGTAGCATAGACGAGATTCCAGCAGAATTTTAAAAGCCAATACCCATTTTATGGACTAAATATCTCACTACGATTTGTAAATAACATTATAAAGTAAGAGCACTGTCATAAAACTTTAAAAGCTCCTTTCTTACATTTAATTTTACACTGATCTCTGATAAAGCTAAATTTATTAGCTTTATCACTCACGAGTCTATATATTACTATTTTTACTTAAACATACGAATGCGCTGAAATAATATCTAAATGGTTTTATAAGTGTACGGATATACAAGAGAACATATTGGACTTACGAGTAAGTTTAAAAAATCACAGAAGTGTAAAGATATATATATATGTTTCACAGACTTTGAAAAACATTTGGTATTGTTAACTATGAGATGTTAATGGCAGTCTTACAGCAGATATGGCTACATCAGAAAAATGAAAAATATATTCTTGGGTAGGGAAGAAGTCCAAGTTGTCGACAAACTAAATGGTCGTTTATGGTTAAAGAATTGTACTACAAAAATGAATGTGGTCACCGGCATTATATAAGTTGTATGCAGAATGGATAGAAATGAATTTAGATATAACAAAAGGTATTTATGGGCGAATTTCAAGAGGAGATACGGTAAGTACTTGATAGGGTTGTTCATAAAAATAAAGTAAACAGACTTAGAACAACTGTTAACAAAATTTAAACAATGGGAATTTCACAGTCTGAGAAAGTTTACAGAATATACAGTAAAATAGGATGTAAAGAGATGGATCACGTTGAAAAAATTACTCATTATATGAAACGTTGTATTATAGACGAAGATAACATAAAGAGAAAGAAAAATGAAAAAAATATTAAAACGTGCAAAGACTGAAATACAACTGCTAAACGTATGTAGAAAATGGAAGATGGGTTACATTGAGCATATAAATACACCTCGAGAAAGTGTAATGATGTGTAAATTCGAATGAAGAGCGAAAGACAGACAGATCCTGATTTGGCTTGATGGCAGTAAAAACTGATTGGAAACAAAAAAAGTCCAACTAGGAAAGTTGATCTTTGACTCTTAGAATTGGGGAGAACACAGTTATTAATTATATAAATTTATGTTTTGGTATTTGAGACGTATCTTTGAAAATGTTGTATTACACACATATATATATTTAAATAGCGTTTCAAAGAATCTTTTATGTCTCGTCGCCTAGCCTGTCACTATTCTGTTAATGACCCATAATAGTATTTAAGATCTGTACCTCACTGTTATTGGGGTATAGATCTTAAATACTATTTTGAAACATTTCTTATTTTGAATTTTCGGCATACCAGTTGAAAGGAACATATATAAAAGAAACAAAAATCATTTGCTGTTACCGTAAGTTATATAACAAACTTTAGTTACATTTCTATAGAAAATAGCACTCGTAAAAAACAAAAAATCATCTGCTGCTAACGTAAATTATATAGAAAACTTTAGTTATCACATTAAAAAAAGAAAAAAAAGATGTCACTAAATCTTCTATGGTGTGTTCTTGACCATGACTGATGACTTTAAATGCGTATGTTCCTGGGTCAACTGACATGGTTTAAAACATAAGGCAAATAGGAATATTCTGTCACCTTCTTAAATATTAAACTTGCTTGCGCTTATGAAATCCAAGCGCACTTATCATTCTAAACAATCATATATAGAGATAATTATTTATATCACACAGGCCTATAATGCTTTTATTGTCTTCAAATATTTACATGTTCTATAGAAATTCCTATACGCTGAATCCTCAAAGTGATAACCATTTTTCTCCATCCCATACAGATTTCTCACAAAACATCATATGTACCTCAACATAAGTGAATCATTTTCAGTGATATCGAGTCACATTTTGTTAAGTTTAAAATATCGATAACCACTGGCAATGAACTTTTCTAAGACAACCGCAACGTGATAATTTTGTCGATTGTTCCAGAGCCCAAAAATAACAAACGTAATAATCAGAAAGGTCCATTGTGTGAAACGAAATAATAATTTGATCCAAGTAAGAGTTTGTTTTCTTCCTGATTTGTAGAAAATCCTTACGTGAGAGAAAAAATAATAATATTATTATTTTTAAAATCTGCGTAGCTGAATTATGGAAAATCTGCTTTTAAAATCAAAACAACATTCATGATCTTCAAATTCGCAGACCTGTGCTATTCAAGACGTGTCGTCGCTAAAATGGTATCTGAATAATGTATATCAGTCCTTTATTCTATCTAAGTTTACTGGACTTTTAAGTCCTCTTATAAGTTTTAGGCACAGTGGTTAAAGTACTTGACACGTAATCTGAGGGTCGCAGGTTCGAATCTCCGTCGCACTAAACATACTCGCCCTTTCAGCAGTGGGAATTTATAATGTGCCAAGAGTTGGCAGTGAGTGGTGATGACTAGCTCCCTTCTCTCTAGTCTTACACTACTGAATTAAGGACGGCTAGAGCAGATAGCCCTAGAGTAGCTTTGCGTGAAATTCAAAACAAACCAAACCTATAGAATATGAACGGAAACAACATTTCAAAAGAGTTGTGGTAATTCCCAAAAATGGGCATAAAGGGTTTTGAAGATTATTAATTACACCGAGACCAACTTATTTAAGGTTTGTATTAATACGTACCGATAAGTTCGACATAACCTGAGCACTCATTCGATGGGCCTCAGGTGATCTCAGGATTGAACACACATGAAAATTGTCATGCATGTTTAAAAAGAAAGTGTACAAAATAAACACATGTTTAAATTTTCAAAATGTTTATATCTCGGCTATGAAAGCTTTCGGGAACTACTGCTTCACATAGTTTTTTGAAAACTGCTAATTAAAGATAAATTATCGTTATAAGCAAAAAATAAGTAGAATAGTTTGAATGACTTGTTTGCCGTGATTTTTCAAGAGTAATTTACTGGTGTTATGATAAATCACGTGACTGATATTTTTTAAATCTGAAATGTAAGCAGTTAAATCAAACAGTTTTCTTTATGCTATTATTCTATTAGTTGATATTTTAAAAATTGTAACAACGTCTATGGCAAATCTAATTTATCTTCTACGGTTTTTAACTGTCTATGTCACATAACACAATAAAACAGAGTTAAAAGAATAATATTTATTCCTCTGCATTCATAACATAAGTCACTCTTATGAATAACACATCTACCGCGAGGGAATGAGGGAGGAAACGTGTTTTTCTATTAGAATAAATAACTTCCTTCACTGTCTTTGTTGTTTCTCAGCATTATGAGAGCAATATGATTAATTAGCCTTTTTAAGAAGCACATTTTAACATTTTATTTAGGTCTAGTCTCCAAAAAGTTAACCACATTTATGAAAAAAAAATAAACACGAAAATATACAAGTAAAACTGAGCCCAAAAATAAAATATAATTTATTGAATATACAGTCCTTGAATTTAATCTTTGTAAGTCAGAAGCAAGTGGAAAATTGAAATGTCATGGTGCTAGAAAGTCCATTCGAACTTGACATTGATTGACGGCCTGGCCTGAACTTCACAGTACAAAAGCTGTTAAAGCTGTCGTTATAAAATAATAATCAGAAAGTTAAACATCTACCCATATACTGGTGGAAAAGCGATAACTTAATAAATTAGTTTCATTTATTTTTATGTTCATCATCAAAGTTGTGAATTTTTGTCATAAATAAACGTGAGGATTCGCTCACCACCTGTCACTGTGATAAAGTTATAATGGACAATTCTACTACTTTCGTAAGTAACAATGGACAATAAATGAAAAAATAAAGCCAACAGTCTTGCTGAGGTCGACTTTAGTTAAATATGCACTTGTTTTTTTTATTTCCTTTTTAGGAATAAAAGTTTGAACACGTGAAGAGTATAAAATAATAAGTTTGCCATTAGCGTTATTTTTTATTTAAACATTTATTTAAATAGTAAATTCAAACTGTTATACACATAATGTGTTAATGACGGAGGGAAAATATTTATAAAATTTATCAATAAAATTGCTGAAAATAGCGTATAGAAAAGCATTTAACCTATTTACAATACACATAACGGACATGCGAACCCGCAACCCTCAGATTACGAGTCGCACGTTCGCATCCCCGTCATACCAAAAATGCTCGCCTTTTCAGCCGTGGAAACGTTATAATGTGACGGTCAGTCCCACTATTCGTTGGTAAAAGAGTAGCCTAAGAGTTGGCGGTGGGTGGTGATGACTAGTTGCCTTCTATTTAGTCTTACATTGCTAAATTAAGGACGGCTAGCGCAGATAGCCCTAGTGTAGCTATAGCAGTTAGGTTGCATTTCTCAAACTTACTCAATTATTTTTCAGTCCGAAGTGACGATTTTCACTGTTTTTACCTCAGGAAGCTTGAGATAACATGTTTACCTGTGCAATCGCAAAATTCGAACTACACTTGATCTCAGTCTCCACATCTTCAAGAAAAAAATTAACTTTACGAGAAACCTTACTTAAAATCAAGTGCTTCCAACAACAATAAAGGATTTTAAGTCTTACCAGCCAAATGCAATATCTTAAGAGTCGTTCTAAAAATATTATATATGACAAATAATGAAGTGAAATAGGATAGCTTAGTCAACTGAACCCTGGCAAACATGTGTCGAAAATGTTTAAAATACTTCCTTAAAAATTTTCTAACTTGACAGTTTCCATAAATGGTTGTGTACTACGTTAACATCAGAACATTGCAGGTGGTTAAACCATACACAATCCATAGTATTAGATTGTATGTTAACAATCTGGATTATTGTGTTTTATGTTATAATTATAGATCAACAAATTGCTATTTAATTTCCTACACTCTATTTAGAGTAATGTGTTTTTGAGTTGTATGTTAAAAATTGTATCCTTATGTTATATTACAATGAAATCTAGCCACTATAATTTACGTCAACACTCAAAACTGCTGAGTTGCATGTTAGAATCCTATATTCTAGATGTGTGGATTGTATGCTAACACTCTAGTCTTACAGAAACATAAATGTAAAGTTATGTGAATCTAAACCCATGGGTTGCATCATTATCTTTTAACATTTTATAATATTTTGCTCGAGGATGAGATTATGTATTTCCGAATGGTATGTTAACGTTCTAACCAAACAGTTTATGTGTTAACATTCTAACTACAATATTGGCTAACTTATCTTCTGAAAAGTTAACAATATTACCAGATGTTATGTTGACCTACTAATTAAATTGTTAGTTTGGTTATGTGTTTTAATATTCATAGATTCCATGATACATTTCTGGACAAGAGACTTGTATGGGTTATACGGTAACATTTAGAAGTTTGAAACACTGGTTTCTAAGAAAGCATTATTCGCCAGTTCATTGTATGCTATAGTATTGTATAATGCCGTGATCTATAGTAATGTTTAAAAACTCTAAACTACTGGGTCGTTTGACAACATTTTAACCAACTTGTTCTAATTATCATTTCAAATTGATAAATTGAATGCAATATTCTCGAACAATAATTTGTTATGTAACATTCTAGAATAGTACAATGCTTAAGTTGTCCACAAAATTTAGACGTGTTGAGTAAGATAGAAACATTCTAGAAAATAAGACTGTGAGTTGCATGTTAACGTTTCTTGTAGTTGGATATATACAAACATACATGTATATATGTGTGGTACCTCCAATATAGCTCGATATATTTACATTGTAACATTCTCGAAAGTGAGACTGTGCTACATGCTAACGTTCCTTATAGTTGGATATGGAAAAACACACGCATATATATATATATATATTGCCTTTTGCGTTTCTTTTTTTGAAGAGTATATATATATATGCTCTTCAAAAAAAGAAACGCAAAAGGTAAAATTTGAGACATATTGCTAACAAGTTTATTCCAGGTAGTTCTGTATGACATGTGTGAAACTTCGCACATTCACTGCTGAACATCCAAAGTATGCAAAGGCGAAGCCCACGCTCACTAGTTGAAGTTTAACGTCACTCAACGTCAATAACGAGTATGCACCCCGTGAGCATCAATAACTGCTTGGCATCTCCTGCCCATGGAAGCGATGAGATGACAAATCACATCCTGTGAATTGGCTGTCCACTCAGCTTCCAAAGCTGCTGCAAGCTGAGGTAGAGTCTGCAGTTGAGGTTGTTGCCGTCGCAGACATCGGTCCAACTCGTCCCAAAGATGTTCGATGGGGTTTAAATCTGGTGATCTGGAGGGCCAGGGAAGAACGTTGATGTTGTGATGTCTCAAGAATATACTGGTGTGTCGGGCTGTGTGAGAACGGGCGTTGTCATGTTGAAAAACGTCGTTGACGTTCACCATGATGGGTTGCACATGGGGCCTAAGAATCTCGTCGACGGTTGCGTACGGAAATTCTACGCAGCCCTGGTATGGTTGAGGCAGTAGACGTCGCAGTGGTGGTCCTATCCCGAAAGTGACGTAACCGGATGTAGCGATCCTGTTCGGGCGTGATCACACGAGGTCTGCCAGATCGTGGAGGGTTGGTGACGATTCCATAGCCTTGTGATGGTGCTTTGGTGAACATTCACAGCTCTGGCAACATCTGATCGAGATTCGCCTGCTTCCAAGCGATCAATGGCGTTTTTTGCGTTGTGCTTCAGTCAGTCTTGGCGTAACTGTATTGCGTGTTGGTGGCCTAACACTGAGCTATGTAAACCGAGAACTCGTTAGTTTTTTAGGGATTTTGTACATGTTTCACTTGCAGAACATGCAGATCTCTCAAACAAATTTATTGAAAACGAATGCGTTTTGGCGAAAAATCCGATGTATTCCTCCATTTACAATGTGCACAACTTTTATTGTCATTTTGGTCTGACAATCAGTGCCTTAACACGTGTAACAAACATCACATACTCTGAGCTTGTAACGTTATTACATATATTGCTCTTTAAAATAACAAAAATATCCCTTTTGCGTTTCCTTTTTTGAAGAGTATATGTATGGTACCTTCACTATAGTTAGATATATTTAGATTGTAACATTCTAGAAACTGAGACTGTGGGTTATATGCTAACGTTCCTTGTAGTGGGATATATAGAAACAAATACACACACATATATGTATATATATATGGTACCTCTCATATAGTAACATTCTAGATTGCTGGGTTATACATTGATTTTCTTTATAGAAATCTCTGGAGTTAATATTCTGGATGAGTGGGGTGTAACATAACATTCTATAAACGATACTGCGTTAAAGTTTTATGTTCCTGAGTCGTACAGAAGTGACTCACAATTTTGAGTTTTAAGCTACCATTATAGCTTACCTATGCATAGCGTGACGGTGCTGATGAGCTTAGCATCTCTAATGATGGTTCTCAGCTATACATGAACATAGGTTCTCCTCTGTTATTTCAATAATGATGTATTTGTCCTTTTTTAGATATTATAAGGTTGTCAATGTGTTACATAATACAAAAATACAAGATAAAAACCACTTTTCTCAAACATATAACCAAAGAACAAGTTTTGGTTTTACTTACTAATAACTGTATATATGAAATTAATTAAAATGACAAAATTTCAAAATAATAATAGAAATTATTGAAACAATTAAATAACTTTGTGCTGTAAATTGAATCAAATGATTAAATAAATTTAAAAACATGCTAAGAGAATGTGATAGATGAACGTATTGATCAATGAATTAGAACCATGTTATTATTTTAAACTTCAACAGAATATTGCGTTGCATTACCCTTACAGTTAAACTGAGGTTACGAGGTACTTGATTACTTTAGCTCATTTATTCACAAGCTAAATACTCAGGTAATTCTCTAACGTGTTACATTACATGTATTTTAATTGGTAAATTGGTTTGTTTGATGGAGTTATTGTGAATAATTTTGAAACTTCCTCGGGTCTATTTTCAACTGCAACCAAACATTATCGCCGTTTAAGCTGTTGTGATGTCATAATGTAAAGGTAAATCCCACTACACGTTGATAAAAGAGTAACCCAAGAGATAGCTGTAAGTGGTGATGACTAACTCCTTTTTCTCTTGTCTTTTATTGCTAAATTAGAATATCTAGCTCAGAAAACCCTGGTGCGGCTTTACGCAAAAAGTTAAAGCAAACCATTAGCAACTAAAAGTATCAGACTTCAATATAAATTAATTACACATTTCTCTGGTAAAAAACTGTACTTACATAGTAACCAAAATAATCAACAAACAGTTAGAAATGACATTCCGAAAATTTTTAGTCACAAAATTTCGAGTTATGTATTTAAGCTATCTAATGTAACTTTGAATTGTGTGGATGCTAAACGTTTGTGTGAAGGGCATTGTTTTTTACTTTATGATTCCTGAAATCACATACGGTGTCAAGATTTCATAGTGTCAACATAACAGATTTCAAAGAGAGTACAATTACGTGTAATGTCTTAGCCACAGGATATGAGTTATTCTAGGATCAACCATGAAAGATACTGTAATTTGTGTGATGTCCCATCCACAGGAAAATAATCCAGCTTTAGAATTAGCTATGAAATATACTATAATTATATGTAATGTTCTGTCCACAGAGAACTAATAACCAATCCCAAATGTATTGTTTAAGTGAAGTAAGTAAAGAAATTACAAATCTCTAGGCTCGTACAGCGGGAAGTCTACGGATTTACAACGATAAAGTCAGGGTTTCGATTCCCCTCGGTGGGCTCAGCAGATAGCCCAATGTGGCTTTGCCATAAGAGAAACAAACGCACAATACACAAATCTTTGGCTCCCCTCAGTGGTACAGCAGTATGTCTGCTGACTTACAACTCAAAAAACAGGCTTTCAACACCGGTGGTGGGTAGAGCACAGATAGCCCATCGTGTAGCCTTGTGCTTAATTAAACAAGCAAACAAAACTGTGATATCAAGAGAAAACACTTGAGAGAAGGAACAGACAGGCAAGTTAATAAACACATTTAAACAGTTAATTAACATACATAAACAACTAATAAACACGCGTAATTAACCAATAGACATGTATGAACAGTTCATAAACCATAAAAACTGTTAATTAACATATATACGTAATTCATGTGTATATATAAACAATTAATAAGCACATGTAAAGTAAATGATCAACAGACATACATAGATCGTTCATAAACCACATAAACACATAAAAAGCTTATGAAATCTGGTACATCATAGGCTCGAAGTAATGCATACAAGATACACAAAACATTTATTGTGATGCTAATAATAACCATATAAATATTTTCATTTCTACTTGAAAATCTGGAGATCTCTAAAAGCAGGATACCAAAATATGAATATTTGTATATCCACACGTTGTTTTCTGTTGCTCCTTTGCGCTCGTGAATTGTACAATAGACTTTTCTTTCATCTTATTTGCATGTGTTCTCTTGTTTGATTGAGCAGGTAAGCAAAACACTGTTGAAGAAACAGTAAATAGTTCCACTCTAATGATTAACCGCTATCTCAGAAGCGACAAACAGTTTTCCGTCTGCCAGTTTCAAATGTTATAACATAGATTTCCCGAGAGCTTGTAAACAATTTTTCATCATTCTCAGATCGCCTTTAGTTTGCATGCTATTCTGGCTTCACCATCATGAAGAATGGTATGTTCATAAGGAGTTAAATGTTACACAAGCAGTAACGAAAAATAAAGAGAGAATGATTACCATGAAAGTACAATTTTCTTTAAAAAGCTAAGACAAAACTGAACAATCAAAATAGAAAAACCCTGTTAAGATCACATGAAAGTAGTAAAGAAACTGTAGTAACTTTGATTTCAAGTGTAAGAAAAAAAAAGACAGTAATATAAATGTATTACCCTCACTCAGTATTATCATCAAAAGACTTCGAAATGCATTAACACAACTAACGCCTTCAAAATGATATAAACACACAATCTGTTTGAGGTTGCTGTTATAGGCCCGGCATGGCCAAGTGGGTTAAGGCGTTCGACTCGTAATCTGAGGGTCGCGAGTTCGAATCTCCGTCACACCAAACGTGCTCATCCTTTCAGCCGTGAGGGCGTTATATAGTGATGGTATATCCCACTATGCGTAGTCCTAGAGTTGGCGATGGGTGATGATGACTAGCTACCTTCCCTCTAATCTTACACTGCTAAATTAAAAACGGCTAGCGCAGATAACCCTTGAGTAGCTTTGCCCGAAATTTGAAAACAAACAAACAAAAGCTTGCTGCTTCCATTTACAAACGAGGCTTAGCAGTATTATCATTGTAATATCTATGTAAGAAAACACGTATTCACATCAATGCTTTTCGATATATTGATTGCAAATAATATTATGATATTTTGCTCCTTTATCTTATAATTATCAGTGCAAAAAATCAAGTATTGTAATGTTTTTATTGTTTGCTGCGTTCTTTTGGACTATTAGGTAAGAAAGGAATAACGCAAAGTCCAGTTCACTTAACTAATTTCGTAAATAAAACTAAACATAAACTTCTCTCACTTGGTAATTTCATATGTTTATTTCTTCGTCAAGATACAAACTCAATATTTGACATCACTATGCTGTCTTAATACTGATAACTGACTAACTATCCTAATTCTGTCTCCTACGTATGGTTCATACTGTTTACTAAATTTTTAAGAGGGTTGTATTTGCTAAAGTTAAGCCGATGCGTTACTTTAAACTTCCTTCCACCTAAATAACAATATAAATAACATAGCTTACAAAACAACATAAATGTTTATATACACACACACAAAGCAAAAAAAAAAGAAGACATAATTAAGGAAGACCTTACAGCTTTAGAGAAATTCCATCTACATCTACATACGCAAGAAAACATAATATCAACTTGTATTTATATAAATGCGAATGTTGTAAGTCGCAAAGAACAGTATGGTATAGCACATTTATAGAAATAAATATTTTTTGATTGCTTAAAAAAGTGTAGTATTGGCAGGTTTACAAAAATTAAATAATGCTATTGCTTATTCTGTTAGAAAGCAGACAAGGGACATCATATGCCTATAACTGTTCCATCTCTTTAATAAATGCATATTCTGTCTCGTCTGACTGAGACAGCCGAAACACGTCGACTTTTAAACGTCTGTGGTGCTATGTTACCAGTAAAAACCAAAATTATGTTAATAGAACTTTTCAACAATGGATTTTTGTTTATTTGTTTGTTTTATTTCGAAAAAAGCTCCACGAGGGCTATCTGTACGAGCCGTTCCTAATTTAACAGCGTAAAACTAAAGGGAGGGCAGCTAGTCATCACCATCCACTGCCAACTCTTGGGCTACTCTTTTACCAACCAATAGTTCGATTTACCGTTACATTATAACGTCCTGCGGAAGGAAAGGCAAACATGTTTAGTGTGACAGGAGTTCGAACCCGTGTACCTCGAATTACGAGTCGAGTGTCCTAAACACCTAGCCATGCCGGGCCCTCAAGCATGAGACTAGTGAACTCACAAAAACGGAGAATACAGATTAATTATCACAATAATTACATTTAGAACACATAGTTACATATATTACTCATAATATTGAATCACTATTTTAAAGCTGTTTTATAAAATATCTATAAATGGCTCCAATGTGTATATGCTTTAGTATATTTTCTATTCAAAGTAATTTTAAGTTACATTCTTCATTCGTTTGTTTCTAAATACATCTGAAAGTTTCCGTTACAAATTAATTACAATCACAAGAAAGTTATTTTTTAATAATCTATAAAAGAAAGCTTCCTGTTCTAAAACAGACACTAACTCAATTTGCAGTATATTATTTTGAATTAATTAGCAGTGTTACATCATGCTATGAATAGTGTTATTCGTTACACAATCCTGTAATGGTTTTATTGTCTTGAAATGCTTATAACTTTTACAGTAATTCCTGTACGCTGAATCCGAAAATGATGTATATTGTTCTCCATAACGTGTAGATTCGATAAATTATAATCCAGCAATACATATAAAAAAGACTGGAAATAACGTAAATTTCACTAAAAAATCAGAATGAATAAGGATACATAATCGTTGGACATCAGTGTTTGAAACAAAAGGTTTCATTGAGTTAAATGAAATGATAATTTCTTCCCAATTCGCAAACAAAAACTAAAAACTTTTACATGATCTAAGTAATATTTTTTTTTAGATCTACGTAGCTGAATTACGAAAAAAATCTGTTATTAAAACCAAAATAATTTTTATGAAGATGTAATTTCAAAGGGCCGTGTTAGTTGTTTTAAGATTTTGTTGCAGTGCTGCTATCTATCCATAATAATTTGTACTATTTAGTTAGAAGTAATTCAGACGTGGCAATAAATTCTAATAAAATATTAATATAAAATATACGTAGATAAACATGGAATTTAAATATAACAATGTTTAAAAACAGGCAAATTACTCTTGCATCAATTAAAGAGAAATATGGCGAACTTCAAATTTTACAATTTCTTATCTCTTTGTTATTTGATTAAATATTTGTTTTCTGTTTAAATTATTCCTGATAAGACAATGCAGTAACATTAATGGAGCCAACTTTATGAAATGATAAAAATTTACTCTTTCAATAGAACAGCTGGCACTTGAAAGAATTGATTCCCTTTGAGAAATAACTAGGATAGGTGGCGCTACACCATCTTATAAAGTTAAAAAAAAAAGGGAATTATAATACAATTTTGTGTAGCAATGCTCATAATAACTTTCCCAACTCTCTTTTACTGTTTATAATATTCCATCTTATTAATAATATTATTCTGTCTTCCTCTCTGTTTTTCTTTCGCTGTTCGCCATGTTTGATTACAATGAATTCACGGTATTTAGTCTGGTAAGAAAGGACCGGCATGGCCAGATGTGTTAAGACTTTCGACTCGTAATCTGAGGGTCGCAGATTCGAATATCTGTCGCTCCAAACATGCTTGCCCTTTCAACCGTGGGGGCATCATAATGTTACGATCAATCCCACTATTCGTTGGTAAAAGAGTAGCCCAAGTGGCAGTGGGTTGCGATGACCAGCTGTCTTCACTCTAGTCTTACACTGCTAAATTAGAGACGGCTAGCGCAGATAGCCCTTGTGCAGCTTTAGGTGAAGTTCAAAAACAGACAATCAAACAATAATTAAGAAAATGATTAAGCTGTTAGAAAGAAAATATCCCTTGAAAAATATTTTATAAGTGACAATTACCAAATATATATTTGAAAATATTTAAATCTAGAGTAAACGTAAAACTATATATTTTGATCCTACATATAGACAAACATATTGAACATTAACAGATATTATTAAGTTAAGTAGACCGTAACGTTCCAGCTTTTAGTTTTCTTAAACCCTTTTGTTAATCCTGTCTGTGTTCAGTTTGTTTAGTTAGAGAGTGCGTGTGTTTTTCTTATAGCAAAGCCACTTTATGCTATCTGCTGAATCCAAATAGGGAAATCGACAGCCTGATTTTAAGGTTGTAACCCCGTAGACTTACCCTTGTATCAACTGTGGACTTAGTGAAGATGGGGTTAGTACAAAAAGGTAGTTTTATTTCGCTGCTAGATAGCCCATACTTTTATATTCGTGATACAAAAGTTATTTTATGATCTGTTATATTTTTATACAAAATGTAATCGATAACTAAATGTTACATATTTCGATCTGTGCGTGAGATATATTATCTAAAAAACTATAATAACGAATAGAATGCTTTTCTCTTGTGTTTATGTCGCAAAGCTCACGACAGAACAGCAGAAACAATGACTTTAGCGCTATCTAGCGAGCATTACACGGTAACGTACAAATAAATTCGAGCAAATACGACGAGAAATAGTTTGTTTGAGTTAATTCAAGCAAATAATATTTCAAACATGAAAGACGCCCGATTTATCTCAAGAAAATTACGTAATGTATTAGGCACGAAGTTAACATTCGGCGATCTGTGCTATACCCATCACAGGTTTCGAAATCTAATTTTTCACTTTATAAGTCCTCAGACTTACCGCTGAGCCACTTAGTTTGGAGCGTATACTTTAAGTTTAATATCGCAGCAAACTTTTGGCTACATAGTGATGATTGTGTACAAATATTAAACATTTTAGGCTTGTGTACTTAGTGGAATGTCTTGCTTGTTATTACTATGCTATAATGAAATACATAGTAAAGTGATGTTAAATATTTACAGGAACGAAAAGTACCTTTCAAAACATCTACTAAAATTACTTAAAAACACAAAATTAGTTTCTTAACCATATAGTTTCGTTCGACGTTTGAATAAAAAGTCTCCTCCGTTTTTTAATGACTTCTCTCCAAATGGCAGAACGAGATGTCTGCGAACTTATATTGCTAGAAACCGGGTTTCGATAACTCTTGTGGTCAGAGTACAGACTGCTCTTTGTGTAGTTTTATGCTAAATACCAAACAAACTGTCATTTAATTGATACAGTGTGACTGTCGCGAGAAAGACTTAATACACCAATAATTATTACTTTATTAATAATCAGTTAAGTTTCATTCTATCCAGAAATAACGTATAATTACATACATTTATCTATTTTTCAATTAAGTTTTATATTTACTCCTTGTAAAATGCCCCCAGTGGCTCAGCGGTATGTTTGCGGACTTACAACGTTAAAATCGAGTTTCGATACCCGTGGTGGACTGAGCACAGATAGCCCATTGCGTAGCTTTGTGCTCAATTCAAAACAACAACAATCCTTGAGAAATTAATTACACTAGTATTTTTCTAACAATCCACGTGCTGCCATCTAACGATTAAACAGTACATTGTAGTAGTGGAAACAGTTACACTAATATTTTTCTAACAATCCAAGTGCTGTCATTTAACAATTAAATAGTATATTGTAGTAGTGGAAACAGGCATAAGGCAAACCTTTGTAAGAACTTTGAACTTTCACATTTTAAATAACCACACTTGTTTCACGGTGAGCTTTAACCTTTAAATAATTATGAAGCATATAAAATCGTTATAAAAAATATATAATATTGAAAATCTAACAGCTTACCTGGTTTGGAATAATCAGTATACGAGAATTAATTTTATAAAAATAATTTAGATAATTTAGAAAGTTTGGTTCATAAGTATTTTGAATAACCAATAAAAATTTTCTATTGAAAAAATTACAAAGGTTTATGTAGTTGTTTAATATTATTAGATTAGATTATTAATATCGTGTAGAGAAAGAAAATAATTTTGAATTTACAATAGTTTCAAAATGAGTTACTTAAAATAAATTATTAAGAGATTTTTATCGCTTTATGTATTGTTCTCATCACTGATTACTGAGAAACTTGTTACATAATTAACGCACGGCTAATGACAATAATCAGAAAAGATTACAAAACTAATCATCATATCATACTGAGAATGCTTTCCCTTTCAATTATGACGTCCAATTCCAATATTCTTAGATAAACGAGTAGTTTCCACAACAAATAACTTTTTACGTCGTAAATGCAGCATAAACCTCGAAGGTTGAAACTAAGTTTTGAAAAACACAAACTTTTACTTTTTGTATTTAATTTTGAAGGTTTCTAATTTCAACAATAATTTTTGTCACAATAAAAACGTAAAGTTGATGAGTACCTTAATACATGAAACATACATATCAGAGCCAAAGTACCCGAACTAATTCATTATAATTACCTTTCAAGATAACAATAACAAGAGGGAATCCTTAATAGCAGAAGTTATAATTGGATTTCAGTTTAATAAACAAATATGACTATGAGCCTAAACGTTTGTACTTGCATAAAACAAACAAAAAACGCAACAGAACGGAACCATTTTATGAGCCTTCTTGCCGCGGCTAAAATATTTTCCAGTTTATTTAAATACAGAATGTATGAAACTAACATAAAATAGTCTGGAGTTATATTTTCATCTTACAACTCCATGCATTCTTAAGTATAAATTTAAAACATATTGAGATGATACCGGGATTTCTTTTATATACTGCATGTGTCTATTATCTCATGACCGATTTTTCAGCTCGTGTTTCTGATTTGGTAACAAACAAGAATATTTCTTTATTTAGTAATTAGTAAAAAACACGTATCTTCAATAAAATAAATTAAGCAAAAAATAAACTTGTAAAGCTCCACAATGGGGTATCTGTGCTGTGGTCATTATAGGTTCAAAAAAGGAATGATGTAATCTGAATGTGCCTGAAAGGTAAACTTTTCTTCCTTTCACTGACCAATAAACGTAAATCTTTCGAAAGTACTCGGATTATGAAGTTTTTTTGTTGTTCTTTTTTTGTTTTTCGTTTAATACTCCCCACTAGTACAGCGGTAAGTCTACGGATTTACAACGCTAAAATCAAGGGTTCCATTTCCCTCGGAGGGCTCAGCAGATAGTTCTATGTAGCTTTGCTGTAAGAGAACAAACAAACGAAAATAATAATATTAAAAGGAGGGCCTGGCATGGCCAGCTATGTTAAGGCGTTCGACTTGTAAAGTGAGGGTCAATCCCACTATTCGTTGGTAAAGGAGTAGCCGAAGAGTTGACGATGGGTGTTGATGACTAGCTGCTTTCCCTCCAGTCTTACACTGCTAAATTAGGGACGGCTAGCGCAGATAGTCCTCTGGTAGCTATGCGCAAAATTCAAGAAACAACAAATTATAATTCAATAAATTATAATAAAGATGAAAGACAATAATAAAGCAAATTGTCGTTGCTAGGCAACAATATAAACGTAAAAGAAGTAATGGCTAATTAAAGTATGGTAATATAAGCAAAAGTTCTGATAAAATGATACAGTTAAGTGTTCTGCACGGAAAAAATTATATGAAAATAAAAAAGTCCTGTTATTTAATTAATATAGTGACGACTGTCTGTGGTCAACATTATAAAAGTGATAATTATCTCATTCATAAATAATTAAATCTTGTATTTCTTAAATGAAGTGTTTTCATTAACATGGATATACTAGTAATTAAAATACATTTGTTCTTAAATTAATATGTTGTTTGTAGTCTACGCAATGAACTATCTGTGCTGTGTCCACTACGATTATTGAAACCCGGTTTATTTTTCACTGAAGTTTTGAGTTTGTTTCTTGTCAAATTAGTTACCACAACCGTTTGTTGTCAGTGTAATATTCTGCCATCTATTGACTAAATAACGCATTTCAATTGTGCGTACTTCAGAAATATGCACAATGAATGGTACATCAATCCAAACTCTTCTGTCATTTGTCCTGCAGACAGCGTAATCTTCTAAGGTTGAAACTAGTTTTGTAAATTACCTGACAGTTCTGTTTCGTACGATAGTGTCAAAAGCTATTATTGTTATTTTAGCCTTTATTTTTGTTGAAACAAAAAGAAGTAAAGTGAGTCGAGATCTAACCACGTGGAAAACCCAATGTATATATAAAAGTAAAAGATATAAAACGCATGTTTATATATATATATATATTCTTAATTTAGTATTAAAATGCGTCTGAAAATAAATTAGTGTATAAAATATTTAGATTTATTCAATAAAGTTGCATTGCAAAATGGCACGAAAACTTTCCTATTCAATAAACGACGCTTGATTAGATATATTTCCAAAGTACGAAACTGCCATAAATTAGTACGGAGTTAAATTCGTAATTTATAACTCTGTGTTAATTATTAATACACAGTTTATACTATTACACTTTCCTATACTCTAGAATACTCATAACCCACTGAAATAGAATTGTGTGTTTCGGGTGTCGACGTATAATGTACTAATTTGTTGTCATTTCTTAGTTCTTAATTTTGATTTTTCAACTGATTGGATTACTTTTCAATCTATAGTATATGGTTGTCATAAAGTAGTAAAATAATGATAAAGCAAATTTATGTTCTTACGTTATGCTTTCGCTTTACCTGTTTAAATAAAATAATCTTACATTTCTAATCTACTTTACATACATATTTGAAAATGCAATAAACAAAATATATGGAAATCATAAAACTATACGTGTTTATGTTGAAACTCAAAACCACATTTTGAGCTTTTTGCGTTGTCAGTCTATATACTGACTATATCTGCTTGTGATGATTTCCAGTACTAATTTTAGAGTGGAAATGTTTATCTACTTCCAAACGCAAACTCGCTAATTATTATTATCATTTATGGAAGGCCCTTTGAAACTATTGTCCCTCTAGAGGTTCGTTAATGTGTGGCATTAACAACATGATGTACTTCACAATTCATCAAGAGACATTTCGTTCTTTTCTCACTTAGATTACCATGGTTTTATTTACACACCACCAACAACAATAACAACTATCCAATACATAACCATCTACACAATTGTAATATTGTAACGAGTACAACAAGCTAGTAGGTAAATACAGTTAAAGTAACTTTAAAATACATAGCTCACATTTCTTTTGGGAAAGTGAATAATAATATTATCAGACGTACATTGGAGTTCTGTCTAGGTAAACAAGGGGCGGGAAATAAAACACTGGGGCATAATATTAAAGTAGGGCAGGTCGCGACTATTATTTTTATTGGTCATTAACCAATACTCGCTGTTCAGAAATAAAATATTAGCTTTACGTTTAAACTTTATGTTAGATTCTAATCACTAAACAATATTATTTTTCTGTACTTAAGGTTTCAGTTTCTTATAAGATGAATGACTGTGGTTTTATGAAAGGTTTCACGAAACCTAAATTTTAATCTGGGTTTTAATCTAGATTCTGGTACCAGTTTTTCTAAAACTAAACGAACTCTAACGCATATCTTTTGATAAACACTTTACCAAACAGTAAGCATTCTTAGAAAATGGCGTGTTATTAAATTTACATTCATTAGATTAATTAATTATCCTCTTCCGTTCTTCTATAATTTTTAAACACTTTTCATGAAATTCAAATTAGTCTGTTTGTTTTGGAATTTTACGCAAAGCTACATGAGGGCTATCTCCACTAGACGTCCATATTTTAACAGTGTACAACTAGAGGGAAGACAACAAGCCATCATTATCCACCGCCAACTCTTGGGCTTTTACCAACGAATAGTGTGATTCATCGTACATTACAACGTCCACACGACTAAAAGGGTGATCATCTTCGGTGGGACGGGGAATCGACCCTGCGACTCTCGGATTGTGAGTCGAACCCTCTAACCGTCAGGGCTTAATTATGTTAAAACTTTAGTAAATGGATTCATCAAAAGTAGAAACGAACAGATATTGTTTGTTTGTTTAAGAAAAAGCCACATCCGATTATCTGTTGTGTCCATCGCAGGGAATCGAATCCTGGATTTTAAAGTTGTAAGTCCATAAACATATCGCTGTCCCACTGGAGGTCCGGAATAGCCAAGTTGTTAGGGGCTTGACTCGTAATATAATGGTCATAGGTTCGAATCTCCGTCTCACCAAACATACTCGTCCTTTCAGCCATGAGTAATTTATAAAATCACGATCAGGCCCACTATTCGTTGTTAAAATAATAGTCCAAGAGCTAGGTGATAGGTGACGATGACTAGCTGTCCTCCCTCTAGTCTTTTTTGCTGAATGAGGGAAGGCTAGCAAGATAGTCCCGCTGTAGCTTTGGGCGAAATTCAAAACAAACTAAACCAACAAGGGGAAACGAAAAGCTTTTACAAATATTGCTACAAGGCAAAAATTGTACAGTATTTATTATTTCGACAATAGAATTGATGAACCTTAAAAAACAAACGTTTTTCTTGTAACGTATTGTGTTGTTATAATTGAAAACAAATCAGAAAAAAATATTACAATGGACAATGAAGTGAAATTGTTAATATCCGAGAAGAAAAGAATCTAGAATACTTGATAGGCAGAGTGTCGCAAATAGTATTTGTTTTACAAAATTCCATGGAAACAAGATAATTTTATACAAGTTAGGAAAATTTTAAAATCACAATGCGTAAGAAATACTTTCATTACAATCGTATTTTTTCAATATTAAAAAGTTCTAAGTTGTTCGTAAATTTTCTTTTCGGAACACTTCAATACATACGATGAACGTAGTTACGTAAGTAAATACTATTGATGTACAGTGTTGTGTTATTATATCTACATCTACTGAAAGTGTGTACAGAGACAACTACTTAAGTAAGTCAAAATATTTTACTTATTGAACAACACGAAGAATATATATAGTTTTCACAAACATTTACAATATATGAGTAGCATCACAGTAACATAATGTATCACTGACATTACATAAGAATTCTAAACATTTTGATGAATTTATTTTACCCGCTCTTATGAACCTGTTGGGTCGATTTAAATTCTACTTACAAAGGCTTAACTTTAGGGGTTTTGTTACTTAACGTTCTCGAGAATACTTGTGGCTAACAGTGTGAAGAGCGAGAGATAACAGAACCATAAGTTGAGATAAACTGGTTTAATCTCACTCTGATAAAAATCATTACCAATATTTTACTATAGAAGCAATAAATCCTATCTCTTTGAATATCCAGAATTCTTAGACAAAAAATATCTTAAATAAAGCAAATGATGTGAAATTACTATCACACAAATCCTTTAATGTATATCATCAGTGTAGCTTATCTTAAAAGTTGAAGAGTTCTTTAAATAGTATTGGACCATCCAGTGTGAGTCTCGTCAACATGCAAAGCTCTCTATTATTAGTGAATTATATATATTTATATGTACATACAAGACAGTTTTGATCTAGTTACAAAATGTATCACATCTAGATCTTCCAGGGTAATTACATTTCACAGAACATTAGGCTTGTGTCTCACACTGACAAAACTCCGTTGTTGTTTTTTGAGGATTGATTTACAAAACATAATGGATCATAGTGACACGCCGACAAATATTTCCAATTCCTTCTCTTGCGTTTATTTTCATACCATGGATGGACTAGTATTGCAGACTAGGGCACTTCAACAATTCTATGCCTAGTGCACCTGCCTTTTGGTTTGCTTATTTTTCCTTATTTAACACCTTTCTTTGGATTCCAAAGTTGAACAGACAACACCATTTTTATTTTTTTGAAGAAAAAATATTCATTTTTCACAAGACGAACTGACTGACAAAAATGTCCATACACGCAGCACCATTAAGGACAGAAAATAACTTTACAACGATCTTTATTTTCAACAGTAAGTACTAAGTTTGTGAAGAGGTTGATCCCTCGTATCTTCCACATTTCCTACGTCTGTATGAAGACGGTTTACAACTTTCTCTCCATCTAAAATTGCCATGACAACGTTATCTGGAGGCGAACGAAGAAGACCTGACAGAACTGGCGTCCAGTCTTCTGAGTCCATATCTGAGATCAGCTGATTCTGATTTCCACAAGTGTCCATGTTAGATTCGTGGAAGAGTTTCGGAGAAGCCGTGTTAAGCATGTGAACATTCGATATTTTATCACAGTTTGGAATTCTGTGGACGCTATCATGAATTATCTCTCTTTGTTGTTGCCTTGGAAACTCTGGAGTGGAAGTTAGTGAATAGTTATCGTGAGTTAAATTCATTCCGTACACTAGCTGATTAGATGTTGTCGGATGTGGTTTTTTCTGGAACTGACGTCACCAGTAGAGGTCGCTGGTCATATCCACTAGAGGAAGAATGCTGGCTAAGATCGGAGTGGTCTCCGTAATAGTTTTCTGCTGGAGAAAACTGTTTTACCATGGACGACCGATGGTCACAGTTAGCACGAGCAGAAGTTCCTCCGACATCATCTTCAATGGACTCATAAATATGATCAGCGAAGACACTGTAAACGCCAGAAGAATCAGAATAAGGTCCACAAACTGACCTTCTGTTACAAGGAATAACCTGAAACAGCTGATGACCTTCGTCATCAACTACTCCAGGTTGATGCTGATTAGCTACAAACCCGTAACGGCCGAAAGAACTAGTTCTCAATACGTTTGGTGATGTTCTGTTCTGAGAGGTCATACCATTGTCTCTGTGTCTTGATTTCCTCAATGACCCAATTATTGGTAAGGGAGTCTGCAGGGTGTCATCTTCCTGGTTGGACACTATTGACGTAGATAGGTGATCTGTTTGAAAATAATTAATAATACCAAGCATTGTACAATAAAAAACACTGAACAATATTCATCACCAGCCTCATAGTTATATTTTAACAATAATTTATAATACGAGACATTTTATTGAACATTGAAATGCGTTCCAAGACATATGTACAATAAAACTAGCTTTATTTGTGCCTCAAACCTTGTTTTTACCTTGTGTGGTGAACTTTGGAGAAGTAAAACAGTTCTGAGCTTGGGTGGTTCTGAGATGCTGTGGAATCTGCAAAGGTCAGATTACAAGTTGTCAGTTTTTAGAGTTCCTTTATTTCTTCTAAAACTTTCCAACAATCACATTTTTAGTGGAACTTGAATTTTTTTGGTCCCAACGTTAACATGGCTAGTTTAAGAGTTGTTCCGTGTTCATACAGTTTCTCGTTTTAGAATCAATTAATCTCATTTTGAACTGCATAAAAATGATGACCAACGTAGATGTCATTCGATATTTCAAATATTTATGAACTCTTCGTGTCTAGAATGACTCGTAATAATTTCAATTTACCAGTGGACAATTTTATTAGAAAGATGGAATTAGTATGGATAGACCATTGGCACCTGTCTCAACCAGATTATTCACAACTGAACTAGAAATGAGAGCTATACGAACTTCATTTTTATACTTTTTTTCTATTGGATAACATATACAGATAATGCTTTTAAACCATTTTAGTAACGTTAAAGGAATGTATGACAGTTATGAAAAATTTATTTTGGAAATTGAATAACTTAAAAACTGCTTTCTAGGGTTAAATGGAGATTGTTAATATAGCTATTATAAATATTTAATACTTTTTCTTTAAACCCCAACGGAATCCGTTATTTGCTGTTGAGCTTAACAAGTCTCAGGGGTAACCAGTGTTATCATAAAATTACGGTGTAAAAAAAAACTTAAAATTTGCCTCGATATAGAGGTTATATCCGTTACAAAACTTTCTTCCATGATTTATAAAAATATCTAAAACTGCAAATCCTAAATGTATTAATAAAATTACAGGGACTGATTTGCGAAAAAAAAATACGTAAAAGAAACGAAAAAAAAAACTGAATATTAAAATAAAGAACTCTCTCTATATATACATATATTGGCATGGTCAGGTGGGTTAAGGTGTGCGCCTCGTAATCTGAATGTCACGGGTTCGTGTACCATGTGTTTGTTTGCTTGTTTTTTGAAATTTCGCGCAAAGCTACACAAGGGCTATCTGCGCTAGCCGTCCCTAATTTAGCAGGGTAAGACTAGAGGGAAGGTAACTAGTCATTACCACCCACCGCCAACTCTTGGGCTGCTCTTTTACCAACAAATAGTTGGATTGACCGTACATTATAATTCTCCAACGGCTGAAAGGGGCGAGCATGTTTCGTGCGATGGGGATTCGAACCCCCCGCCCTTCATATTACGAGTCGAACGCTCTAACCCACTTGACTATGCCAGGCCAACTGAACAATGGCGAATCTTCGTTTCAATATAATTTATGTTTTCGAGTATTCCAGTTTTTATGTTTCGTAGTTAATTATTTTTTATATAATATCTCAAGAAATTATATAGAAGCCTAACCTAACAACTGTAAAATGTAACGCTTTTCTGCTTTTATACAGATGCAATGATCAAAGATATACAGGGTGGTCGCTTGAAAAGCGGAAAATTTGAGGGTCAGATGAGATCATGAATAAAATGCGTGCTTACTCATTTCTATTTTGATTTCTTTACATCATGAATAAAATGCATGATCTTAATAATTTTGAGCATCTATGAGTGTAATATAACATATGCCTTTAAAAAACTTTGTAAAAGTTATTCTTTGTAAAAATAAATAGCTGTTTGACAAATTTTCCGCTTTTCTAGCGACCACCCTGTATATTGATTTTTAGTTAGAAATGTTTTGTCTCAAAGAAAAAATTGTATATTTCCATTTCTATCGATTTCAATGAAGAAGAAAAAGTAAAAACATAATAATGATACATTTATTCATGTCGGAATGTTTTTGCTGATTTCAATTTGCAAAGTTCTTTCAAATGTTTGATTAAAACTTGTATATTTTTCCTAACCAATAAACATCAACTAAAATTTATTAAACAAACGATACTGCAAATTATTCAACTAAAACCTAATTGTGAATGTTAGGAGCAAAACCTTTTGCACCCTTGGAAATTACAGACATGTAGAAATTAAGAAACATTCGTCCTAGTAAGTAAAACAGCAACTATCAAAATACATGCACCAGTCAAAACGAATGAGGATAAATAAATTTATCGACAAAATAAAATCAACAGAGTGAAAATAGCGTTTTGTTCATTATTGTTACGGTTAGATAAACAACTGTGGATTTAAGAATGTAGCATTCCATGGAAAAGCGTTTGAAATTCATGCACCAGACTCAATATTCTGAAAAATATAAAAGTAAAAGCAATCTTAAATAGAACAGAAAGCAATAATTATTGATAGCTTGTTATTAAAGTAATTGCTTGATATTACAACAAACACACGTCAGAGTAAGCAGACAAATGGGCGCAAAAGAACAGGTGCAATACCTGATGATAAACAACAAACAGAAGAAGAAGTCAGAGGCACAGAAGTACCCACACTGTGTTGGCTTGGCTGCAAGTTGGTTGGTATTGTATCTCTTCGTGAAAGCTCGTCCCTCGGCTGTTCTCTTGGTTTAGTACGAACGAAACATTTTGGTAGCCATTCATATCGTTCCAAGAACTTTGAAAGATCTTCTTGTACCTACAATATTAATAACGACGGTATTAATTACAGTAAAATGATGACAGCTTCAGTGGCGCTATCTAAAAAACTAATTTTTTTTTTATTATTAATGTTCAGTGTTTCAATTTTTGGCAAAATCTGTGGCATTATTTGATCACATACTAAAATTACAATATAATATTTTGTTACTTCTTAGAAAATAAGATTATTTATCAGACATAGTTCTCGTTATTTCATTTCTTAATTATTAGCAAATAGTAACAAAATTTAATAAAAATACTTTCCGATAGAATTATGAATGAAGCTACTTGCGGGAAAAGATTCTCAAAATAGATTGTTGGAAACAGGTAAGCGAGCTCTTTTCCAGAATAATTAATTTAAAAAAGTAAAAGTTTTAAAAAATGGAATAATAAGTAACTGAATAATTCTAACCTGTAGGGTTCAATTACCTTTGATACATTTGGAAATCCTGAAACATGAAAAACACTAAAGTCTTACACAAGGTGGCAAAAACCATTCTTTGACTACGTAAGTGTTGCAGTTTTAATGTACATTAGCTCTTATTAGTTAAGATGGGTCGACGCAGGCAGGCTGAAAAACCGCGAAATTGCAATACCTAATGGATAGGAAATGGTTTTGTTTTATAATATGGGTTTAATATCTTGCACATTACTTCTAGAAAACTAAAAGATTACGAAAACAGGAGCGCTAGAGCTTTGTAATATACAGCAGAGAAACTGGGCACCCTCTAACAGTTTTTGAAATCAAGGAATAAAAAAATGGTTTTATATAAAAATGCCTGAATTATTTATAAACAATCATTTGCAATAGCTCTGAAAAGCTTCCGAAAATTGTTTATACATGCTTTATAATTATTATTGTCATGAATAGTTGCCCATTTTGGTAAACTGAATTTATAATTAATTTAAATGAATTTCATAAAACAACAAAAATCATCTTACCTGTTCATTTTGCAGGCAATAAAATACAAACATAAATAGGCCTAAGATACAGTTCAGAACCATAAAGATGTAAGCAAGAAAATCTGTTCCTTGGTTGACGTACATAAAACCTGACGTCCACGTTAGGCCTAATAAACATAGCATAACGATGGTCCATCTTATCCATATTCTGCAAAATTACGTATACAAATATATTACAAGTAAACATAGTTTATACATATATATATGTTTATTTATTTATACAAATACAGAACTATTCAACTCAAATTTATATACGTTTGTACTTTGATGAAGTGACAAATAATAGTGTATTACCTTAATACATACTAAGAATTTGTTTTGGAATTTCGCACAAAGCTACTCGAGGGCTATCTGTGCTACATACTAAGAAACTCCTCAGTATAACATGTGATGATGTAATATTTTGGCGACTTCTTGCTGAATTCTACACGAGTCAGAGCAGCCTGTATATTTGTAATGATATAATTTTAACCAGATAGTTTTACTTTTAAGACGAGGACTTATGGAGAGCTGACTTCATTTAAATGTTTCTTTGCCTCCCAATATTTCACTTCATTTGCACTTATAAAAGAAAAAAAAATACGTATAACATTTCTCACCTGATTTTCTTTAGCTTTGACTCTTCTTTGCATTTGATAATCGTAGGAATATTGGTATGGTGACACGTAATACACGTCGCAATACACAGGAATACCGTACAACCCTGACAAGACGAAATACAATGGAATAACTTGTAATTTATGAACAACGTATTAAGAAAAAAAAAACAGAAGCATTTCAGTAGATACTTTGTACTGATGCGATTCTATTCATATTTTGATGGCTTTGGTTTTATATTTTTGTTTCTTATGTCTTTACCTGATAGTTATTCACATTTACTTCATTTTCTTTTTAATTATTTATCAGATTATTGAAGTCTTACCGAATCAACAACAGAGTTAAACTATCCTATCATGTGAACTATTAACGTAAAGAAGTTATAGTTAACTCTTAACTCTAAGAGTTTAACAGCGATCTTTACTCTTTCGACTAAAAACAAACAATATTGATACAGCTGTTGCAATACAAAAACATTACAAATCTACATATTGTTGCAGCCATGCGTTACTTACAAATAGAATGCCCGCTGCTGGTCCGACAAAGCTGAAAACGAAATAATTATCGGATCGTAACCAACAATATTCGCTGGTCCCGTAGCTCTGGATATCAATTATTGCTGATACAGCAACAATCACCGTTGGTATACCGTAAGCTATCGCGTAATACCAACGAGCCCGGCTTTTTTCACAGTCATAAACTTCTATCAACAACACATACAGATGGAAGCCTTCAAGAAACATCCAGGCAACCACGGAAAGAAAGAAGTAATGAAGGAGTCCGGCCACAAATCCGCATAATACTCGAAGATGTGTCTGATTAATGCCTGCTGCAAAACTAGCTCTGCCACCAGGAGGCAAAAGCACGTGTTTTTCTGGATAGTTGTTCGATCAGTGTGGGATTTTCTAAAATAATACAAAAACATATTGAGTAGTCAAAAGTGTGATAACATGAGCTGTTAGAAAAAACTAATATCGGCAAAATACACACATATACACACCAATACACCTATGTGTATATGTGTACATATATATATTTTCTACTATTGTTCGAGACTAACGCCAGTACGCAAACATATTCACTTAGAGCCTTAACGTCCCACGATTAAGTCTGTAGCGTATACAACAATTATTTGTTAGCAAACCTCTATTGCTATTTATAACGTTTGCAGATGTTATTGTAATTATAGAAATGGGCTTAATTACCGTAGCAAGTATAGGTTTGGTATTAATTTTAAATTACGAAAATAATAAAAAAAGTGGTAAATAAAGCGAAAAGGGCTAAAAATATATAGTAACTTTACTGCATATTACCTGTGGGAAATTTTGTCATTAGGAAATTGATTAGGGATTTATATAACAGCATCAAATAGACGAAAAATATCAAGATAGACAGCCGAAAACAAATAAAAAATCATTCAGATATATATACAACTAGAATAACACTGTTAATGCACCATTACGTGCATTATTGGATATTGGCCTAACTAACACAGAGGCAAGTGCACATTAAATTACTGGTTCATTATTTTGATAAAATACGTGGGCAAAACTGACAAAACATGTCAAGGAAACATAATGTAAAAGAAAAACAAACTAATGTTTTACACGAATGCGAAAAGACAGCAGTAATGTAATACCGACTTTACGGTTAAGCCTACTTTAAGTTAAAGTCTACTTACCGTAACACATACAAAGAAACTGAAGTTATCAGGAGAAACTTTACACATATTGCACACCCTAATGATGTCTAGTTGAAGGGTTAAGTGTTTTGGAGTGAGTGGCTACAGACAAAAAGAAAATTGATGAGTAAATATTCTCTCCTATTCAAAAATCTTTTATGCATGTATCATTTAATGATAATAAAAACACAATGGATCGAAAGAATTTGGTAGATGGACTTCGCTAAAACACTAGCATTTTCGATTGGTTACGCAATCTTCTTCATTCTAAAGCACTCTTGAATGAGACTAGGCCATCTGTCAAAAGTACTATGGTTAATTTAAATTGATCTATGTAAATATAATATCATAAACATCCTGATTAAACTGAACTATTAGATTGCCCAGAAATAAATGTCGTTTTTGAACTGCGAAGTTTGGAATAGTAATAAACCAGCGTTGTAAAGTACTATTTGCTTCGACACACTTTTGTTGACGTGTAACGATGCTGTTTATGCCTTTGCTGTAGAAATCAGAGTTTCTACAGTCAATGAACTCCCTGAAAGCTTCTTCTACAGCTGCCTGGTTTTGAAAGCGTTTATTGTTGAAAAAGTTGTCAAAGTGCTTGAAAAATCAAATTTGTTGGGGAAATATCTGATGAATAAGGTGGATGAGGCAGAACCTTTATTCCCAATTCATTCAATTTTGGAGCGTCATCCTTGAGAGGTTTTTATAACACCGATTTTGGTGATCTTCAGTCAACCTCATGCGGAACCCACTTATCCAACTTTTCCACTTTTCCAATCGTACTCAGATGGTTGGCAATGCTTGATTTGTTTGTGCCTAGCTTTTCAGCAAGCTCACATACTGTTGTGTGAGGGTCTGTCTCAACTGCTTCCCTTAGCATGTTCTCATCTATGGATGGTTTCCTTCCAGGGCCTTCGTGGTTTTCAAGACTTTCACCTCCATATCGAAACCTTTGGAACCAACGTTGAATTGTACGGTCAATAAAAGATCCATGGCCGAATGCCTGGTTGATTTTCCGTGTGGTTTCAGTAGCTTTTCTGAAGTCTTAGAGGAAAATCAGACGAAAGTCCTTGTCCATGCTGCCTTGGTGTTGCGAAACTTACTCTGAGTAGAGTTGAAATAGTAGACAATTAAGACACCTTGTAAGCGACAAATGTTGGATTAAACCAACCAACCAACGATAAGTTATTTAATGTTCAGCTTATAAATGCCATCGTGAGAATTTCAACATTTATTTCTGGGCAATCTAATAGTGCAGTTTAATCAGGATGTTTATGATAATTATATTTACATAGATCAATTTAAATTAACCATAGTACTTTTGACAGATGGCCTAGTCTCATTCAAGAGTGCTTTAGAATGAAGAAGATTGCGTAACCAATCGAAAATGCTAGTGTTTTAGCGAAGTCCATCTACCAAATTCTTTCGATCCATTGTGTTTTTATTATCATTAAATGATACATGCATAAAAGATTTTTGAATAGGAGAGAATATTTACTCATCAATTTTTCTTTTTGTCTGTAGCCACTCACTCCAAAACACTTAACCCTTCAACTAGTAACATCATTAGGGTGTGCAATATGTGTAAAGTTTCTCCTGATAACTTCAGTTTCTTTGTATGTGTTACGGTAAGTAGACTTTAACTTAAAGTAGGCTTAACCGTAAAGTCGGTATTACATTACTGCTGTCTTTTCGCATTCGTGTAAAACATTAGTTTGTTTTTCTTTTACATTATGTTTCCTTGACATGTTTTTGTCAGTTTTGCCCACGTATTTATCAAAATAATGAACCAGTAATTAATGTGCACTTGCCTCTGTGTTAGTTAGGCCAATATCCAATAATGCACGTAATGGTGCATTAACAGTGTTATTCTAGTTTGTATATATATCTGAATGATTTTTTATTTTGTTTTCGGCTGTCTATCTTGATATTTTTCGTCTATTTGATGCTGTTATATAAATCCTAATCAATTTCCTAATGACAAAATTTCCCACAGGTAATATGCAGTAAAGTTACTATATATTTTTAGCCCTTTTCGCTTTATTTACCACTTTTTTTATTATTTTCGTAATTTAAATTAATACCAAACCTATACTTGCTACGGTAATTAAGCCCATTTCTATAATTACAATAACATCTGCAAACGTTATAAATAGCAATAGAGGTTTGCTAACAAAATAATTGTTGTATACGCTACAGACTTAATCGTGGACGTTAAGGCTCTAAGTGAATATGTTTGCGTACTGGCGTTAGTCTCGAACAATAGTAGAAAATATATATATGTACACATATACACATATGTGTATTGGTGTGTATATGTGTGTATTTTGCCGATATTAGTTTTTTTCTAACAGCTCATGTTATCACACTTTTGACTACTCAATATGTTTTTGTATTATTTTAGAAAATCCCACACTGATCGAACAACTATCCAGAAAAACACGTGCTTTTGCCTCCTGGTGGCAGAGCTAGTTTTTGCAGCAGGCATTAATCAGACACATCTTCGAGTATTATGCGGATTTGTGGCCGGACTCCTTCATTACTTCTTTCTTTCCGTGGTTGCCTGGATGTTTCTTGAAGGCTTCCATCTGTATGTGTTGTTGATAGAAGTTTATGACTGTGAAAAAAGCCGGGCTCGTTGGTATTACGCGATAGCTTACGGTATACCAACGGTGATTGTTGCTGTATCAGCAATAATTGATATCCAGAGCTACGGGACCAGCGAATATTGTTGGTTACGATCCGATAATTATTTCGTTTTCAGCTTTGTCGGACCAGCAGCGGGCATTCTATTTGTAAGTAACGCATGGCTGCAACAATATGTAGATTTGTAATGTTTTTGTATTGCAACAGCTGTATCAATATTGTTTGTTTTAGTCGAAAGAGTAAAGATCGCTGTTAAACTCTTAGAGTTAAGAGTTAACTATAACTTCTTTACGTTAATAGTTCACATGATAGGATAGTTTAACTCTGTTGTTGATTCGGTAAGACTTCAATAATCTGATAAATAATTAAAAAGAAAATGAAGTAAATGTGAATAACTATCAGGTAAAGACATAAGAAACAAAAATATAAAACCAAGGCCATCAAAATATGAATAGAATCGCATCAGTACGAAGTATCTACTGAAATGCTTCTGTTTTTTTTTTTCTTAATACGTTGTTCATAAATTACAAGTTATTCCATTGTATTTCGTCTTGTCAGGGTTGTACGGTATTCCTGTGTATTGCGACGTGTATTACGTGTCACCATACCAATATTCCTACGATTATCAAATGCAAAGAAGAGTCAAAGCTAAAGAAAATCAGGTGAGAAATGGTTATACGTATTTTTTTTTCTTTATAAGTGCAAATGAAGTGAAATTGGGAGGCAAAGAAACATTTAAATGAAGTCAGCTCTCCATAAGTCCTCGTCTTAAAAGTAAAACTATCTGGTTAAAATTATATCATTACAAATATACAGGCTGCTCTGACTCGTGTAGAATTCAGCAAGAAGTCGCCAAAATATTACATCATCACATGTTATACTGAGGAGTTTCTTAGTATGTAGCACAGATAGCCCTCGAGTAGCTTTGTGCGAAATTCCAAAACAAATTCTTAGTATGTATTAAGGTAATACACTATTATTTGTCACTTCATCAAAGTACAAACGTATATAAATTTGAGTTGAATAGTTCTGTATTTGTATAAATAAATAAACATATATATATGTATAAACTATGTTTACTTGTAATATATTTGTATACGTAATTTTGCAGAATATGGATAAGATGACCATCGTTATGCTATGTTTATTAGGCCTAACGTGGACGTCAGGTTTATGTACGTCAACCAAGGAACAGATTTTCTTGCTTACATCTTTATGGTTCTGAACTGTATCTTAGGCCTATTTATGTTTGTATTTTATTGCCTGCAAAATGAACAGGTAAGATGATTTTTGTTGTTTTATGAATTCATTTAAATTAATTATAAATTCAGTTTACCAAAATGGGCAACTATTCATGACAATAATAATTATAAAGCATGTATAAACAATTTTCGGAAGCTTTTCAGAGCTATTGCAAATGATTGTTTATAAATAATTCAGGCATTTTTAATATAAAACCATTTTTTTATTCCTTGATTTCAAAAACTGTTAGAGGGTGCCCAGTTTCTCTGCTGTATATTACAAAGCTCTAGCGCTCCTGTTTTCGTAATCTTTTAGTTTTCTAGAAGTAATGTGCAAGATATTAAACCCATATTATAAAACAAAACCATTTCCTATCCATTAGGTATTGCAATTTCGCGGTTTTTCAGCCTGCCTGCGTCGACCCATCTTAACTAATAAGAGCTAATGTACATTAAAACTGCAACACTTACGTAGTCAAAGAATGGTTTTTGCCACCTTGTGTAAGACTTTAGTGTTTTCATGTTTCAGGATTTCCAAATGTATCAAAGGTAATTGAACCCTACAGGTTAGAATTATTCAGTACTTATTATTCCATTTTTTAAACTTTTACTTTTTTAAATTAATTATTCTGGAAAGAGCTCGCTTACCTGTTTCCAACAATCTATTTTGAGAATCTTTTCCCGCAAGTAGCTTCATTCATAATTCTATCGGAAAGTATTTTATTAAATTTTGTTACTATTTGCTAATAATTAAGAAATGAAATAACGAGAACTATGTCTGATAAATAATCTTATTTTCTAAGAAGTAACAAAATATTATATTGTAATTTTAGTATGTGATCAAATAATGCCACAGATTTTGCCAAAAATTGAAACACTGAACATTAATAATAAAAAAAAAATTAGTTTTTTAGATAGCGCCACTGAAGCTGTCATCATTTTACTGTAATTAATACCGTCGTTATTAATATTGTAGGTACAAGAAGATCTTTCAAAGTTCTTGGAACGATATGAATGGCTACCAAAATGTTTCGTTCGTACTAAACCGAGAGAACAGCCGAGGGACGAGCTTTCACGAAGAGATACAATACCAACCAACTTGCAGCCAAGCCAACACAGTGTGGGTACTTCTGTGCCTCTGACTTCTTCTTCTGTTTGTTGTTTATCATCAGGTATTGCACCTGTTCTTTTGCGCCCATTTGTCTGCTTACTCTGACGTGTGTTTGTTGTAATATCAAGCAATTACTTTAATAACAAGCTATCAATAATTATTGCTTTCTGTTCTATTTAAGATTGCTTTTACTTTTATATTTTTCAGAATATTGAGTCTGGTGCATGAATTTCAAACGCTTTTCCATGGAATGCTACATTCTTAAATCCACAGTTGTTTATCTAACCGTAACAATAATGAACAAAACGCTATTTTCACTCTGTTGATTTTATTTTGTCGATAAATTTATTTATCCTCATTCGTTTGACTGGTGCATGTATTTTGATAGTTGCTGTTTTACTTACTAGGGACGAATGTTTCTTAATTTCTACATGTCTGTAATTTCCAAGGGTGCAAAAGGTTTTGCTCCTAACATTCACAATTAGGTTTTAGTTGAATAATTTGCAGTATCGTTTGTTTAATAAATTTTAGTTGATGTTTATTGGTTAGGAAAAATATACAAGTTTTAATCAAACATTTGAAAGAACTTTGCAAATTGAAATCAGCAAAAACATTCCGACATGAATAAATGTATCATTATTATGTTTTTACTTTTTCTTCTTCATTGAAATCGATAGAAATGGAAATATACAATTTTTTCTTTGAGACAAAACATTTCTAACTAAAAATCAATATACAGGGTGGTCGCTAGAAAAGCGGAAAATTTGTCAAACAGCTATTTATTTTACAAAGAATAACTTTTACAAAGTTTTTTAAAGGCATATGTTATATTACACTCATAGATGCTCAAAATTATTAAGATCATGCATTTTATTCATGATGTAAAGAAATCAAAATAGAAATGAGTAAGCACGCATTTTATTCATGATCTCATCTGACCCTCAAATTTTCCGCTTTTCTAGCGACCACCCTGTATATCTTTGATCATTGCATCTGTATAAAAGCAGAAAAGCGTTACATTTTACAGTTGTTAGGTTAGGCTTCTATATAATTTCTTGAGATATTATATAAAAAATAATTAACTACGAAACATAAAAACTGGAATACTCGAAAACATAAATTATATTGAAACGAAGATTCGCCATTGTTCAGTTGGCCTGGCATAGTCAAGTGGGTTAGAGCGTTCGACTCGTAATATGAAGGGCGGGGGGTTCGAATCCCCATCGCACGAAACATGCTCGCCCCTTTCAGCCGTTGGAGAATTATAATGTATCGGTCAATCCAACTATTTGTTGGTAAAAGAGCAGCCCAAGAGTTGGCGGTGAGTGGTAATGACTAGTTACCTTCCCTCTAGTCTTACCCTGCTAAATTAGGGACGGCTAGCGCAGATAGCCCTTGTGTAGCTTTGCGCGAAATTTCAAAAAACAAGCAAACAAACACATGGTACACGAACCCGTGACATTCAGATTACGAGGCGCACACCTTAACCCACCTGACCATGCCAATATATGTATATATAGAGAGAGTTCTTTATTTTAATATTCAGTTGTTTTTTTTCGTTTCTTTTACGTATTTTTTTTTCGCAAATCAGTCCCTGTAATTTTATTAATACATTTAGGATTTGCAGTTTTAGATATTTTTATAAATCATGGAAGAAAGTTTTGTAACGGATATAACCTCTATATCGAGGCAAATTTTAAGTTTTTTTTTACACCGTAATTTTATGATAACACTGGTTACCCCTGAGACTTGTTAAGCTCAACAGCAAATAACGGATTCCGTTGGGGTTTAAAGAAAAAGTATTAAATATTTATAATAGCTATATTAACAATCTCCATTTAACCCTAGAAAGCAGTTTTTAAGTTATTCAATTTCCAAAATAAATTTTTCATAACTGTCATACATTCCTTAACGTTACTAAAATGGTTTAAAAGCATTATCTGTATATGTTATCCAATAGAAAAAAAGTATAAAAATGAAGTTCGTATAGCTCTCATTTCTAGTTCAGTTGTGAATAATCTGGTTGAGACAGGTGCCAATGGTCTATCCATACTAATTCCATCTTTCTAATAAAATTGTCCACTGGTAAATTGAAATTATTACGAGTCATTCTAGACACGAAGAGTTCATAAATATTTGAAATATCGAATGACATCTACGTTGGTCATCATTTTTATGCAGTTCAAAATGAGATTAATTGATTCTAAAACGAGAAACTGTATGAACACGGAACAACTCTTAAACTAGCCATGTTAACGTTGGGACCAAAAAATTCAAGTTCCACTAAAAATGTGATTGTTGGAAAGTTTAGAAGAAATAAAGGAACTCTAAAAACTGACAACTTGTAATCTGACCTTTGCAGATTCCACAGCATCTCAGAACCACCCAAGCTCAGAACTGTTTTACTTCTCCAAAGTTCACCACACAAGGTAAAAACAAGGTTTGAGGCACAAATAAAGCTAGTTTTATTGTACATATGTCTTGGAACGCATTTCAATGTTCAATAAAATGTCTCGTATTATAAATTATTGTTAAAATATAACTATGAGGCTGGTGATGAATATTGTTCAGTGTTTTTTATTGTACAATGCTTGGTATTATTAATTATTTTCAAACAGATCACCTATCTACGTCAATAGTGTCCAACCAGGAAGATGACACCCTGCAGACTCCCTTACCAATAATTGGGTCATTGAGGAAATCAAGACACAGAGACAATGGTATGACCTCTCAGAACAGAACATCACCAAACGTATTGAGAACTAGTTCTTTCGGCCGTTACGGGTTTGTAGCTAATCAGCATCAACCTGGAGTAGTTGATGACGAAGGTCATCAGCTGTTTCAGGTTATTCCTTGTAACAGAAGGTCAGTTTGTGGACCTTATTCTGATTCTTCTGGCGTTACAGTGTCTTCGCTGATCATATTTATGAGTCCATTGAAGATGATGTCGGAGGAACTTCTGCTCGTGCTAACTGTGACCATCGGTCGTCCATGGTAAAACAGTTTTCTCCAGCAGAAAACTATTACGGAGACCACTCCGATCTTAGCCAGCATTCTTCCTCTAGTGGATATGACCAGCGACCTCTACTGGTGACGTCAGTTACAGAAAAACCACATCCGACAACATCTAATCAGCTAGTGTACGGAATGAATTTAACTCACGATAACTATTCACTAACTTCCACTCCAGAGTTTCCAAGGCAACAACAAAGAGAGATAATTCATGATAGCGTCCACAGAATTCCAAACTGTGATAAAATATCGAATGTTCACATGCTTAACACGGCTTCTCCGAAACTCTTCCACGAATCTAACATGGACACTTGTGGAAATCAGAATCAGCTGATCTCAGATATGGACTCAGAAGACTGGACGCCAGTTCTGTCAGGTCTTCTTCGTTCGCCTCCAGATAACGTTGTCATGGCAATTTTAGATGGAGAGAAAGTTGTAAACCGTCTTCATACAGACGTAGGAAATGTGGAAGATACGAGGGATCAACCTCTTCACAAACTTAGTACTTACTGTTGAAAATAAAGATCGTTGTAAAGTTATTTTCTGTCCTTAATGGTGCTGCGTGTATGGACATTTTTGTCAGTCAGTTCGTCTTGTGAAAATGAATATTTTTTCTTCAAAAAATAAAAATGGTGTTGTCTGTTCAACTTTGGAATCCAAAGAAAGGTGTTAAATAAGGAAAAATAAGCAAACCAAAAGGCAGGTGCACTAGGCATAGAATTGTTGAAGTGCCCTAGTCTGCAATACTAGTCCATCCATGGTATGAAAATAAACGCAAGAGAAGGAATTGGAAATATTTGTCGGCGTGTCACTATGATCCATTATGTTTTGTAAATCAATCCTCAAAAAACAACAACGGAGTTTTGTCAGTGTGAGACACAAGCCTAATGTTCTGTGAAATGTAATTACCCTGGAAGATCTAGATGTGATACATTTTGTAACTAGATCAAAACTGTCTTGTATGTACATATAAATATATATAATTCACTAATAATAGAGAGCTTTGCATGTTGACGAGACTCACACTGGATGGTCCAATACTATTTAAAGAACTCTTCAACTTTTAAGATAAGCTACACTGATGATATACATTAAAGGATTTGTGTGATAGTAATTTCACATCATTTGCTTTATTTAAGATATTTTTTGTCTAAGAATTCTGGATATTCAAAGAGATAGGATTTATTGCTTCTATAGTAAAATATTGGTAATGATTTTATCAGAGTGAGATTAAACCAGTTTATCTCAACTTATGGTTCTGTTATCTCTCGCTCTTCACACTGTTAGCCACAAGTATTCTCGAGAACGTTAAGTAACAAAACCCCTAAAGTTAAGCCTTTGTAAGTAGAATTTAAATCGACCCAACAGGTTCATAAGAGCGGGTAAATAAATTCATCAAAATGTTTAGAATTCTTATGTAATGTCAGTGATACATTATGTTACTGTGATGCTACTCATATATTGTAATGTTTGTGAAAACTATATATATTCTTCGTGTTGTTCAATAAGTAAAATATTTTGACTTACTTAAGTAGTTGTCTCTGTACACACTTTCAGTAGATGTAGATATAATAACAAAACACTGTACATCAATAGTATTTACTTACGTAACTACGTTCATCGTATGTATTGAAGTGTTCCGAAAGAAAATTTACGAACAACTTAGAACTTTTTAATATTGAAAAAATACGATTGTAATGAAAGTATTTCTTACGCATTGTGATTTTAAAATTTTCCTAACTTGTATAAAATTATCTTGTTTCCATGGAATTTTGTAAAACAAATACTATTTGCGACACTCTGCCTATCAAGTATTCTAGATTCTTTTCTTCTCGGATATTAACAATTTCACTTCATTGTCCATTGTAATATTTTTTCTGATTTGTTTTCAATATAACAACACAATACGTTACAAGAAAACGTTTGTTTTTAAGGTTCATCAATTCTATGTCGAAATAATAAATACTGTACAATTTTTGCCTTGTAGCAATATTTGTAAAAGCTTTTCGTTCCCCTTGTTGGTTTAGTTTGTTTTTGAATTTCGCCCAAAGCTACAGCGCGGGACTATCTTGCTAGCCTTACCCTCATTCAGCAAAAAAGACTAGAGGGAGGACAGCTAGTCATCGTCACCTATCACCTAGCTCTTGGACTATATTTAACAACGAATAGTGGGCCTGATCGTGATTTTATAAATTACTCATGGCTGAAAGGACGAGTATGTTTGGTGAGACGGAGATTCGAACCTATGACCATTATATTACGAGTCAAGCCCCTAACAACTTGGCTATTCCGGACCTCCAGTGGGACAGCGATATGTTTATGGACTTACAACTTTAAAATCCAGGATTCGATTCCCTGCGATGGACACAACAGATAATCGGATGTGGCTTTTTCTTAAACAAACAAACAATATCTGTTCGTTTCTACTTTTGATGAATCCATTTACTAAAGTTTTAACATAATTAAGCCCTGACGGTTAGAGGGTTCGACTCACAATCCGAGAGTCGCAGGGTCGATTCCCCGTCCCACCGAAGATGATCACCCTTTTAGTCGTGTGGACGTTGTAATGTACGATGAATCACACTATTCGTTGGTAAAAGCCCAAGAGTTGGCGGTGGATAATGATGGCTTGTTGTCTTCCCTCTAGTTGTACACTGTTAAAATATGGACGTCTAGTGGAGATAGCCCTCATGTAGCTTTGCGTAAAATTCCAAAACAAACAGACTAATTTGAATTTCATGAAAGTGTTTAAAAATTATAGAAGAACGGAAGAGGATAATTAATTAATCTAATGAATGTAAATTTAATAACACGCCATTTTCTAAGAATGCTTACTGTTTGGTAAAGTGTTTATCAAAAGATATGCGTTAGAGTTCGTTTAGTTTTAGAAAAACTGGTACCAGAATCTAGATTAAAACCCAGATTAAAATTTAGGTTTCGTGAAACCTTTCATAAAACCACAGTCATTCATCTTATAAGAAACTGAAACCTTAAGTACAGAAAAATAATATTGTTTAGTGATTAGAATCTAACATAAAGTTTAAACGTAAAGCTAATATTTTATTTCTGAACAGCGAGTATTGGTTAATGACCAATAAAAATAATAGTCGCGACCTGCCCTACTTTAATATTATGCCCCAGTGTTTTATTTCCCGCCCCTTGTTTACCTAGACAGAACTCCAATGTACGTCTGATAATTTAATTCACTTTCCCAAAAGAAATGTGAGCTATGTATTTTAAAGTTACTTTAACTGTATTTACCTACTAGCTTGTTGTACTCGTTACAATATTACAATTGTGTAGATGGTTATGTATTGGATAGTTGTTATTGTTGTTGGTGGTGTGTAAATAAAACCATGGTAATCTAAGTGAGAAAAGAACGAAATGTCTCTTGATGAATTGTGAAGTACATCATGTTGTTAATGCCACACATTAACGAACCTCTAGAGGACAATAGTTTCAAAGGGCCTTCCATAATGATAATAATAATTAGCGAGTTTGCGTTTGGAAGTAGATAAACATTTCCACTCTAAAATTAGTACTGGAAATCATCACACAAGCAGATATAGTCAGTATATAGACTGACAACGCAAAAAGCTCAAAATGTGGTTTTGAGTTTCAACATAAACACGTATAGTTTTATGATTTCCATATATTTTGTTTATTGCATTTTCAAATATGTATGTAAAGTAGATTAGAAATGTAAGATTATTTTATTTAAACAGGTAAAGCGAAAGCATAACGTAAGAACATAAATTTGCTTTATCATTATTTTACTACTTTATGACAACCATATACTATAGATTGAAAAGTAATCCAATCAGTTGAAAAATCAAAATTAAGAACTAAGAATGACAACAAATTAGTACATTATACGTCGACACCCGAAACACACAATTCTATTTCAGTGGTTATGAGTATTCTAGAGTATAGAAAGTGTAATAGTATAAACTGTGTATTAATAATTAACACAGAGTTATAAATTACGAATTTAACTCCGTACTAATTTATGGCAGTTTCGTACTTTGGAAATATATCTAATC